>JAPDPM010000011.1:22655000-23255000 GCA_032173925.1 Heritiera fomes
ATTTTAATGCTATTGGACCACCTGGAGTTGGGCTATCTTGAAGAGTTGTCCTTTGGGTTTCAAATCCAATATTTGGGTATATTATCTTTTTCTTTAATACTCATTTTATTACATGATTATTAGTTTTATTTCATTCCTTTTTTATTTAATTTTAGAAGTTTCAATTAATATATAATTTTATGATTTTGTTTTAAAAAAATATTAAAAGGAGATTTAATTAGTTAATGGAAATCCATGATCATCAAAAATGAAAAAAAAAATAAGATTTAGTCGATATAATTCCAAAATTTTTTTTTCTCTCTCTCGAAAGAAAACCTTATGAAAAGTATATATTTATAATTAAACAATATTCCGATGATGGGATGTTATGAAACTCACAAGTAGTGATTTCTTCACTGATCCCTAGGTGAGAAGAGTCATACTAAATGTTACGATACTTAGTATGATTTTTCAATAATTTATTTTTATTAAAAATAAAAATAAAAGTAAATAATTTTTTTAAAAAAAGAAAATTGAAAAAGGAAATTAATAATAAAAATTAAATTTAATTAAATATTTGCCCGATGATGGGATGTCATGAAACTCACAAGTAGTGATTTCTTAACTGATCCCTAGGTGAGAAGAGTCATACTAAATGTTACCCGAGTATTGGGATACTTAGTATGATTTTTCAATAATTTATTTTTTATTAAAAATAAAAATAAATAAGTTTTTTTAAGAAATTAATAATAAAAATTAAATTTAATTAAATATTTCTCCGATGATGGGATGCTACGGAAGTCACAATTAGTGATTCCTAGCTGATCCCTAGGTGAGAAGAGTTGTACTAATTATTGCGAAAAGTATTGGAATATTTAGTATGATTTTTTAATAATTTAAATTTTCATATAAAAAGAAAATGAATAAGTTTTTTTAAAAAAAAACAAAGAAATATAAATAAATAAACAAAGAAATAATGAAATTTGAAATAAAAAATTCATTTGCATCATATATTATTTGTTTGCATCATATGCATCCATTTAATTTTCAAATAAACGTGAATCTACCGAAGATGAGATTCTATAGAAGTCACAAGTAGTGATTCTTTAGAAATCTCTAGGTGAGGAGAATTATTTCAAATGTTGCCAAAAGTATTGGAATATTTGATTTAATTTTTCAATAAAAGGGATTCATATTTATTTTCAAAATAAAATTTATTTTAATTTTCGAAACAGGTGTGAGCCCTCCCGAGGATGAGATTCTGTAGAAGTCACAAGTAGTGATTCTTGAGAAATCTCTAGGTGAGAAAAATTATTTCAAATGCTGCTAAAAGTATTGGAGTATTTGATTTAATTATTCAATACAAAAAGATTCACATTCCAAAAAAAAAGTTTAACCTTTTAAAATAAAACCAAAATAAATTTACAAATAAAAAATGATTTTGAATAAAAAGATTGCAATGAAATAAGAATTATTTTTAAATATTAATTCAAGATCATTTTATTAAAACTAAAGGATAACACATGATTATTATGGTACCATTTTTTAACGGGCGTCGTGGGGGTGCTAATCCTTCCCCATGCGTAACCGTACTCCCGGACCCAATTTTTGTTTTCGCAGACCAAAATTGTCTTTTTAATAAAACTTAATTAGTTTTGAGATTTTGTTAAAAAGATAAATATTTTAGGTGGCCAATCACATATAGTCAAAAAAGATTGGTAGCGACTCCCTTTGTTTTTTTAAACTTTTTTCAAAATTGTCGAGCGCGAAGCCGTTACGACAGATGATATGGAAGTGATTAAAGACTGATGATCTGAATAGAATCACTTTCCATTATCAGGCTCTTCGATTCTCTAGTGCCATAGTCCACGTATGAGTATGAGACAGTGGAAATGTATATGTACAGTTCCAGTAAGCATTACATGTGATGGGAGTCTCTGAGATGCCATATGCTTGATGAGAAATAGCAAAAGGCTTTGAGATCCCAAGTGTACTGACAGCACCGCTCCATACTGAGGTATACATATATGAGCGTGAGATGTAAACGCTCCATGATATTGAGAGAGCGAGTGCATGAGATGTATAAGCTACTGGGACAATTTCATATAACTGACTGACATGTGTAATTGATAGTTTTAAACTATATCGACTTGGCACTAAGTGAGAAAATAGATGATGAACAACATAGATCAGCTGTGATATGAAAAAAATTATTGTGCATGGACTCTTATGTGAAAAGAGTGGAAATGAAGAACTCCCGATTTGAGAAAATGAATTTACGGGAATATAGACATATATGATGAAAGACAGGATGTAGTGGTCTAAAGTACTCTTGATGTTGAAAGTGTACTGGTACTATTACTTGGAGGATGACCTAGAGGTCAGAAGTCGTAAGTATACGACATATACCACCTTTGGACTTAAGTTAAATTCGGATGACCGAATTTCTTAAGGTGGGGAAGGTGTGATAACCGTAAATTTTTCCATTTAATTGGAGATTATAAATATTTCTAGCAAATAAATATTGTAAATAAATAAATAAAATTATGAGAATAGGATACTAGTGAAAATCCCGAGAATTGTGAAAGGAACGGATGGTGGAAATCCGAGTGAAAGAAAATTAAATCGGAAAAAATAAGATGAGAAATTATGGAAAATAATGGAGAGAGGAAAATTAATTTGGATAAATTAAAATCCAAATTAAATAATAAAATGAGAAAAGAAAATAGGAAATACGTTTATATAATTATATATTATATAAATGTATTTTTATACAAATACATATGAATACAATTATAATGTTTTATGTATATATAAAATATATATATATATATACATATATGAAAATGTAAAATATAAATTTTATATTTAAAAGTTGTACATTTATATATTGCAATATATAAATATATATATAAATATATGTGTAAAGGTTATTTAAATTTAAAATATATAAGTATACATATATATATATATATGCTAAAAATATATATATATATTTTTGCAATATACAATATATATAATTTATATATAATATATATTGTACCATATTATATATGAAATAATATATGTGTAATATATAGTATAAATTATATGTATAAACTATACATTGTAGTATATAATATAGTTTATTATATACAAAAAATAGAAGGAAAATGAAACAAAAGAGGAAAGGAAAGGAATCGGGGAAGCAAACCCGATCCTCCCCAGCCAAAGGGCCGACGGCGACGAAGCCGCCACCGCCGGCGAGGGAAAAAAGGCGGCACGTCGTCGTCGGCCAAAGAAGAAAGGAAGGAAACCACCGGCGGTGGAAGAAAGGAAGGAAAATCGAAGGAAACTTGGCAGAAGCCGAGAAGGAGAGAAAAGAGAAAGTGGCGGTGCCGGCCAAATCAATTGCCGCCACTGCAACCGAAGCTTCGCCGGAGGAAGAGGAAGACATGGGAAGCCACCGGTGAGGCGGGGAACGGTGGATGAAGGCCGACGGAGGAGGAGAAGAAACCGAGGCAAAATCGAGTAGATCCGCCGCTGTGCCGCTGATCCAGGCCGGGCTGAGGCCATCGGCAAGTTCGTCTCAACATCGACTAGCTGTGGAGCTACCGAACTGTCGGAGAACCGGCCACCGGAGATGAGCTGGCGGTGAGGAGGGGTTACCGGTCCGGCTGGAAAAGAAAGAAAAGGAAAAAGAAAAAGAAAAAAGAAAAGAAAAAGGAAAAAGAAAAAGAAAAGAAAAGAGAAAAAGAAAGAAAGAAGAAAAAGAAGAAAGAGAGAGAAAAGAAATTCTAGAAATTTGAAAAATTCCCGAGAATTTGAAAATTACGAAAATCCCGGGAATTACGGGAATCGGTAAGAAATCCCAAAAAGTGCTAAATTATTTAAATAATTTATTTATTTAAATAATTATGGAAAATTTCTAAATTTTAGAATTTAAATTCCAGAAAATTCCCTTGATGATCGAGCCGATGGAATCGGGCGAGGTGAACACGGGCGCGACCTTCGAGAGTCAGTCATCGACCCAAAACAGGCAAGGGAGACAAGTGCCGCCTGTAAGGATATTCGGCTATGTTTTTAAATTGCATTTAATTTTATAAATGCTATTGATAATTATCGGTTTTCTAGTGTGATGATTTATTGATTGAAATTGTGATGAAATACCGGTTGAAAATATAAACTGTATTTTTCGTGAATGAGGCTAGCCAAATCGACAGCCATTATACTGTCGAAAAATTATTGAAAAATTACTGAAATTTACTGAAAATCATCAAAAACCATAATAAATGATTTGATTTCACGTGAACGATTTTCAGGTACAAAAATCGAGAAATTAAGTAAATTTCATAAAACATGAATATAGTGATATTTGATTTTAAAATATTCGTGTTTTCGAGAATGGTGAAGAGGAAATCACCGAAAATTCACCCGGTAGGTGATATTTCACGTAAAACGAGGTGGAAATGAAAAAAGAGACTGAAGTAATATTTTTATAAATATTCTTAAATATTCACTTGATTTTATATAAAGCCTTTATGGTTTTAATTTTGGAAATAATTAATTATATAAATTCCATAAAAGTTAAGAAATGAGAAAAAAAACTATGATTTTGAGACTAGAGGTCTCTACACGTGTTTTAGAAGAAAACATGGTGATGAGAATTTAAATTTAGAAAATAAATATTTTATTTTCATAAATTATAAAAATAAATTGTTTGAATTCCGATAATTTTGAAAACCATGTTTTCAAGTGAAAGCACGAAAAAACGTGCATATGTGTTTTACGGTGGAAAAAGGACAGTTTTATCCTTCTATATGTTATAATAATGATTTTGCAAACTGTTTCACCGTAAGGAAAACACGACTTATACCTTTATGAAATACTTTGAAAACTGTGATTTATTTTATAAATTTCATAAAGGCGATGATTTTATTACATGTGAGCCTTATGGATATTTGTGAAATATTTCGATTTACTGTATTTAAAATCCATAAGGGCTATGGTACGGTTTATACTGTTTTGAGACTTAGGCCCCGAGCTTCATGTATCGTATTCTTACTTTTCATGTGAGCTGTTTGACCCGCCAATCATTCAGCGGTCCCGATGCCACCTGGCAAGTGTATCCGAGACAACCTTAGACTATGGCCATAGATCTAGATTATTTACTGTATTGTGTCCCTTAGTGGACGATGATAGCATGATTTAATTGTAGGGTGATGCCTAGTCTCACATACTGATTTCTGTTTACTGAAAGGATTTACGAAATCCTATTTACTGTATTGTATTGTTTTTATTGTACTGATCACTGTTTACTGTTTACTGATGAAAAAACCGTACCAAAACACTATGTTACTGAACTGTATTGTTTATTGAAATGGTAGCCTTTGATTTCTGTTTTATTGAACTGAAAGCTACCATTTACTGTGTACTGAACTGAAAGCTACCTTGTATTGTTTTCTGAACTAGTAGCTACCGTTTACTGTCTACTGATTGAACCGTTTCGAATTACTGTTTTACTGAATATACTATGTTACTGAACTGTACGATACGGTTATTGATTTGAAAAGAGAAATAAATGTTTATTCTAAAAGAATAACATAAGAATTATTTCTAAGATAGAAATAATAGCAAAAGTGTTTATCCAATAATTGGATATTTGCGAACCATTGTACTGCCACGTGTTTTATAGTATATTGAGGTGAAAAGAAATAAGTGGTTTACTTTGTGCAAAAACGAAAATTTTATCGTTTTGAAAACAACGGGATTAGTACTCTCTACAGTTGCTTCTAGGTTCTGGAACAAGTTTGGTATTCTAAAATACCTACCTTATTCTATCTAGATCCTTAGCCGACTATAGTATCCTTCCTACATATGAGCCTAGAGCCTACTAGGAAGATTTTAAAGAAACTAGAAAAAAAATATTTTCAGCATATAGTTAACCGAATATCAAGTGTAGCATATAACTCTCTTACTGAGCCGTGGTTTGCTCACCCCTTAATTTTAAACATTTCAGGTTTTAATGATTGTGAGATCCAATGGTTGTGGATTACGGCTGCACATAAAGGACAATGTGACAGACCGACTGAGATATATAAGGTATGATCATTTATTTTCTGTATTTAGACACGTATGCAGTACTACTTGCTTATTAAATAAGATAGGGGATGTATCTAATATAAACAATATTTTATGAAATTGTTTAACAGTAAATGCAAAGTAAAGTATCATAGACAGCCCAACCAGATAAATTAGGTAAAATAAGTTGAAAAGTGTGGTAACGGGTTATTACAAGGTACCACTCCAACCATCTTACGAATATCATCATTTCTCATTCTATCCTTTCTTGTATATCCGTATATCCATATATCCATTGTAACATTCACATTTCTGTTACACTCATCTTTTGTGTATGTAGCCTCTTAGTCGCCCAACATTCACTACCATATAACAATGTTGGTCTAATAACTGTCCTATAAAACTTGCCTTTCAACCATATGAAAATTCCTTTATCGCACAACACACATGTAGCACTTCTCCACTTACTCCATCCAGCCTGGATCCTATAAGTCACATCACCATCAATCTCTCCACCCATCTGTACTATCGATCCCAAATATCGAAAATGATCCCGCTTAGATATTGCCACCCGATCTAACGTCACTACATCATGCTCTTCCACTCGGTTAGAACTGAATTTACACTCCATGTATTCAGTCTTCACTCTGCTTAGTTTAAATCCTTTTGATTCTAATGTTTGTCTCTATAATTCCAACTTTGTATTGATCTTCGCTCTAGTTTTCGCACATAGGACAATATCTTCTACAAACATCATACACCAAGGCACCTTATCCTGGATGGATTTTGTCAGTTTGTCCATAACTACCGCAAACAAGAATGAACTCAGTGCTAACCCTTGGTGTAATCCCACCGTGATAGGAAACTCACTTGTTTGCCCCCACTTGTCCTCACATGTGTTATTGCATCTCTATACATGTCCTTAATTAGTTCAACATATTTCAAAGGAACTCTTTTCTTCATTAAGGACCACCATAGTACCTCCCTAAGCACTTTATCATATGCTTTCTCCAAATCTATAAAAACCATATAGAGATCTTTACCCATTACCCGAGAGTGCTCCTTAAGTTGTCTAAGCAAATATATTGCCTCCATAGTTGATCGACCCGAGATAAAACCAAATTTATTCTCCGATACCTCTACATTCTTTCTTAATCTTCGTTCTATCACTCTCTCCCATAGTTTCATCGTGTGACTCATCAATTTTATGCCTCGGTAGTTGGCGCAACTTTGAATATCTCCCTTGTTCTTATATAGAGGTATCAAGACACTCTTCCTCCATTCCTCTGGCATTTTGTTAGTGCGCCAAATCTTATTAAACAGATTTGTCAACCACCTAACTCCTACATCTCCAAGGCATTTCCAAACTTCAATTGGGATGTCATCAAGTCCAACAGCTTTTCCGTTCTTCATCATCTTTAGTTCCTCTTTTACCTCTGTCTCTTTGATTCTATGCATAAAGCACCGATTTAAATCCTTAAGAGGCACCGAGATACTATCCAAAACTTTATTTTGTCAGTCATTAAATAATTTGTCAAAATAATCACACCACCTGTCCTTAATGTCATTGTCTTTAACGAGAGTTCTTTGATGCTCATTCTTAATACATTTCACTACTCCTAGGTCATGACTCCTCCTTTCTCTTACTCGCGCCAATCTGTATATCTTTTTCTCTCCCTTTTTTGTGTTCAACTTGTTGTAAATCTCTTTTGCAACCTTCGTCTTAGCTTCTGCCACAGCCTTCTTTGCCTCCATTTTTGCTAACTTATATTCCATAAAACTCTCTTCTGTATTGTTCTTCTTCAAAGCCTTGTAACGTTCTCGCTTAGTTTTTATAGCATCTTTTACTGCTACATTCCACCATGTTACGTCCTTTCCAGTCGACACTCTTCCGTTTGATATTCCTAATGTCTTTTTGCCCACCTCTCGAATGCATTTTGCCATCTTATTCCACATTACATTTGGGTTCTCTTCTGTTGTCCAATCCTCTTTTTGAATCCAACTATCTCTACATGTTGTATGACAATCTTCTTTTAGCTTCCACCATTGAATCCTTTCAATTCCTTTTTGTTAGTTCCTTCGATGTTGTCTATCTATCTTCATATCTAGAACTAGGAGTCTATGTTGCGCGGTAACACTCTCACCTAGGATAACCTTACAATCCATACATCTATGTCTATCCCTACTCCTAGTTAAAAAGAAATCTATCTAACTTGCTCTTGGTCCAGTTCTAAAGGTTATAAGATGAGAATCTCTCTTCTTAAACAATGTGTTTACTAAGATTAGGTCATAAGATAAGCAAAATCTAAGATAGCATCCCTACCCTCGTTTCTTACACCATAACTAAAACCCCCATGTACACTCTCAAAACCCTCTCTACTTTTACCTACATGTCCATTAAGATCGCCTTCAATAAAAAGGTTTTCTCCTAGAGGTACTTCTTGTACTACCTTATCTAAATACTCCCAAAACTGTCATTTACTGACCTCATCAAGTCCTATTTGGGCTGCACACAAGCTAATGACATTCAACACCTCTTCTCCTATAACTAGCTTAACCAAAATAATTCTATCTCCTAATCTGTACAAAATCCTTATGGTACTCTTTATCTATAATGATACCTACTCCATTTCGGTCTCTATCTTTCCCTATGTACCAAAGCTTATATTGCCAAGGTTCTATCTCTCTAGCCTTTTTCCCAACCCATTTGGTCTCTTAAAGATACAAGATGTTAACCCTCGTCCTACTCATAACCTTACAAACCTCAGCTAACTTACCACTAAGTATACCTATATTCCAAGATCATAACCTAAGCTTATGGTTATGGTTATGGACTAACTTCTTTACCCACCCCCGTCCATTGTGGTGTGACAACTTTTGCCTATTTAACACCACATCCAAGCGTCGATGTGGCACGTTGCTTCCGAGCGACGACCTAGCAACCCTTGCCCACTTTTCACTATACCCGGGCTCCGCTGCAGCGCGTCGCTGAGTAGGGGACGCCCAAACGATATTCTGATATTAGTTCATTTTATGAGATTGGACTAACTTTTTAAAGCTGGTTGTCCAAACCTACTGCCACCCTCCTCCTTTACCCGGGCTTGGGATTGGCTGCGTTAACTCACACAAACAATGTCAACAAATAATAATAATCATAAATAAAATACAATAATTGTTTGAATAATTAAAAATTTATATAATAATTTTTATCAAATAATAAATTTATTACTAATTACTTATTACTCCCTCCGTCCCAATAAATTTGTCACTTTTGCCTTTTAAAATTATCCCATTAAAATTGTCACATTGAAAAAAGGAACAAATTTTAATATTATATTTCCTCTTTTATCTTTTATTATACTTCAATTTTAAAATCATTAAAAAGTTTAATACCTATCACTTTTAAGGATAATTTGATCAATTTGAGTTATTTATATGACATGAAATATGAAATCTTTGATATCCTAAAACTGTGTACTTTGTCAACAAGTGACAAGTTTAATAAGACAGAGGGAGTATGTTCTTACTAAAAAATTTAAACATAATTATCATTACATATATATATATATATATATATATTTTATTAACTATTATATTTTTGTCCCGCTCTAACTTTTTTTGTTCGAATCTTAAAAGCAAAACGCGGAAAGACAATTATTAAAAAGAACAAAGACCACTACTCAAAAAAAAGAAAAAAGGACAAAGTTCAAAACTTTGAGAAGACAATTACTAAAATGGACAAGACCACTACTCAAAAAAAAAAAAAAAGACAAAGACCAAGACTTTGGAAAGACAATTATTAAAAAAGAACGAAGACCAAGACTTAATCCGTCATTAAATATATTATTAGGATAATTATTACATACACTGACAGTGAAATTTTTTTACTTCACAAGTAACGTTAAGATCGTAACACATCTTTTGTTTTATTTATTTTAATATTTTTATAAGATACATATCATGATCTTAATGTTACTTGTAAAATAAAAAAATTTTACTGTCAGTATATTTAATAATTATCTATATTATTATCTTATATCATTAGTTTGATGTCTTCCCACTTTGATTAATTGCATGCATCAAGTGTCACGTCTTGCTTTTTTCTCTTTCCTTTCCAGCTTTAAGTTAAAGCAATTGGTGAAATATTTATTATTCTTTATTTCTTGGAAAGACAGTGGAAAGAAAAAAGAGAGAGAATAGAGTTAAAAAGTTTGATAAGTTTGTCGTGCCAAATTTAGATATAATAATTCGTGTTTATAATTTATTTTTATATCATATAAAATTATATTCGTATAGTATAAAATATAAAATTTTATGTCAAAATTTATATCGACATAAAAAATTTAAAATGCTATTTTTAACTTTTATCATATTCATATATTAATTTTATTTAATTTTAATTCCGTATTATTTATTCATATTATATTCGTATCTTGTAATCGTACAGTATCTGAAATTACTAGGTCTAGCCAAACTGCACAGGTATGAACTGCTTCACAACTCACCAAATTCATAGACGAAATATTTCCCTTTGTTACTGTATTTATTATGATTCATCCTTTCTACCAGTTAGAAAACCTCTAATCTTATTTCACTGCTTTCTTTTTTTGTTTTGGAAATAAAAAGCAAAAACGTTTAAATGCTTTTAATAACTATAGTCATGTATTTTTCCATTTTTTTTAAAAAATTAAGAGGTACTAAATGCATTATGCTAGGTCAGTATAACTTATTTAAATATTAATTCATACGTTAATAAATCAAGCTAGTCCGGTATTATTTTTTAATGAATTGTGTTGACACAATCCAAATATTAAGGGTATGGCCCATAACCTCATGGTTTGCGTAGAGCCAAGTATGACATTATTTTTCGTGTCTAGTCATGCCCGGCACAACTGATTAATTATTTTTTATATTTTTATTTTTAATTTATTATTTTAAGTAACATGTGAGATAAAAAAAACACATAATTTACGTGGTTTATTAAAATGTTTACATCCAAGGAAAATATAATAGAATCTAACTATTAAATAAAGATCCCAATATTTGAAAATAAAAATAAAAAAGCATAAATTCACCGAAAAACATAATAAATATTGAATTTGTATTTATCTTAGAACCTTAATTTATTTTTGTTAATTTCAAAATTCCTAATCTTACCAAAGACATCTTAGATATTCATACTACAACGGGGGGCCATTTTGGATTGCACATAAAAAATCATAAATTGAACAAGTCTGATTTGTTTGGATCACACTAGTTTCGCATGGTGGGAGATGTGTGTATATATATTAAAATTTTTAAATAAGTTTTAGATAATTAACAAAATAATATTAGATATAAAACGATTTCAGTAAATTTAAATTATTTGTTAATTTCACAACTATTAAATAAATAATGTAAATTTCATAATATACAAATTTTAATCTAATGCCCTTAATTTTGTCATTTGCTTGTCTTACTATATTTTATCCCACCGCTGGTGTGGCATTTCATCCAAATACTTATCTCACTACTAATTTTAATATCATAGTTATAATACCTAATCTCAACA
Source organism: Heritiera fomes (assembly GCA_032173925.1). Taxonomy (NCBI): domain Eukaryota; kingdom Viridiplantae; phylum Streptophyta; class Magnoliopsida; order Malvales; family Malvaceae; genus Heritiera; species Heritiera fomes. The sequence goes on from JAPDPM010000011.1 coordinate 22,666,591, forward strand.
CTATTATTTTCAATCTCACCAAAAGTTAGTCTCATTGCTCATTCAAAGTAGCTCTAAATTAAGTGGCAACTTTTTTATCTTAATAATTTGTGTTTTATGAGTTTTTATTAGTAGTGCAGTTTCATAAAAAGTTATATGTGCATGTATGAAGTGGCATATCATACATTTCGAATTTCAAAATGAAAGAATTATAAATTTATATATGAATAATTTAAATATTTCATAATTAGACTTATTTAATATAGTTTTATTTTTATAATTTTCCAATAAAATATCAAAAATAAATATAATTTGTAACATCCCCAATCTACCCCGAGCTGCTCCGTGCATGTTTGTATGTGAGTGTAGGCTATAGAAGCTAAGCTAATTATTTAATTGTATTAGTTGTGAATCTCGAATTTTAGGCATTAGGGCTTACCCAAGTAAAAACAGTTTCAATTATTGGATTCTTTGACATGATTTTGATAAAGTCAAAATTTAAAGACAGCTTATCTCCTAGCATGACTTACCATCTCTAGTATTAAGTTTACCTACGTTGGTTCCACAGTTTCAACAAGGAGGTTATCCAAATAATTAAACATACCAGCGTGCCTATATTTTTTTCCTTCTTTTAGCAATTCCGGCAACATTCCGGCTATAACTTGACCAAAACCAAACCTGAAAGTTCACAGTTCATTCAACAGTATTCAAACCCCTCAAAATGCTGCCCAAACATATCATGCAAGAAGGTCTAACTAGAGTCTAGCAACAAATCATATGACCTGCAAGATTTAAGTCTTGCTTAGGGAAGTTAAAAATCCACAAGCACGTATAAATTTAAAATCCTTAGCTTAATTACACTCGACAGTTACTTGGGCTCGCAGCAAGTATAAAGAGCCAGTCCAAACATACGGTGTAACGATCCGTTACCATATTTTTCACCTTATTTTACACAATTCATCCGGTTGGGCTGTCTGTAATACTTCACTTGTACTAACTGTTAAACAATTTTACATAACATTGTTTATATTATACACATCCCCTATCTTAATTAATTAGATAAATAGTACTGTAGACATGTCTAAATACAGAAAATAAATGATCATACCCCATATAAATCAGTCGGTCTATCACATTGTCCTTTGTGTATAGCCGTGATACACAATCAACTGATCTCACAATCCCTAAAACCTGAAATGTTTGAAATTAAGGGGTGAGCAAATCACGGCTCAGTAAGAGAGTTATATGTCACACTTGATATTCAGCTATCTATATGCTGAAAATATTTTTTTTTCTTTAAAATCTTCCTAGCTGGCTCTAGGCTCACATGTAGGAAGGATACTACAGTCGGCTAGGGATCCAGATAGAATAAAGTAGGTATTTTAGAATACCATACTTGTTCCGGAACCTAGAAGCAACTGTAGAGAACACTAATTTCGTTGTTTTCAAAACGATACAATTTTTGTTTTTTCCACAAAGTAAACCACTTATTTCTTTTCACTTCAATATACTTTAAAACACGTGGCAGTTCAGTAACAAAAACAGTGGTTTACTTCTCTTCTCTTCTCTTCTCTTCTCTTCAGTACAGTAAAAACAGTACAGTACAGTGATTTGTAAATATCCAATCATTGGATAATTACTTCTTCGATTATTTCTATCTTAGAAATAATTCTTATGTTATTCTTTTAGAATAAACATTTATTTCTCTTTTCAAATCAGTAACCGTATCGTACAGTTCAATAAAATAGTATATTCAGTAAAACAGTAATTCGATACGGTTCAATTAGTAACAGTAAACAGTAACTAGTTGTTTTCAGTTCAGTAAACAGTAAATGGTAGCTTTCAATTCAGTAAAACAGTAATCAATGGCTACCATTTCAGTAAATAGTACAGTTCAGTAACACAGTGTTTTGGTACGGTCTTTCATCAGTAAACAGTACAGTAATTCAGTACAGTAAACAGTACAGTACAGTGAATAGGATTCCGTAAATCCTTTCAGAAATCAGTAAACAGTAAACAATAAGCAGTAAGTGAGACTAGGCAACACCCTACAAGTAAATCATGCTATCATCGTCCACTAAGGGACACACTAACAGTAATGAGATCTATGACCATGATCTATAATATGTCCTCGGTGTACGCTTGCTAGGCGACAATCCAGGACGCTGATGACTAGCTGGTCAATCAGCCACGTGACAGTAACAGTATATGTGATGCATGAAGCTCGAGGCCTAAGTCTCAAAACAGTATAAACCGTACCATAGCCTTTATGGATTTTAAACACCATAAATCAAATATCCATAAGGCTCACATGTAATAAAATTATCACCTTTAGGAAATTTAGAATTTAAATCACATTTCTCAAAATATTTCATAAAGGTATAAATCATATTTTTCATACAGTGAAAATAGTTATAGTCACACTGTAAAACAAATCTTATGACAGTGTCTTTTTCACCGTAACACATGTATGCACACCTTTCCGTGCTATCAATCGAAAACATGGTTTTTAAAATCATCGGAATTCAATTCAAATATTTTTGTAATTTATGGAAAGTAAAATATTTATTTTTCAATTTCAATAAGTTCGTCACCATGTTTTCTTCTAAAAAAACACGTGTAGAGACCTTTGGTCTCGAAATCAGAAGTTTTCATCATTTCTTAACATTTATGGAATTTTCATAATTAATTATTTCCATAATTAAAACCATAAAGGTTTTATATGAAATCAAGTGAATATTTAAGAATATTTATAAAAATATTCACTTCAGTCTCTTTTTCATTTTCAACTCGTTTCACATGAAATATCACCTACAGGGTGAATTTTTGGTGATTTCTTTTTCACCATTTTTGAAAACATGAATATTTTAAAATCAATTATCGTTATATTCATGTTTTATGAAATTTACTTAATTTCTCGATTTTCGTACTTGAAAATCATTTCACGTGAAATCAAATCATTTATTATGATTTTCGGTGATTTTCGGTGATTTTCAGTAATTATTCGATAATTTTTCGGCAGTATAACGACTACCGATTAGTCTAGCCTCCTGCACGGAAAATACAGTTTATATTTTTCAACCGGTATTTCACCACAATTTAAAACTGATAATTCGCCACAAATTTCAAAACTAATCATTATAAATTGCATTTATAAATTAAATGCATAATTTAAAACATGTGATCGAATATCCTTACAGGCAGCACATGTCTTCCTTACCTGTTTCAGGTCGGCGACTGCCTCTCGAAGGTCGCGCCCGTGTTCACCTCGCCTGATTCCATCGGCTTGATCATCGAAGGAATTTTCTGGAAATTAAATTCTAAATTTTAGAATTTTTCCATAATTATTTAAATAAACAATTTATTTAAATAATGTAACTCTTTCCGGGATTTCTTACCGATTCTCGTAATTCCCGAAATTTCTCGTAATTTTTGAATTCTCGGAATTTTTCAAATTCCTGGAATTTCTTTTTCTCTTTCTCTTTCTTCTTTTTCTTCTTTCTTTCTTTTTCTTTTTCTCTTTTCTTTTCTTTTCTTTTTCTTTTTTTCCTTTTTCTTTTCTTTTTTCTTTTTCTTTTTCCTTTTCTTTCTTTTCCAGCCGGACCGGTCACCCCCCTCACCGCCGGTTCGTCTCCGATGGCCAGTTCTCCGGCGGTTCGGTAGCTCAGCAGCTGGCCGGCACCACGGCGAAGCTGGATCTGGCCTCTATTCGGTCTGGATCGGCGGCACGGCGGCGGATCTACTCGGTTTACCTTCGGTTTCTTCTCCTCCTCCGTCGGCCTTCCTCCGCCATTCCCACCTCAACCATGGCCTCCCATGTCTTCCTCTTCCTTCGGCGAAGCTTCGGTGGCAGTGGCAGCGGCAGCGGCAGCGACCGATTTGGCCGGCACCGTCGGTTCCTATTTTTCCTCTTTTCTCGGTTTTCCACCGGTTTCCTTCGATTTCCTTTCCTTTCAACGCCGATGACCTCTCCCTTCTTCTAGCCGGTGGCGTTCTCTACCTCTCCCTAGCCTCCTCTCGCCGGCGGCGGCACTGGTTGCTCCCGTCGGTCCCCTCGGTTTTGGGAAGGATCGGGTTTCCCGATTCTTCCTTCCATTTTTCTGTTTCTTTTTTTGTTTTTATTTCACTTTCTATTTTTATCTATACTATATAATATATATTATACTTATAATATAACATATATTATATTTATATTATATATATAATACATATAATATTATTATTATATATAGTATAGTACTATATATATTATGTATTTACAAAATACATATTTAGTATATATATATGTATATATATTTATATTTGTTCACTTTAATTTACATAACATTTATATATTTATATAATATATAATTATATAAATATATTTCCTATTTTCTTTTCTCATTTTCTTATTTAATTTGGATTTCCATTTATCCAAATTAAATTTCCTCTTTTCATTATTTTTCATGATTTCTCATCTTATACTTATTTCCACTTATCTGTTTTCTTCAATATTAATTTTCATAATTAATAATTTCCAATAAATGAAAAATTTACAGTTATCACATCCTCCCCACATTAAGAAATTCGATCCTCCGAATTTAACTTAAGTCCAAAGGTGGTACATGTCGTATACTTACGACTTCTTACTTCTAGGTCATCCTCCAAGTAATACTACCAGTACACTTTCAACATCAAAAATACTTTAGACCACTACATGCTGTCTTTCATCACATATATCTACACTCTCGTAAGTTCATTCATCAAATTGGGAGTCATTCATTTCCACTCTTTTCACATAAGAGTCCATGCACAGTATTTTTCATATCATAGCTGATTTACTGTTCATCATCCATTCTTCTCACTTAGTGCCAAGTCGATATAGTTTGGTACTATTATGTACTCATGTCAATCAATTATATGTAAGTGTCCAAGTAGCTTTCACATCTTATGCACACGCTCTCTCAATATCATGGAGCGTTTACATCTCATGCTCATATATATCAGTATGGAGCGATGCTATCAATATACTTGGGATCTCAAAGCCTTTTGCTATCTCTCATTAGCATATGGCAACTCAAAGACTCCCATCACATGTGTAACGACCCGTTACCATCTTTTTCACCTTATTTTACACAATTCATCTGGTTGGGCTGTTTGTGAAACTTCACTTTTACTAACTGTTAAACAATTTTACATAACATTGTTTATATTATACACATCCCCTATCTTAATAAATCAGATAAGTAGTACTGTAGACATGTCTAAATACAGAAAATAAATGATCATACCTCATATAAATCAGTCGATATGTCACATTGTCCATTGTGTACAGCCGTGATCCACAATCAACTGATCTCACAATCTTTAAAACTTGAAATGTTGAAATTAAGGGGTGAGCAAAACACGGCTCAGTAAGAGAGTTATATGTCACACTTGATATTCAGCTATCTATATGCTGAAAATATTTTTTTTATTTACTTTAAAATCTTCCTAGCTTGCTCTAGGCACACATGTAGGAAGGATACTACAGTCGGCTAGGGATCCAGATAGAGTTAGGCAGGTATTTTAAAATACCGGACTTGTTCCAGAACCTAGAAGCAATTGTAGAGAGTACTAATTCCATTGTTTTCAAAACGATACAATTTTCGTTTTTCCACAGAGTAAACCACTTATTTCTTTTCACTTCAGTATACTTTAAAACACGTGGCAGTTCAGTAACAAAAACAATGGTTTACTTCTCTTCTTTTCTCTTTAGTACAGTAAAAACACCTGACAGTACAGTGATTTGTAAATATCCAATCATTGGATAATTACTTCTTCGATTATTTCTATCTTAGAAATAATTCTTATGTTATTCTTTTAGAATAAACATTTATTTATCTTTTCAAATCAGTAACCGTATCGTACAGTTCAGTAAAACAGTATATTCAGTAAAACAATAAATCGATACGGTTCAATCTGTAACAGTAAATAGTAACTGGTAGTTTTCAGTTCAGTAAACAGTAAATGGTAGCTTTCAGTTCAGTAAGCAGTAAATGATAGCTTTCAGTTCAGTAAAACAGTAATCAATGGCTACCATTTCAGTAAACAGTACAGTTCAGTAACATAGTGTTTTGGTACGGTCTTTCATCAGTAAACAGTACAGTAATTTAGTACAGTAAACAGTACAGTACAGTAATAGGATTTCGCAAATCCTTTCAGAAATCAGTAAATAGTAAATAGTAAGCAGTAAGTGAGACTAGGCAACACCCTACAAGTAAATCATGCTATCATCGTCCACTAAGGGACACAGTAACAGTAATGAGATCTATGGCCATGAACTATAATATGTCCTCGGTGTACGCTTGCTAGGCGACAATCCGAGACGCTGATGACTAGCTAGTCAATCAGCCATGTGACAGTAACAGTATATGTGATGCATGAAGCTCGGGGCCTAAGTCTTAAAATAGTGTATCCGTACCATAGCCTTTATGGATTTTAAACACAGTAAATTAAAATATTTCACAAGTATCCATAAGGCTCACATGTAATAAATCATCACCTTTATGAAATAATTAAATTAAAATAACATTTCTCAAAATATTTCATAAAGGTATAAATCATATTTTTCATACGGTGAAAACAGTTTATAAATCATTACTGAAAATATAGAAGGGCAAAACTGTCCTTTTTTCATCGTAAAACACATATGCACGTTTTTCCGTGCATTCAATTGAAAACAAGGTTTTATAATTATCGGAATTCAAATAAATTATTTTTATAATTTATGAAAATAAAATATTTATTTTCTAACTTTAAATTCCCATCACCATGTTTTCTTCTAAAAACATGTGTAGAGAACTCTAGCCTCGAAATCATAGTTATTCATCATTTCTTAACCTCTATGGAATTTTCATAATTAATTATTTCCATAATTAAAACCATAAAGGTTTTATATGAAATCAAGTGAATATTTAAGAATATTTATAAAAATATTCACTTCAGTCTCTTTTCATTTTCATCTCGTTTCACGTGAAATATCACCTATAGGGTGAATTTTCGGTGATTTCCTTTTCATCATTCTCAAAAATATGAATATTTTTAAAATCAAATATCTTTATATTCATGTTTTATGAAATCTACTTAATTTCTTGATTTTCGTACCTGAAAATCGTTTCACGTGAAATCAAATCATTTATTATGATTTTCGGTGATTTTCGGTAAGTTTCAGTAATTATTCGATAATTTTTCGGCAGTATAACGGCTGCCAATTTGGCTAGCCTCCTGCACGGAAAATACAGTTTATATTTCTCAACCGGTATTTCACCACAATTTGAAACCGATAAATCACCACAAATTTCAAAACTAATCATTATAAATTGCATTTATAAATTAAATGCATAATTTAAAATATGTGACCGAATATCCTTACAGGCGGCACATGTCTCCCTTACTTATTTCGGGTCGGCGACTGCCTCTCGAAGGTCGCGCCCGTGTTCACCTCGCTCGATTCCATCGGCTCGGTCATCGAGGGAATTTTTTGAAAATTAAATTCTAAATTTTAGAATTTTTCCATAATTATTTAAATAAATAAATTATTTAAATAATTTAACATTTTTTGGGATTTCTTATCGATTCCCGTAATTCTCGGGATTTCCTGTAATTTTCGAATTTTCGGGAATTCTCCAAATTCCCGAAATTCCTTTTTCTCTTTCTCTTTCTTCTTTTTTTTCTTCCTTCTTTCTTTTTCTTTTTTCCTTTTTCTTTTCTTTTTCTTTTTCCTTTTCTTTTCCCGTCAAACTGGTCACCCCCCTCACCGCCAGTTCTCCTCCGGTTGCCGGTTCTCTGACGGTTCGGTGGCTCAGCAGCTGGCCGGCGTTGAGACAAACTTGCCGATGGCCTCAGCCTCAGCTTGGCCTGGATCGACGGCACGGCGGCAGATCTACTCGGTTTTGCCTCGGTTTCTTCTCCTCCTCCGTCGGCCTTCCTCCGCCGTTCTCCACCTCAACCGTGGCCTCCCACGTTTTCTTCTTCCTCCGGCGAAGCTTTGGTGGCAGTGGCGGCGACCGATTCCGCCAAAACTGCCAGATCCTCTTTCTCTTTTCCTCTCGGCTTCCGCCGGAATTTCCTTCTGTTTTCGATTCTGTTTCCTTCCTTTTCCATCGTCGTCATCTCGTCCTCTCCTTGGCTCGCTATCCGATGACGGCCCTTCCTCCTCTCTTTTCCTTCTCGTCGGGCGACAGTGGTCGGCTCTGGCTGGGACGGAAATCAGTTCCTCCCGATATCCCTTTCCATTTTTGTTTTATTTTATTTCCCTTTCTATTTTTATCTATACTATATAATATATATTATACTTATAATATAACATATATTATATTTATATTATATATATAATACACATAATATTATTATTATATATAGTATAGTACTATATATATGTATTTACAAAATACATATTTAGTATATATGTGTATATATATATATATTTATATTTGTTCACTTTAATTTACATAACATTTATATATTTATATAATATATAATTATATAAATATATTTCCTATTTTCTTTTCTTATTTTCTTATTTAATTTGGATTTCCATTTATCCAAATTAAATTTCCTCTTTTCATTATTTTCCATAATTCTCATCTTATTTTTCCGATTTAATTTTCCTTCACTCGGATTTACACCATCCGTTTCTTTCTCAATTCTCGGGATTTTCACCAATATCCCGTTCTCACAATTTTATTTATTTATTTCACTAAGTTTCCAATATTAATAATTTCCCATAAATGGAAAATTTACAGTTATCACATCTTCCCCACCTTAAGAAATTCGGTCCTCCGAATTTAACTTAAGTCCAAATGTGGTACATGCAGTATACTTACGACTTCTGATCTCTAGTTCATCCTCCAATTAATACTGCCAGTACACTTTCAACATCAAGAGTACTTTAGACCACTACATGTCTTTCATCATTTAGTATATATTTATACTTCCATAAATTAATTTCTCAATTCGGGAGTTATTCACTTTTATTCTTTTCACATAAGAATCCATGCCTAATATTTTTCATATCACAGCTGATCTATGCTGTTCATCATCCATTTTTCTCACTTAGTGCCAAATCGATATGGTTTGCTACTATCATGTACACATGTCAATTAGTTATATGTAATTGTCCCAGTAGCTTTCATATCTCATGCATCTGCTCTCTCAATGTATCTTCAAGCGTTTCAATATCACGCTAAGATATTTACATCAGTACAGAGCGATGCTATCAGTACACTTGGGATCTCGAAGCCTTTTGCTATTTCTCATTAAGCATATGGCAACTCAGAGACTCCCATCACATATAATGCTCACTGGAACTGTACATACACATTTCCACTGTTTCTCACTCATACAGTGACTAAGGCACTAGAGAATCTAGGATTCCGATAATGGAAAGTGATTTTATTTAGATCATTAGTCTTTACTCACTTCCATATCATCATATTTCTTTTGGACTCTTTATTGTCCACAATATTCATTTTATCAAGGCTGCATCTCACTTGCAGACTTTACTATTAATCACCAATCATGAGACAATCATGTCCTCTTCATGTAGTATGGTCATTCAATGATTGAATCCTCAATTATCCATTTAGTCAACACATTATCTATACACTTCCACCATTTATCATTTCAAGGTGGTTATGTGTATGTATAACACTTTTCTATTTAGATTCTGGCAGTAAACATATCATTCATTTTACTGCTTTGAGTACCATTACTTCCACTTATCAAAATCTGGCTTGATTTTACATCTGGCCAAAATCATGTGATAACCAACATGAAATCATTTATAATTTTAATTTCGAGAACTATTTCATATTTGTGTTCCCCACTCATCCTGTCATTTACCTTCTTATTCCATTTACCAACGCTAATTATCTATAGAGCAGCTAATCACCTCACTCTTCTATAGACTGGCAGTAATATCTAGCTAGACTCATCACTTTCGTATCTCAATCATTATCTCTATATCATAGACAAGTTCACTGTCATCTCGAGATCATATGTCTCAGGAGGAGATACTGTCTAGCCAAATCTCTTAGTTGCCAATCTTAATACAATTCCACAGTCTTTTAAGAGTTTAAGGGTTATACCACAATGTTGCTCATTTTTCATTTGTACTTTAGACTCTATCAGTATTTCATCCATTTACTCGTGTAGGGATGCCTCATTTCTTAGGTTTATATACCTCACAAGGCAAATCATTAACCTCGTAACCTCAATAGGAACTCGTAAAATTCACTCCGAGTTCTAATCATCATCTTAGAGACATTAGTCTCCACTCTTTTATTTAAGGACGCTTTATACTGAGGCTAGTCTTATAAACTCCTCATATCTCTGATTAGATCCATAAAGCGTCCATTTTCATGTAGATGAATACTCGTTCTTCACAAGAACTTATTAGATGGTAAACATTTACTATATCACTTTCATTTATCTACATATCGAGGTCATCTGTATTTCTCTCATTTACACTTATACAGACAACTTCATCATTCTCAACTTCAATATCTGTGTTTTCGTCATTCAGACCTTTACACATGAATTCCATTATTCACACCTTTTCCAGAGTGGATTTCTTAAGCTTCCGGATTTTCTTAAGTTCTCCGATATAAGCTTAGAATCAAATTTCATATTCAAAATCGAGTCAATGTTATCTCGATTCCTCCAATTTATATAACTCTAGAAGTTCTATCGAAAATCAAATCCGATACTTTCTTTAACCATACATCTCATATCATCTTGGACATTTCATCCTTGTGTCCTTTCATTTACACTGTGTATTCTCAAGGCAAAGACATTTACTATTCGATTTATTTCGACTCATACTCTACCTTGATTTCATTGTTTACTTATACTTTACAGCCTTATAAATCTCATTCCAGTAAGCTGTAGTAAGTACAACAGTTATCAACACATGTTACAGCTAACCAATTTATTACCATTGTAACTTACTTTGGAATCAAGTTCATTTAATAAATTCAGGTTTAACTCCCTTGAGCATACTATCCACGAAGTTTGAACCTTGGCACCCTTACGTACCTAGTTCCTTACACTCGTTTTATCATTAAGCTCCTTGTAAGAGTCCCACCCGTTCGAATCGGCCATCGGCGAGCATCCCCTAGGCGATCCTTTTGCCCCAAGTTTACCCTTACAAGTGAGTCGACGACCACATAGTTCGCCCACAAATCACAACCCATGATCCACTACGAGTCGCCCATCACAGTTCTGTCTCAAGGGTTCTGAAAAACTTAGGTTAGCTGTCATTTTTTTTATCACTTTACTGTTCTTATATTTATTCTCCAATTCACAGTACTCCACATAGTACCTCATTCCGTAGCACATATTTCAAGATATTTTGGTTCTATATAAGATTATCTGTTTGATACCTCAAAGTCGTAAAAATGTATAGAACCATAAGTTAACACACCAGTATGTAGTTCATTATCTGTACTATTCACCTCATCAATCAATTCATGTAATCATTTCACTTTTCATAGTATTCAACGATCCCGTTCAATACACTCTTAATTTTTGGCCCTTACAGTCAATAACCGGGCCAATCATCTTGCAACATCCCACTACACTTTTATCGGATCGCATCATATAAGGCCCCGGCCCGTCCACCGTCCGCCTGTACACATGTGTATTAACCTCTTTGAGAACACGTAACCCGTTCACTGGGTCACCCCTCGAGGTTTTATCATGAGGCCTAGCCCATTCACTAGGTCACTCGTAATTCGCGTCCGTCATCTAAGTATCAGTGGAATTAGTAATAGGGATCGTTATATCCATATGACATCCTTTATGTCATTTATAACTCCATTACCATCAATGGATTCAAGATTAGCTTGATTTTATCAGTATTTAGAACATTGCCCAACATATGGGCATTTTCATCATTTCGACATTTATTTCTTTCTCCTAAGTATGCATTTAAACCAAAGGCCTTATCCTCCATATGCTGATAGTATCCTTTTTGATACTTATACCAGCTTTAGATCTCATTCGATTTCGACAGAGAAGTTCACTGAAATCCACAATTGGATTATTTTGTTTAACATGCAGCTTTATATCATCAATTTCTCTGCCAAATCACTCAAATCCAACTTTTGTTGGTCTATTCTGACTCCCCAGTAAAATTTTGGAGTTGGGGGTATTTTGGTCATTTTTGGCTAAAAATTTTCTCTCTCTTCAAATTACCCTTTATCGGTGATCTTAAAGTCTATTTAATGATGATATTTCATTCCCCTCCTTTATACCATCACTTTCAGGTCTCAGTTCGGTTTGGACAGAAAGTACTGGTGGGGCCCTCACCGAGTCCTTTCGGTTCCTTACCAAACAAGTCTTCATTTAGATTATAAGAATCACCAATTTTTTGATAATTTTTGAGCCTATTATTTCTCTTTAATATTCTCAATTTACACTTTCTCACTCCCTTTAAATTATTTTACTCAATTTACAATTATTTATTTTCTTTATGTATTCAGACGACATAGTACTACCGGAGATGTTTAACACTTTTCCTTCCAAAAGTCTATTTAATGATGATATTTCATTCCCCTCCTTTATACCATCACTTTCAGGTCTCAGTTCGGTTTGGACAGAAAGTACTGGTGGGGCCCTCATCGAGTCCTTTCGGTTCCTTACCAAACAAGTCTTCATTTAGATTATAAGAATCACCAATTTTTTGATAATTTTTGAGCCTATTATTTCTCTTTAATATTCTCAATTTACACTCTCTCACTCCCTTTAAATTATTTTACTCAATTTACAATTATTTATTTTCTTTATGTATTCAGACGACATAGTACTACCGGAGATGTTTAACACTTTTCCTTCCAAAAGTATCCACAGACATCAGGCCAATCATGCTCTGATACCATTAAATCTATAACGACACGTTACCATCTTTTTCACCTTATTTTACACAATTCATCCGGTTGGGCTGTCTGTGAAACTTCAGTTTTACTAACTGTTAAACAATTTTACATAACATTTTTTATATTATACACATCCCCTATCTTAATAAATCAGATAAGTAGTACTGTAGACATGTCTAAATACAGAAAATAAATGATCATACCTCATATAAATCAGTCGGTCTGTCACATTGTCCTTTATGTACAGCCGTGATCCACAATCAACTGATCTCACAATCTTTAAAACCTGAAATGTTGAAATTAAGGGGTGAGCAAATCACGGCTCAGTAAGAGAGTTATATGTCACACTTGATATTCAGCTATCTATATGCTGAAAATATTTTTTTTATTTTCTTTAAAATCTTCCTAGCTGGTTCAAGACACACATGTAGGAAGGATACTACAGTCGGCTAGGGATCCAAATAGAGTTAGGCAGGTATTTTAAAATACCTGACTTGTTCCAGAACCTAGAAGCAACTGTAGAGAGTACTAATTCCGTTGTTTTCAAAACGATACAATTTTCGTTTTTCCACAGAGTAAACCACTTATTTCTTTTCACTTCAGTATACTTTAAAACACGTGGCAGTTTAGTAACAAAAACAGTGGTTTACTTCTCTTCTCTTCAGTACAGTAAAAACACGTGACAGTACAGTGATTTGTAAATATCCAATCATTGGATAATTACTTCTTCGATTATTTCTATCTTAGAAATAATTCTTATGTTATTCTTTTAGAATAAACATTTTTTTCTCTTTTCAAATCAGTAACCGTATCGTATAGTTCAGTAAAACAGTATATTCAGTAAAACAGTAATTTGATACGGTTCAATTAGTAACAATAAACAGTAGCTGGTAGTTTTCAGTTCAGTAAATAGTAAATGGTAGCTTTCAATTTAGTAAGCAGTAAATGATAGCTTTCATTTCAGTAAAATAGTAATCAATGGCTAACATTTCAATAAACAGTACAGTTCAGTAACACAGTGTTTTGGTAAGGTCTTTCATCAGTAAACAGTAAACAGTACAGTAATTCAGTACAGTAAACAATACAGTACAGTAAATAGGATTTCGCAAATCCTTTCAGAAATCAGTAAACAGTAAATAGTAAGCAGTAAGTGAGACTAGGCAACACCCTACAAGTAAATCATGCTATCATCGTCCACTAAGGGACACAGTAACAGTAATGAGATCTATGGCCATGATCTATAATATGTCCTCGGTGTACGCTTGCTAGGCGACAATCCGGGACGCTGATGACTAGTTGGTCAATCAGCCACATGACAGTAAAAGTATATGTGATGCATGAAGCTCGGGGCCTAAGTCTCAAAACAGTGTAACCGTACCATAGCCTTTATGGATTTTAAACACAGTAAATTAAAATATTTCACAAGTATCCATAAGGCTCATATGTAATAAATCATCACCTTTATGAAATAATTAAATTAAAATAACATCTCTCAAAATATTTCATAAAGGTATAAATCATATTTTTCATACGGTGAAAACAGTTTATAAATCATTACTGAAAATATAGAAGGGCAAAACTGTCCTTTTTTCCACCGTAAAACACATATGCACGCTTTTTCGTGCATTCAATCGAAAACATGGTTTTATAATTATCGGAATTCAAATAAATTATTTTTATAATTTAGGAAAATAAAATATTTATTTTCTAACTTTAAATTCCCATCACCATGTTTTCTTCTAAAAACACGTGTAGAGACTTCTAGTCTCGAAATCATAGTTATTCATCATTTCTTAACCTTTATGGAATTTTCATAATTAATTATTTCTATAATTAAAACCATAAAGGTTTTATATGAAATCAAGTGAATATTTAAGAATATTTATAAAAATATTCACTTCAGTCTCTTTTTCATTTTCATCTCGTTTCACGTGAAATATCACCTATAGGGTGAATTTTCGGTGATTTCCTTTTCATCATTCTCGAAAACATGAATATTTTTAAAATCAAATATCTTTATATTTATGTTTTATGAAATCTACTTAATTTCTCGATTTCGTACCTGAAAATCGTTTCACATGAAATCAAATCATTTATTATGATTTTTGATGATTTTCGGTAAGTTTCAGTAATTATTCGATAATTTTTCGGTAGTATAACGGCTGTCGATTTGGCTAGCCTCCTGCACGGAAAATACAGTTTATATTTCTCAACCGGTATTTCACCACAATTTGAAACCGATAAATCACCACAAATTTCAAAACTAATCATTATAAATTGCATTTATAAATTAAATGCATAATTTAAAACATGTGATCTAATATCCTTACCAGCTGCACATGTCTCCCTTACCTGTTTTGGGTCGGCGACTGCCTCTCGAAGGTCGCGCCCGTGTTCACCTCACCCAATTCCATCGGCTCGGTTATCGAGGGAATTTTCTAGAAATTAAATTCTAAATTTTAGAATTTTTCCATAATTATTTAAATAAATAAATTATTTAAATAATTTAACATTTTTCGGGATTTCTTACCGATTCCCGTAATTCTCGGGATTTCTCGTAATTTTCAAATTCTCGGGAATTCTCCAAATTCCAGGAATTCCTTTTTCTCTCTCTTTCTCTTTCTTCTTTTTTTTCTTCCTTCTTTCTTTTTCTTTTTTCCTTTTTGTTTTCTTTTTCTTTTTCCTTTTCTTTTCCCGTCAGACCGGTCACCCCCCTCACCATCGGTTCTCCTCTGGTGGCCGGTTCTCCGGCGGTTCGGTGGCTTAGCAGCTGGCCGGGGTTGAGACGAACTTGCCGGTGGCCTCAGCTTGGCCTGCATCGGCGGCACGGCGGCAGATCTACTCGGTTTTGCCTCGATTTCTTCTCCTCCTCCGTTGGCCTTCCTCCGTCGTTCTCCACCTCAACCGTGGCCTCCCACGTTTTCCTCTTTCTCCGACGAAGCTTCGGTGGCAGTGGTAGCGACCGATTCTGCCGACACCACCAAATCCTCTTTCTCTTTTCCTCTCGGCTTTCGTCGGAATTTCCTTCTGTTTCCGATTCTGTTTCCTTCCTTTCCCGTCGCCGTTGTCTCATCCTCTCCTTGGCTCGCCGTCCGACGACAGCCCTTCCTCCTGTCTTTTCCTTCTCGTCGGCCGACAATGGTTGGCTCTGGCTGGGATGGAAATCGGTTCCTCCCGATTTCCCTTTCCATTTTTGTTTTATTTTATTTCCCTTTCAATTTTTATCTATACTATATAATATATATTATATTTATATTATATATATAATACACATAATATTATTATTATATATAGTATAGTACTATATATATGTATTTACAAAATACATATTTAGTATATATATGTATATATATTTATATTTGTTCACTTTAATTTACATAACATTTATATATTTATATAATATATAATTATATAAATATATTTCCTATTTTCTTTTCTCATTTTCTTATTTAATTTGGATTTCCATTTATCCAAATTAAATTTCCTCTTTTCATTATTTTCCATAATTCTCATCTTATTTTTCCGATTTAATTTTCCTTCACTCAGATTTACACCATCCGTTTCTTTCTCAATTCTCGGGATTTTCACCAATATCCCGTTCTCACAATTTTATTTATTTATTTCACTAAGTTTTCAACATTAATAATTTCCCATAAATGAAAAATTTACGATTATCACAACATGTAAGGCTCACTGGAACTGTACATACACATTCACACTGTTTAACACTTATACTTCGACTAAGGCACTAGAGAATCTAGGATTCTGATAGTGGAAAGTGATTCTATTTAGATCTTCAATCTTTAATCACTTCCATATCATCATTTCTCTTTTGGACTCTTTATTGTCCACAATATTCATATTCACACATTTATTCTACCAAGGCTTCATCTCATGCAGACTTTACTATGGATTATCTCTTACAATCACAAATCATGAGACAATCATATTCTCTTCATGTAGTATGGTCTTTAAATTTCTTTTCATAATTTAGATTCCACAATTGAATCCTCAATTTATATATTTAATCCCCACATCATCTATATACTTCCATCATTTCTATCATGTTACGGTGGTTATATGTATAATCATTTTTCCTTTATATACTGGCACGAAACATATCAATTATCTTACTTCTTTGAGTATCATTAATTTCGCTTATCAAATTTGGCTTGATTTTACATCTTGCCATAGTTATGTGATAACCAACACAAATCACTTTCAGTCTTACCTTCAAGAACTATTTCATATTAATGTTCCCTTCTCATCATGCAACTTATTTTCCTTATTCCACTTTCATTTTTGTTTTCATATTCCTATTTTTATCTTTTCATGTTTTTACTACCATTCTTTTAGTCAGTTTTCTCAATTGGTATGGTACTATACTGCTAAGATCTTTTAAAATCTTGCATACCATCTTTTCTTTATACTTATCCATCTACCGACTTTAACTTCTTTAATTAGGTCTCATCTATAGAGCAGCTAGTCTCATCACTCTTTTATAGACTGGCATTAGTATCTAGCTAGATTCATTAATCTCGTATCTCAATCATTATCTCTATATCATAGACAGGTTCACTGTCATCTTGTCGTCTTGAGATCATATATCTCAGGATGAGATACTATCTAGCCAAATCTCTTAGTTACCAATCTTAACATAATTCCACAGTCTTTAAGAGTTTAAGGGCTCATACCACAATACTACTCATTTTCCATTTATACTTTAGACTCTATCAGTATTTCATCAATTTACTCATGTATGGATGCCTCATTCTTTAGGCTTATATACCTCACAAGGCAACTCATTAACCTTGTAACCTCAATAGGAACTCGTAAAATTCACTCCGAGTTCTAATCATCATCTTATACACGTGCATTTCATTATTCTCACATTTTTCAGAGTGGATTTCTTCAGCTTTCGTATTTTCTTAAGTTCTCCGATATAAGCTTAGAATCAGATTTCATATTCAAAATCGAGTCAATGTTATCTTGATTCCTCCAATTTATATAACTCTGGAAGTTCTATCGAAAATCAAATCCGATACTTTCTTTAATCACACATTTCTTATTAATTCGGACATTTCATCCTCATGTCCTATCATTTACACTGTGTATTCTCAAGGCAGAGACATTTACTATTCGATTCATTTCGACTCATACTTTACCTTGATTTCATTGTTTACTCATACTTTACAGCCTTACGAATCTCATTCCAGTAAGCTGTAATAAGTACAACAGTTATTAACACATGTTACAGCTAACCAATTTATTACCACTGTAATTTACTTTGGAATCAAGTTCATTTAATAAATTCAGGTTTAACTCCCTTGAGCATATTATCCATAAGGTTTGAACCCTGGCACCCTTACGTACCTAGTTCCTTACACTCGTTTTATCATTAAGCTCGTTGTACGAGTACCGCTCGTTCGAATCGGCCATCGGCGAGCATCCCCTAGGCGATCCTTTCGTCCCAGATTTACCCTTACTAGTGAGTCGGCGATAACATAGTTCGCCTGCATCTTACAACATATGATCCACTATGGGTCGCCCATCATTGGGTCGCCCATCACAGTTCTGTCTCAAGGGTTCTAAAGAACTTAGGTTAGTTGTTATCTTCTTTTTATCACCTTATTGTTCTTATAAATATTCTCTAATTTACCGTACTCCACATAGTACCTCATTCTGTAGCACATATTTCAAGATATTTTGGTTATATATAAGATTATCAGTTTGATACCTCAAAGTAGTAAAATATATAGAACCGTAATTAACCACACCAGTATGTATTCATTATTTGTACTATTCACCTCATCAGTCAATTCCTGTAATCATTTCACTTTTCATAGTATTCAATGATCCCGTTCAATACACTCTTAATTTTCGGCCCTTACAGTCAATAACCGGGCCAATCATCTGATGACATTCCACTACACTCTTTGGATCGTATCATATAAGGCCCCGGCCCGTCTGCCGTCCGCCTTTACATATGTGTATTGTACTCTTTGAGAATGTCCAGCCCGTTCACTGGGTCACCCACAGTCGCATCCGTAATCTAAGTGTCAGTGAAATCAGTAATAGGGATCATTATATTCATATGACATCCTCTATATCATTAATAATTCCATTACTATCAATGGACTCAAGATTAACTTAGTTTTATCACTATTTGGAATATCACCCAACATAGGGGCATTTTCGTCAATTCGACATTTATTTCTTTCTCCTCAGTATACCTTTAAACCAAAGGCCTTATCCTCCATATGCTGATAGTATCCTTTCTGATATTTATACCAGCAATTTAGGTCTTATTCGATTTTACAGAAAAGTCCACTAAGATCCACAATTGGATTATTTTACTTGTAATTCAGCTTTATATTATTAATTTCTCTGTCAAATCAATGAAATCCAACTTATGTTGGTTTATTTTGACTCCCAGTAAAATTTTGGAGTTAGGGGTATTTTGGTCATTTTTGGTCAAAAATTTTCTATCTCTTCAAATTACTCTCAATCGGTGATCTTAAAGTCTATTTAATGATGATATTTCATTCCCCTCCTTTATACCATCACTTTCAGGTCTCAGTTCGGTTCGGACAGAAATTCTAATGGGGCCCTCACCGAGTCCTTTCGGTTCCTTACCGAATAGGCCGTCATTTAGATTATAAGCATCACCAATTT
Organism: Heritiera fomes; assembly: GCA_032173925.1. Taxonomy (NCBI): domain Eukaryota; kingdom Viridiplantae; phylum Streptophyta; class Magnoliopsida; order Malvales; family Malvaceae; genus Heritiera; species Heritiera fomes. The sequence goes on from JAPDPM010000011.1 coordinate 22,686,144, forward strand.
TTTGGTAATTTTTGAGCCTATTATTTCTCTTTAATATTCTCAATTTACACTTTCTAACTCCCTTTAAATTATTTTACTCAATTTACAATCATTTATTTTCTTTATGTATTCAGACGACACAGTACTACCGAAGATGTTTAACACTTTTTTTTCCAAAAGTATTCACAGACATTAGGCCAACCATGTTCTGATACCATTAAATCTGTAACGACCCGTTACCATATTTTTCACCTTATTTTACACAATTCATTCGGTTGGGCTGTCTGTGATACTTCACTTGTACTAACTGTTAAACAATTTTACATAACATTGTTTATATTATACACATCCCCTATCTTAATTAATTAGATAAGTAGTACTGTAGACATGTCTAAATACAAAAAATAAATAATCGTACCTCATATAAATCAGTCGGTCTGTCACATTGTCCTTTATGTACAGCCGTGATCCACAATCAACTGATCTCACAATCCTTAAAACCTGAAATGTTTGAAATTAAAGGGTGAGCAAACCACAGCTCAGTAAGAGAGTTATATGTCATACTTGATATTCAGCTATCTATATGCTGAAAATTTTTTTTTCTTTAAAATCTTCATAGCAGGCTCTAGGCTCACATGTAGGAAGGATACTACAGTCGGCTAAGGATTCAGATAGAATAAGGTAGGTATTTTAGAATACCATACTTGTTCCGGAACCTAGAAGCAACTGTAGAGAACACTAATTTCGTTGTTTTCAAAACGATACAATTTTCGTTTTTTCCACAGAGTAAACCACTTATTTCTTTTCACTTCAATATACTTTAAAACACGTGGCACTTCAGTAACAAAAATAGTGGTTTACTTCTCTTCCCTTCTCTTCAGTACAGTAAAAACAGTACAGTACAGTAAAAACAGTACAGTACAGTGATTTGTAAATATCCAATCATTGGATAATTACTTCTTCGATTATTTCTATCTTAGAAATAATTCTTATGTTATTCTTTTAGAATAAACATTTATTTCTCTTTTCAAATCAGTAACAGTATCGTACAATTCAGTAAAATAGTATATTTAGTAAAACAGTAATTCGATATGGTTCAATTAGTAACAGTAAACAGTAACTGGTAGTTTTCAGTTCAGTAAACAGTAAATGGTAGCTTTCAGTTCAGTAAAACAGTAATCAATGGCTACCATTTCAATAAATAGTACAGTTCAGTAACACAGTGTTTTGGTACGGTCTTTCATCAGTAAACAGTACAGTAATTCAGTACAGTAAACAGTACAGTTCAGTACAGTAAAGTAAATAGGATTTCGTAAATCCTTTCAGAAATCAGTAAACAGTAGACAGTAAGCAGTAAGTGAGACTAGGCAACACCCTACAAGTAAATCATGCTATCATCGTCCACTAAGGGACACAGTAACAATAATGAGATCTATGGCCATGATCTATAATATGTCCTCGGTTATACTTGCTATGCGACAATCCGGGACGTTGATGACTAGCTGGTCAATCAGCCACGTGACAGTAACAGTATATGTGATGCATGAAGCTCAGGGCCTAAGTCTCAAAACAGTATAAATCGTACCATAGCATTTATGGATTTTAAACACCGTAAATCAAATATCCATAAGGCTCACATGTAATAAAATTATCACCTTTATGAAATTTAGAATTTAAATCACATTTCTCAAAATATTTCATAAAGGTATAAATCATATTTTTCATACGGTGAAAACAGTTATAAAATAGTCACACTGTAAAACAAATCTTATGACAGTGTCTTTTTCACCGTAACACATGTATGCACGCCTTTCCGTGCTATCAATCGAAAACATGGTTTTTAAAATCATCGGAATTCAATTCAAATATTTTTGTAATTTATGGAAAGTAAAATATTTATTTTCCAATTTCAATAATTCCGTCACCATGTTTTCTTCTAAAAACACGTGTAGAGACCTATGGTCTCGAAATCAGAATTTTTCATCATTTCTTAACCTTTATGGAATTTTCATAATTAATTATTTCCATAATTAAAACCATAAAGGTTTTATATGAAATCAAGTGAATATTTAAGAATATTTATAAAAATATTCACTTCAGTCTCTTCTTCATTTTCATCTCGTTTCACGTGAAATATCACCTACAGGGTGAATTTTCGGTGATTTCTTTTTCACCATTTTCGAAAACATGAATATTTTAAAATCAATTATCGTTATATTCGTGTTTTATGAAATTTACTTAATTTCTCGATTTTCGTACTTGAAAATCATTTCACGTGAAATCAAATCATTTATTATGATTTTCGGTGATTTTCGGTAAGTTTCAGTAATTATTCGATAATTTTTCGGCAGTATAATGGCTGCCGATTTGGCTAGCCTCCTGCACGAAAAATACAGTTTATATTTTTCAACCGGTATTTCACCACAATTTGAAACCGATAAATCACCACAAATTTCAAAACTAATCATTATAAATTGCATTTATAAATTAAATGCATAATTTAAAGCATGTGACCGAATATCCTTACAGGCGGCACATGTCTCCCTTACCTGTTTCAGGTAGGCGACTGCCTCTCGAAGGTCGCGCTCGTGTTCACCTCGCCCGATTCCATCGGCTCGGTCATCGAAGGAATTTTCTAGAAATTAAATTCTAAATTTTAGAATTTTTCCATAATTATTTAAATAAACAATTTATTTAAATAATTTAACTCTTTCCGAGATTTCTTACCGATTCCCGTAATTCTCGAGATTTCCTGTAATTTTTGAATTCTCGGGAATTTTTCAAATTCTTGGAATTCCTTTTTCTCTTTCACTTTCTTCTTTCTTTTTTTTTCTTTTTCTCTTTTCTTTTCTTTTCTTTTTCTTTTTTTCCTTTTTCTTTTCTTTTTTCTTTTTCTTTTTCCTTTTCTTTCTTTTCCAGCCGGACCGGTCACCTTCCTCACCGCCGGTTCGTCTCCGGTGGCCGGTTCTCCAGTGGCCGGTTCTCCAGTGGTTCGGTAGCTCAGCAGCTGGCCGGCACCACGGAGAATCTGGATCTGGCCTCCGTTCGTCTGGATCGGCGGCACGGCGACGGATCTACTCGGTTTACCTTCGGTTTCTTCTCCTCCTCCGTCGGCCTTCCTCCGTCATTCCCCGCCTCAACCGTGGCTTCCCACGTCTTCCTCTTCCTCCAGCGAAGCTTTGGTGGCAGTGGCGGCGACCGATTTGGCAGGCATCGTCGGTTCTTATTTTTCCTCTTTTCTCGGTTTTTCGTCGATTTCCTTCGATTTCCTTTCCTTTCAACGCCGGCGACCTCTCCTTTCTTCTGGCCGGTGGCGTTCTCTACCTCTCTCTGGCCTCCTCTTGCCGACGGCGGCACTGGGTGCACCCGTCAGTCCCCTTGGTTTTGGGAAGGATCGGGTTTCCCGATTCTTCCTTCCATTTTTCTATTTCTTTTTTTTTTGTTTTTATTTCACTTTTTATTTTTATCTATACCATATAATATATATTATACTTATAATATAACATATATTATATTTATATTATATATAATACATATAATATTATTATTATATATAGTATAGTACTATATATATTATGTATTTACAAAATACATATTTAGTATATATATGTGTATATATATATATATATATATATATTTGTTCACTTTAATTTACATAACATTTATATATTTATATAATATATAATTATATAAATATATTTCCTATTTTCTTTTCTCATTTTCTTATTTAATTTGGATTTCCATTTATCCAAATTAAATTTCCTCTTTTCATTATTTTTCATGATTTCTCATCTTATACTTATTTCCACTTATCTGTTTTCTTCAATATTAATTTTCAATATTAATAATTTCCAATAAATGAAAAATTTACGGTTATCACATACGGCAAGCATCAAACACAGTCAAAACACATCCATGTCCTACTGCTTAAGTCTACCACAAGCATTAAGAGTCATCATGCAGTTACAACAGAATAAAACAAGCAGGTAAGTATCATCCTACATCCCATTACATAAATTAAAGTCTCACTGCATTAGTACAAAACACTATCTATATATCTCGCCGAAAATGTATCGGTACCTCAGTTGATACCAAACCAAATGCAGTGCGAAACACTCGTGCAATCACTCAGCAGACTTAGCTACAGGGAATAAAGTAAGAAAATTAGCATGGCCCAATAAGGAATTATATGCAATGTAAGGATATAGTTAAAAGACAAAACGATAAAAAAAAAAGTTAAAAAGACAAAAGGATATATTTGCATACTAGGTTCGAGCTATTTAAAATTCGGGTTTTTTCGAATTCGGATTTTCTCGGGTTCAAATACTTTCGAGTTTGGGTTTTTTCGGGTTCATGGTCCAGTTTCAAGTTTGATCTGGTTCTAACTGGGTAGGTTTAATGGGTTTGGTTCAAATTATTTTGAAATTTTATAAGTTATAAATATTTTTTATAATTTTGAATGTAATAGTTAATTTAATTTTTTATATACTTAAATAAAAATATAATAAAAATGCTAAACTAAAGTGAAAATTTAATAAACATTTATATAAATATAAAGTTTTACATTTTCATGTTTTTATCTCTTGGCAATGATTATTGATTTTTTGAATTTTCTATGATATTCTCATTTGTTATAAAAAATATAATTATATAATTTTTTTTAAGTAAGCCAAGAATATATATTATATTATATTATATATATATGTATATATATATATATATATATATATATATATATATATATAGAGAGAGAGAGAGAGAGTAAAACTAAAGGAAAGTAAAAATCCAAAATATTAGCTACAATATATAACAGATAGAATTATTTCAAATAAATAACTAATAAATTATAAATACATCACACTACACAATTGAACAATTATATAAATATTTATATATTTTTAAGTTAAACCAATAACTCACTGGGTCATTATGTTTTTTTTTTGTTTTGACCAAAATTGGGCTATTGGAATTTAGACACCCTTAGTACTAGGAATGTTCATAGGCGGGCTCGAGTCGAGTTCTGACCGGGCCAAGTCACATAACAATGAATTATGCTCAAGCCCAACCTCAGTCTGATTTGAAACTTCAAGCTTGACTTTTAGTCCAAGCTCGTTTCTTAATTAATATTACAAGCCCAAGCTCGGCCCAGACCCTCGAATATTATTTTATTTATTTTTTTATTATTTTAGTTTTTATTTATTTATTTATTTATTCTTTTAGTCCATTTGAAATTTAATTTGATTTGTCAAAATTTGCATGTCAATTTCCATATTAAATATATATAATCATATTTATTAATTAATAATGTTTTATGTACATATAATTACAATATACTTAGTAAATATATTTTTTAAAAAAATTAATCTTATTTATATTTCGACCGAGCCAGGCTTGAGCTTTGAAGAGTTAAGCTCGAGCTTGACCCTTTTTTTAAACGGGCCAAAACTTTTTGCCCAAGCCCGTTAAATGTATCCTATATTTTTGTCCAAACCCGACCAAATTTTGGCCAAGCCTTCGGGCATGAGAACCCTATTTTTCTTATATCTGATATAAGTTACAGAGTGTAAGAACTTAAAAGAAAATATTGATTGTTAAAATATTTAAATGAAGGGTCTGTTCAATAAGGTTCAAGGAAATACTTAATGTGAGCCCTACAAGGACTTTCTCTGTCTAGATCGATGTGAGACCCCAGAATGATGATATTTGAGGTGAAATATGAATATAGCAAGAATTTGCATCTTAGAATCACTTCGATTGAGTATGTTTTGAAAAACGTGCAACAATATCAAAAATGACGGTTAAGTCCATAGGGCGTCAAAATTTTTGTGAATAACGGTCAAACTGAGATGAATTTTGATCAATTATCAATGGAGAATAATTTTTCATAATATAAGGTTTTAGGCTATGTGGACTGATAGAATAAATTATATGAAACATTACGTGATTTTATGGTTAGGGGTATTTCAGTAATTTCATCCTAATAAGCAGCTGAACCTCAACAAAAGCTCCACCAATGATTAGAGCAAGTTAAATAGAGGTGCTTATGATTAAATGAAATATTTTGGAGGTTGGATAGACTGTTTTCAACAAAGTCAAACTGTGAAGGGCAAAATTAAAACTTTTATATAAGGGCATTTTTGTAATTTTCCATTAAATATTAATTTTTAAAGGAATTTTCTGGTCTTCTCTCATTGCTGCTGTCCATCATCTTCTTTCTCCTCTTCCACCATTGTTGAAAGCTTGGTAAGTGAGAGAAAGTCCACAAAACCTTAAAAAAATCACTCCAAAACCGAAAATTATCATCACTAACCCTGTCTAATTTTCAGTGCTCTATCTTTTGACACCAAAGTCAAGTCCTAAAGTGGCCAAAATCATGGCGAATTATCTCACATCAGATCTGGTCATGAGGAAAGGTGAGAGAATTCTTGAAATTTTCATGATTTAATGATTTTTAACTATGTATTTAAGGTGTTTAAGCTTGTATCTAGGCTTGGATTGAATCAAAACCATGAAATTCTCTCTCTTAGAGTTTTTTTCACCATCTATTGTGCATGAACATGATGTTGTTTGATGAGAATTTAATGTAGAATTAATGTAGAATAATGGTAGAACATGAATTTAAGCTTAAATGGAAGAAATAAGTTGTGTAAGAGAAAGGGAAGCATTCAGCCAAGAGAAGGGGCAGGTGAAATTGTGTTCATTTCTATGTGTTTTGGGTTCCATGATACTATATAAATTAAAACGAGATTGTAGGTGCAATCGAAATCAAAAACAGAGGTGTTTAGCGCAAGTTTTCATTTTAGAACCGATAGAAATCAGATTGAATTTAGAGCTGCAATAGACAATGTACTGGCATTTAATGAATTAAATATATTTTTTAAGTGAAGTATGGAGAATTTTTTAGTTTGTATGGTAAATTGCAGCTCCGATGTCAAAAGTTGCTACTAGTGCTCACGAGCAGGACAACGAGCATTTAAGAGATAAGGGACATATATAGGAGGCGTAAGGATATCATGTTTTGCATTATGATTTGACTTATGAAGCTTTGATATCTGAACTTTGGTTTTCTGAAATGACTTTGATTTATTTGGATTTTAATTATTTCTGAATCTTTGATGTTCGATCTTTGATGAATTAAAATTTTTTTGTTATTAAATTCTGATTTTGAATCCGACAATGGTTTTGATATTGATTCTAATTCTGAATCCGACATTTAGTTTTGATATTGACTTATATAAATTTAAAATTATTGAACAATTTTGACTCTGATTTAGTACGTATGAATCACTTCTCTATTAGTTCACTTTTGATTCTATATACATAAAGAGTTAGGGAACCAGGACAATTGAGGTGCTCTAAAGCATCCTTCCTATCTAACTTCCTAACTCGCTATAGAGATCATTCTGTTCATATTTCCTATATACATATCTATTATTTCATTTAGGTATTTAAAGGCATAATTAATATACCAATTAGTGTTTAATTTTATAGAGAAAGAGAATTTTAGGAATGATAAAATCGTAAGGGTTATTACCTTGAATGATTATGATTTGATTGGTGGATTTAAGGAATGCTTATTATTTGTGAATTTATTGGTAATGAACTGGACTAAGAATATATAGATTTGTACTGTTTGAACCTGCAGGAGGTTTTGATTATAAAAACATTATGCTGTTGAAATTTTTATAATTGGTTTGAATTAAAAGTGTTATGATCTTCAGAAAAAGTATTTCAATTAGAAGTTTAGTGTTGAATGTAAGGATATGTTTTCAAGGTACTAGATTTGATTGATAGTAATGAGACATACGTTTAAGAGTATATGACTGAAATGTTGAAATATTTGGAGGTAATTGAATCGTGTCGAATTTAATATTTGAAAGTGTATGATTGAATTCTGATAGAACGAAGTTAATATTTGAAAGTATGTGACTAACTCTTGTATAACAATTTGATAGTTTATAAAATGTATCAGAAAATCTGAGATTGACCCTATACGTTGAGGTTTGATTTGAAGGTGAATAAAATCATATATTCTGTTATTTGATTTATGCATAAAGCATAATGTTACATACATGTCAGTTTTGAATATGCTTGATCTCATGAGTCTTAATTTATTAATATTTGAAACTAATGATCGATATTTGATTATTTTAAAATCTGTCTGATGCCATCGCGTGCATTCTAGTTTATGAAATGCATTATTTATTGTTTTGAATGTCAGGTTGAAATAATATTTCAACTTATTTGGATTCATCTAAATATATTGAATGAAATGTTTTGTTTTCTGAATAATATGTTTTGAAATGAAACTTAGGTTCTTGAAAGCTTATATTTTGATTTCTGGGATGGTAAATCCTTCGTTAACGTAGATCCAGGCACTTTCAGACTCTGATAATAAAATGTGTGTTATATTACTCTATTTAGTTTTGCAAGCTTACGGAATTGTTTTGTTTTTCTCTTAGGAATCAAGTAAATGTGTGGAGACTGTTAGCCCTGTAGCTACCTACAAGTACATGATTTCTATTCCGTTTCGAATGCTATTGACTGAAACCCAGTCATTTAGCTCCCATCAGTGTTACCTAGCTAGTATACACAATGTGCCCCCCCTAGACTATTGGCTATATGTCCGCAGGATGAGTCTACTGGGTGAAGCCTAGTCTCCACTGTTTTATCTATACTAGGGTGGTAAATCCCTAGCTATCATAGATCTAAGCACTCCCAGAATTTAATATATTTTTGGATTTTGGTGTTTTGTTAAATACAATTTCTAAGTTCTATATTGTTACGAAAAATGATTATTTTACAATTTAATAAAAATTAGTTTCAAGTGTTTATTTAATTATGTGACCAAATAAGTTTAAATGAATTTCCGGCTTCGGTATTGATTTTTAATATTGACTTTAGCATTTTTGGCATCGGTTTTAAAATGGTACATTCATATAGTTGCATGATATCAGTTCTTTTATGTATGTTTTTTATTGGTCTTTCCCCAAAGCTCAACCCTTTCTCTACCTTTCAGATTTATCTGCAGAAATTGTCGTTGGGTGAGAGAATATTCTAATAGGATGCCTACAAGTGTTCCATTATTGTACCTTGTAGGTATGGTATTCAGATATTTATTGTACAGTACTAAATATGCAAAGGGATGTAAACAGTGAATTGAAGAGATTTGTAAGTAAATCATAGTATTTGTTATAAAGTATTTGTATTAGAAAACAATCCGTACTCTGATTATGTGTATTGGGATCCATGTAAATAATTGCATACTGTTTAGCTAAATAATTTTGGCATTAAGTCAGAGTGAGGACACTGAGCACTACCCAATCATTTGTGTAAAAATAGAAAAAGTCAGTTCCAATTTTCAGGAATCGGGGTGTGACATCGAGCTCGGACGGGTAGCCTGATCCTTAAGCGGGTTTACTTAGTACTAATCAAGAAATAGACACTTTTAGTACAATAAATTTTTATTTTTTATTTTTACTTTGTTTAATTAGCTTTTTAAATATTATATTATAATTCTAATAAAACTTTAAATTTTTAAGAATTTTTCTTACATTTATTTTGTTTTTTAAATACGAACATAATCAGTAATTACATTAAATATAACCTTATAGTTAGTTAACTAATTGTTCAATTATAATGTTGAATAGTAGTATAGTATATTAAAAAAATACTTAATATTATGAATAATTGGTCAACTAATTAGCTCAATATTATATTTTTTGGTTTTTGGTTTATATAGAAATCATAATAATAACATTATTGTATTAAATATAATCGTATTTATACATACTAATTAATCAAATATCTCATTAAAAAATTAGAATATTGAATTAAAAAAAATTATATACATCAACTGACATTATATATATATATATATATTTTTTTTAAATTTAATACACGAGGGATGAAGAAAGAGTTGCTTGCTTGAATTTGAACCAAAACCATACAATATGTCAAACTAATCTTTAACCACTAGGGCAAGAGGTTGTTAGCCCAGTTGACATCATATTAATAAATAATCTTTGATCTAATCATATATTAGATATAGTTATACAACAATTGAATACTAATGTTTTCAATTTCACTTTAACATAATAATATTAGCTATACACCAATTGATCAAATGTCTAATTAAAATACTGTCATGACCCAAAATATCAGATATTCGTTTTGTTTTCACACATCTTGTGAAACCTGATTTTATAGCATTGTACACCATATTTTTTAAAATCCTAGACAGTGAAAATAAGTTAATTAGTGAAATTAAATAAATATTTAAATTGGATTTCCACTTAGAAATTTTGAATTATTGGAATTATAATTTATAATATGGTGTATAAGAGGTGAAATAAATATTTCATGATGAGGTGGTGGCATAGAAGTAAATAAAGAAGCAAATATGAAATTTATAGATTTAAATTTCATTTTAATGGCAAATATATATATATACACAAAAATAAATGGTATTTAAATGGAGAATTTATATGGGAAGATATGATAAATTCCTATTGATTGGAATACACAACAAAAGGGTGAAAGGAGCCAAAAAGTGCAGCCAAAATAGGACTCCACGCCATTTTTTCTGCTGTTATGCCACACGAATCCATCCATTTAAAGGCCATTGAAAAACATAATTATATGGTGTAAAATGTGATAGATGATGATAGATAAGGAGGGAGTTATTAAGGAAATACTTGGCTGAAAATAATTGGAGGAATTATAGCTCAAAAGAGGTAAAATGAATCAAGTAAACGTGCAGCTAAAAATGGACTGCAGTACGCCACTTCCTCTTGCTGTTGTGAGCCACACGTTGAGAGATAATTTTGTGGTATAAAATCTCAACCAAATCTGATTTAAAGGAGAGAAATAGAATAGCTTGACATGAGATGAATTTTGATTGGTTGAAATATAGAGAAAAGGAGAAGTGAAACAAGGTAAAATCGGACAGCAAAAAGAAGGCAGCAGAAGATAAGCAATTATACGCCACTCCTTGCTGTTGGTGAGCTGTCCGGTTGACTAATCAAAAAGAAGACTTAAAAGCAAATTTTTATTGTATAAAATATAATATATATATATATATGTATATTACTTAAAGGAGGAGATATCTTAATGTCTAGCATGTAATTAATTTTTGGCTGAAGATTACATCAAAAGTAAGTAAAGCAAGTCAAAGAAACGTATAGCTCACTTCATCACCGTCACTTCTTTGCTGCAATTTTATTGTTCTCGTTTTAATGCTCAATAAAGAAAAGAAAATGATAAAAAGGAAAAAGAAGAGAAAAGATAAGGGAAATATTGTATTTGAAAAATATGGTTAAATGTTATTGGTTAGAGTTTTAAAAAGAAAAGAAAAAAAATAAAAAACATACAGCAGAAAATGCATGTTTCACGCCATCTCTTGTTGGCTGTAAATTGATGCACGTGTAAACCCAATTAAAAAGATGAAATGATGAAAGAAATGTAAGAAATAATTATGTGGCAAATTGCTATTGATTAACATGAGGAAAAGAAGACTAATAGAAAAGAAACTTTGCAAATTTCTTCAGCTTTACCGATTCATTCAGCAACTCCTCGACTATTCTGTTTTGGCTTCACGTATTGCTCTGTTTTCTTTCGTTTCTCCATGTTTAATTAGCAAAATTACATCCTTTAGCTACCTAACCACCCTTGATAGATTTTCCTCCATCCTAAGAACATCAAGAAGTCAAGAAAGGAAGAGACTAACGTGAAAACAGAAACTACTCTGGTTTGGAGCAGTGAGGATTCGATCAAGCTAAGGTAAAAGTGTTGATGATATGTTGGTTGATATTATATGATTTCTAATTTTATAGCATGGATAGGATGTTAAGACATGAGATGGAAGTGAATAAATAAAAGAAATATAAGAAAGAAAGAAAAGAAGGAGGAGGCTCGGACAGAAAAGGGGATACCAAATTTAATTATTTTATTTTAATTCAAGTTATAAATCTTGTAGATCTAATGGTACACCTCTTATATTGCTATTGGTGTTAAATTATTTTACTTGAGCAAGAATATACAATCTTCATGGGTTCGGTCAGCCTTAGAATTCAAGGAGGACATGCACTTAATTGCATGAAGATGATAAGGAATGATAGCTTGAGATGGAATAAGAGAGATGGAAATATTAGAATTCCATAAATGAAACAAAAGCATGAAGGTGTAGAATGAAAAAAGGGGAGTTCGGCCATGCTGTTTGAGGCATGAATTAATGCTGAAAATTATAGTTGACAATAGAAAATTTATATTAAAAAAATCAAAAGAAGAAAGTTGGTGAAGTTAGAACCGAAAAAGGAGCTAAAATGAGAAAGTTCAGTTTTAGCATCAGTGTAAATAAGACTGGTTGTGCATGTACTGTGTTATTAGTGGCTGCATTTTATGAAAGCTAGTGGCTTAAAATTAAGAGGAAAAGTATTTATAATTTTTGATAAAATCATTTTGCAGCCTGAGTTGACGGATTTCGATAGGCGCAACCGGAAAGCTCGGTTTTGTAAGACAGGTAAGAGAGACATGTGCCGCCTGTAAGGATATTCGACCACATGTTTTAAATTATGCATTTAATTTATAAATGCAATTTATAATGATTAGTTTTGAAATTTGTGGGGATTTATCAGTTTCAAATTGTGGTGAAATACCAGTTGAGAAATATAAACTGTATTTTCCGTGCAGGAGGCTAGCCAAATCGGCAGTCGTTATACTGTCGAAAAATTATCGAATAATTACTGAAATTTACCGAAAATCACCAAAAATCATAATAAATGATTTGATTTCATGTGAAATGATTTTTAAGTACGAAAATCGAAAAATTAAGTAAATTTCATAAAACATGAATATAACGATATTTGATTTTAAAATATTCATGTTTTCGAGAATGGTGAAAAGGAAATCACCAAAAATTCACTCGGTAGGTGATATTTCACGTGAAACGAGATGAAAATGAAAAAGAGACTGAAGTGAATATTTTTATAAATATTCTTAAATATTCACTTGATTTTACATAAAATCTTCATGGTTTTAATTATGGAAATAATTAATTATGAAAATTTCATAAAGGTTAAGAAATGATGAATAACTATGATTTCGAGACGAGAGGTCTCTACACGTGTTTTTAGAAGAAAACATGGTGATGGGAATTTAAAGTTAGAAAATAAATACTTTATTTTCATAAATTATAAAAAAATAATTTATTTGAATTTCAATAATTATAAAATCATGTTTTCGATTGAATGCACGGAAAAGCGTGCATATGTGTTTTACTGTGAAAAAAGATAGTTTTGCCCTTTTATACTTTCAGTGATGATTTGCAAACTGCCTTCACCGTATGGAAAATATGATTTATACCTTTATGAAATATTTTGAAAAATGTTATTTTAATTTAATTATTTCATAAAGGTGATGATTTATTACATGTGAGCCTTGTGAATACTTGTGAAATATTTTAATTTACTGTGTTTAAAATCCATAAAGGCTATGGTACGGTTACACTGTTTTGAGACTTAGGCCCCGAGCTTCATGCATCACATATACTGTTACTGTCACGTGGCTGATTGACGAACTAGTCATCAGCGTCCCGGATTGTCGCCTAGCAAGCGTACATCGAGGACATATTATAGATCATGGCCGTAGATCTCCTTACTGTTACTGTGTCCCTTAGTGGACGATGATAGCATGATTTACTTGTACAGTGTTGCCTAGTCTCACTTACTGCTTACTGTTTACTGATTTCTGAAAGGATTTACGGAATCCTATTTACTGTACTGTACTGTTTACTGTTACTGATTGAACCGTATCGAATTACTGTTTTACTGAATATACTGTTTTATTGAACTGTACGATACGGTTACTGATTTGAAAAGAGAAATAAATGTTTATTCTAAAAGAATAACATAAGCATTATTTCTAAGATAGAAATAATCGAAGAAGTAATTATCCAATGATTCGATATTTACAAATCACTGTACTGTACTGTTTTTACTGTACTGAAGAGAAGAGAAGAGAAGAGAAGTAAACCACTGTTTTTATTACTGAACTGCCACATGTTTTAAAGTATACTGAAGTGAAAAGAAATAAGTGGTTTACTCTGTGGAAAAACGAAAATTATATCGTTTGAAAACAACGAAATTAATATTCTTTACAGTTGCTTCTAGGTTTCGGAACAAGTATGGTATCTAAAATACCTACCTTACTCTATCTGGATCCCTAGCCGACTGTAGTATCCTTCCTACATGTGAGCCTAGAGCCAGCTAGGAAGATTTTAAAGAAAATGAAAGAAAAAAAATATTTTCAGCATATAAATAGCTGAATATCAAGTGTGACATATAACTCTCTTACTAAGCCGTGGTTTTCTCACCCCTTAATTTCAAACATTTCAGGTTTTAAAGATTGTGAGATCAGTTGATTGTGGATCATGGCTGTACACAAAGGACAATGTGACAGACCGACTGATTTATATGAGATACGATCATTTATTTTTTGTATTTAGACATGTCTGCAGTACTTCTTATTTGATTAGTTAAGATAGGGGATGTGTATAATATAAACAATGTTATGTAAATTTGTTTAACAGTTAGTAAAAGTGAAGTTTCACAGACAGCCCAACCGGATGAATTGTGTAAAATAAGGTGAAAAATATGGTAACGGGTCGTTACAAATTTAATGGTATCAGAGCAAGGTTGGTCCGATGTCTGTCGATACTTTTGGAAAGAAATGTGTTGAAAAAGATGTTAACATCTCCTGTAGTACTGTGTAGTCTGAATACATAGAGAAAATAAATGATTACAAATTGAGTAAAATAATTAGAAGGAAGTGAGAGATTATAATTGAGAATGTTAAAGAGGAAAATAGGCTCAGAGTTTACCATAAAGTGGTGATCTTATAATCTAAATGAAGACCTGTTCCGTAAGGATCAGTAAAGGACTCGGTGAGGGCCCCGCCAGTACTTTTCTGTCCGGATCGAATTACCTGAAAGTGATGATATAAAGGAGGGAAATGAAATATCATCATTAAATAGACTTTAAGATCACCGATTGAAGGTATTTTTAAAAGAGAGAGAAAATTTTGGCCAAAAATAACCAAAATACCCCTGCTTCCAAAATTTTACCGGGAGTCGTAATGGACCAACAGAAGTTGGAATTGATGGATTTGGTAGAGAAATTGATGATGTAAAGCTGCATTTCATGTAAAATAATCTAATTATGGATTCTAGTGGATTTCTCTGTCGAAATTGAACAAGATATTAAACTGCTAATATTAGTATGAGAAAAGATACTATCAGCACATAAAGGATAAGATACTTGGATTAAATGTATACTGAGGAGAAAGAAATAAATGTCAAAAGGATGAAAATGCCCCTATGTTGGGCGATGTAATGAACAGTGATGAAACCAAGTGATCTTGAATCCATTAAGAGTAATGGAGTTATTAATGGCATAGAGGATGCAATATGACTATAGCGATCCCTATTACTGATTCCACTGACACTTAGATTACAGACGTGAACTATGAGTGACCTAGTGAACGCGCTAGGCCTCATGATAAAACCTTGAGGGATGACCCAGTGAAAGGGCTGGGCATTCCGAAATAGATAGTACACATGTGTAAAGGCGGGCGGCGGACAGGCCGAGGCCTTATATGATGCGATCCAAAGAGTGTAGTGGAATGCCACAAGATGATTGGCCCGGTTATTGACTGTAAGGGCCGAAAATTAAGAGTGTATCGAACGGGATCGTTGAATACTATGGAAAGTGAAATGATTACAGGAATTGACTGATGAGGTGAATAGTACAAATAATGAAATACATACTGGTGTGTTAACTTACGGTTCTATATATTTTACTACTTTGAGGTATCAAATAGATAATCTTATATAGAACCGAAATATCTTGAAATATGTGCTACAGAATGAGGTACTGTGTGGAGTACTTGAATTGGAGAATAAATATAAGAATAGTAAAGTGATAAAAAAAAGATGACAGCTAACCTAAGTTTTTCAGAACCCTTGAGACAGAACTGTGATGGGCGACCCAATGATGGGCGACCCGTAGTGGATCATGTGTTGTGAGATGCGGGCGAACAATGTTGTCGCTGACTGACTTGTAAGGATAAACCTGGGGCGAAAGGATCGCCTAGGGGATGCTCGCCGATGGTCGATACGAACGGGCAGGGCTCTTACAATTATTTCAATGGTAACATGAGTGAAAGGAACTAGGTACGTAAGGGTGCCAGGGTTCGAACCTCGTGGATAACATGCTCAAGGGAATTAAACCTGAATTCATTAAACAAGATTGATTTTAAAGTGAATTATAGCGATAATAAAACTGTTAGTTGTAAAATGTGTTGAGAACTGTTGTACTTAATACAGCCTACTAGACTGAGATTAGTAATACTGTGAGGTATATAGAAATAAGTAAATCAAGGTAGAGTATGAGTCAAAATGATTGGAGTAGTAAAATTTTCTGCCTTGAGTATACACAGTGAAAATGACAGGACATGAAGAGGAAATGTCCAAGATGATAAGAGATGTGTAATTAAAGAAAGTATCGGATGAGATTCCTGATAATTTTTTTCAGAGTTATATAGATTTGAGAAATCGAGCTAACATTGATTCGATTGATTATGCGAAATCTAATTTTAAGCTTATGTCGGAAAACATAGAAAGAGTCCGAAAGCTTTACAACAACTTTGGAAAATATGTGAATAATGGAATTCACTTGTAAAGATGTGAATTATGGAAATACAGATAATAAAAATTGATGATAAATAATTACAGGGAGTATAAATTGATTGTGAAAAAGGAAATGTGTGATTTAAGTGAAATCCGAGAACTTGTAAAGAATCTGATGCTATCTGGATAATTGTGGATAAATTAACTAAGTCTGTCCAATTTCTTGGTTATGAAATCTACCAATCTAAATTATTGCCTTTGCTGAGTTATATGTCAGGGAGATAGTGAGAGTACATGGTATTCCAGTGAGCATCACATCTGACAGGCAGTCCCGCTTCGTATCTCATTGTTGAGAGAGACTTTAGGAAGCCATGGGATCCCAACTATGTTTTAGCACCGCTTTTTATCTGTTGATTGAGGGACAGTACGAGCGTATGATATAGACACTTGAGGATATGTTGTGAGCGTGTGCACTTGATTTTAGAGGCTTCTAGAACGATCATCTACCTGACAGAGTTTGTTTATAGTAATAGCTAACAGGTGACTATCGGCATGGCACCTTATGAAACTATATAGGGCAGACGATATCGATCCACGAAAAAAAAATTGGGAGATCGTATGGTTGAGTAGATTCCCGAGATGTACAGGTGATAATATATTTTGAAGGTCTCACCTCCTAAAGACATAATGAGATTCGGTAAGAGAGCAAAGCTAAGTCCTTGATACATTGGACCTTTCGAGATCTTAGATTATGTGAGAATTATCCAAAAAATTTTGGTGATAGGTCCAGGTGAAATTTGGAGGACCAAATTTTCTAAGGTGGGGAGAAAATGTGAAACTCGATTTTATAGTACTGTACATCATATTTTTGAAAATCCTAGACAGTGGAAATAAGTTAATTAGTGAAATTAAATAAATATTTAAATTGGATTTCCACTTAGAAATTTTGAATTATTGGAATTATAATTTATAATATGGTGTATAAGAGGTGAAATAAATATTTCATGATGAGGTGGTGGCATAGAAGTAAATAAAGAAGCAAATATGAAATTTATAGATTTAAATTTCATTTTAATGGCAAATATATATATATATACACAAAAATAAATGGTATTTAAATGGAGAATTTATATGGGAAGATATGATAAATTCCTATTGATTGGAATCCACAACAAAAGGGTGAAAGGAGCCAAAAAGTGCAGCCAAAATAGGACTCCACGCCATTTTTTCTGCTGTTATGCCACACGAATCCATCCATTTAAAGGCCATTGAAAAACATAATTATATGGTGTAAAATGTGATAGATGATGATAGATAAGGAGGGAGTTATTAAGGGAATACTTGGCTGAAAATAATTGGAGGAATTATAGCTCAAAAGAGGTAAAATGAATCAAGTAAACGTGCAGCTAAAAATGGACTGCAGTACGCCACTTCCTCTTGCTGTTGTGAGCCACACGTTGAGAGATAATTTTGTGGTATAAAATCTCAACCAAATCTGATTTAAAGGAGAGAAATAGAATAGCTTGACATGAGATGAATTTTGATTGGTTGAAATATAGAGAAAAGGAGAAGTGAAACAAGGTAAAATCGGACAGCAAAAAGAAGGCAGCAGAAGATAAGCAATTATACGCCACTCCTTGCTGTTGGTGAGCTGTCCGGTTGACTAATCAAAAAGAAGACTTAAAAGCAAATTTTTATTGTATAAAATACAATATATATATATATATATATATATATATGTATATTACTTAAAGGAGGAGATATCTTAATGTCTAGCATGTAATTAATTTTTGGCTGAAGATTACATCAAAAGTAAGTAAAGCAAGTCAAAGAAACGTATAGCTCACTTCATCACCGTCACTTCTTTGCTGCAATTTTATTGTTCTCGTTTTAATGCTCAATAAAGAAAAGAAAATGATAAAAAGGAAAAAAAAGAAAAAAGATAAGGGAAATATTGTATTTGAAAAATATGGTTAAATGTTATTGGTTAGAGTTTTAAAAAGAAAAGAAAAAAAATAAAAAACATACAGCAGAAAATGCATGTTTCACGCCATCTCTTGTTGGCTGTAAATTGATGCACGTGTAAACCCAATTAAAAAGATGAAATGATGAAAGAAATGTAAGAAATAATTATGTGGCAAATTGCTATTGATTAACATGAGGAAAAGAAGACTAATAGAAAAGAAACTTTGCAAATTTCTTCAGCTTTACCGATTCATTCAGCAACTCCTCGACTATTCTGTTTTGGCTTCACGTACTGCTCTGTTTTCTTCCGTTTCTCCATGTTTAATTAGCAAAATTACATCCTTTAGCTACCTAACCACCCTTGATAGATTTTCCTCCATCCTAAGAACATCAAGAAGTCAAGAAAGGAAGAGACTAACGTGAAAACAGAAACTACTCTGGTTTGGAGCAGTGAGGATTCGATCAAGCTAAGGTAAAAGTGTTGATGATATGTTGGTTGATATTATATGATTTCTAATTTTATAGCATGGATAGGATGTTAAGACATGAGATGGAAGTGAATAAATAAAAGAAATATAAGAAAGAAAGAAAAGAAGGAGGAGGCTCGGACAGAAAAGGGGATACCAAATTTAATTATTTTATTTTAATTCAAGTTATAAATCTTGTAGATCTAATGGTACACCTCTTATATTGCTATTGGTGTTAAATTATTTTACTTGAGCAAGAATATACAATCTTCATGGGTTCGGTCAGCCTTAGAATTCAAGGAGGACATGCACTTAATTGCATGAAGATGATAAGGAATGATAGCTTGAGATGGAATAAGAGAGATGGAAATATTAGAATTCCATAAATGAAACAAAAGCATGAAGGTGTAGAATGAAAAAAGGGGAGTTCGGCCATGCTGTTTGAGGCATGAATTAATGCTGAAAATTATAGTTGACAATAGAAAATTTATATTAAAAAAATCAAAAGAAGAAAGTTGGTGAAGTTAGAACCGAAAAAGGAGCTAAAATGAGAAAGTTCAGTTTTAGCATCAGTGTAAATAAGACTGGTTGTGCATGTACTGTGTTATTAGTGGCTGCATTTTATGAAAGCTAGTGGCTTAAAATTAAGAGGAAAAGTATTTATAATTTTTGATAAAATCATTTTGCAGCTTGAGTTGACGGATTTCGATAGGCGCAACCGAAAAGCTCGGTTTTGTAAGACAGGTAAGAGAGACATGTGCCGCCTGTAAGGATATTCGACCACATGTTTTAAATTATGCATTTAATTTATAAATGCAATTTATAATGATTAGTTTTGAAATTTGTGGGGATTTATCGGTTTCAAATTGTGGTGAAATACCAGTTGAGAAATATAAACTGTATTTTCCGTGCAGGAGGCTAGCCAAATCGGCAGTCGTTATACTGTCGAAAAATTATCAAATAATTACTAAAATTTACCGAAAATCACCAAAAATCATAATAAATGATTTGATTTCACGTAAAATGATTTTTAAGTACGAAAATCGAGAAATTAAGTAAATTTCATAAAACATGAATATAACGATATTTGATTTTAAAATATTCATGTTTTCGAGAATGGTGAAAAGGAAATCACCAAAAATTCACTCGGTAGGTGATATTTCACGTGAAACGAGATGAAAATGAAAAAGAGACTGAAGTGAATATTTTTATAAATATTCTTAAATATTCACTTGATTTTACATAAAATCTTCATGGTTTTAATTATGGAAATAATTAATTATGAAAATTCCATAAAGGTTAAGAAATGATGAATAACTATGATTTCGAGACGAGAGGTCTCTACACGTGTTTTTAGAAGAAAACATAGTGATGGGAATTTAAAGTTAGAAAATAAATACTTTATTTTCATAAATTATAAAAAAAATAATTTATTTGAATTTCAATAATTATAAAATCATGTTTTCGATTGAATGCACGGAAAAACATGCATATGTGTTTTACTGTGAAAAAAGACAGTTTTGCCCTTCTATACTTTCAGTGATGATTTTGCAAACTGTCTTCACTGTATGGAAAATATGATTTATACCTTTATGAAATATTTTGAGAAATGTTATTTTAATTTTATTATTTCATAAAGGTGATGATTTATTACTTGTGAGCCTTGTGAATACTTGTGAAATATTTTAATTTACTGTGTTTAAAATCCATAAAGGCTATGGTTTGGTTACACTGTTTTGAGACTTAGGCCCCGAGCTTCATGCATCACATATACTGTTACTGTCACGTGGCTGATTGACCAGCTAGTCATCAGCGTCTCAGATTGTCGCCTAGCAAGCGTATACTGAGGACATATTATAGATCATGGCCATAGATCTCATTACTGTTACTGTGTCCCTTAGTGGACGATGATAGCATGATTTACTTGTAGGGTGTTGCCTAGTCTCACTTACTGCTTACTGATTTCTGAACGGATTTTCGAAATCCTATTTACTTTACTGTACTGTACTGTTTACTGTACTGAATTACTGTACTATTTATTGTTTACTGATGAAAGACCGTACCAAAACACTGTGTTACTGAACTGTACTGTTTACTAAAATGGTAGCCATTGATTACTGTTTTACTGAATTGAAAGCTACCATTTACTGTTTACTGAACTGAAAGCTACCATTTACTGTTTACTGAACTGAAAACTACCAGTTACTGTTTACTGTTACTGATTGAACCGTATCGAATTATTGTTTTACTGAATATACTGTTTTACTGAACTGTACGATACGGTTATTGATTTGAAAAGAGAAATAATGTTTATTCTAAAAGAATAACATAAGAATTATTTCTAAGATAGAAATAATCGAAGAAGTAATTATCCAATGATTGGATATTTACAAATCACTGTACTATACTGTTTTTACTGTACTGAAGAGAAGAGAAGTAAACCACTGTTTTTATTACTGAACTGCCACATGTTTTAAAGTTTACTGAAGTGAAAAGAAATAAGTGGTTTACTCTGTGGAAAAACGAAAATTATATCGTTTGAAAACAACAAAATTAATATTCTCTACAGTTGCTTCTAGGTTCCGGAACAAGTATGGTATTCTAAAATACCTACCTTACTCTATCTGGATCCCTAGTCGACTGTAGTATCCTTCCCACATGTGAGCCTGAGCCAGCTAGGAAGATTTTAAAGAAAATGAAAGAAAAAAAATATTTTCAGCATATAGATAGCTGAATATCAAGTGTGACATATAACTCTCTTACTGAGCCGTGGTTTGCTCACCCTTAATTTCAAACATTTCAGGTTTTAAAGATTGTGAGATCAGTTGATTATGGATCATGGCTGTACACAAAGGATAATGTGACAGACCGACTGATTTATATGAGGTACGATCATTTATTTTTTGTATTTAGATATGTCTGCAGTACTACTTATCTGATTAATTAAGATAGGGGATGTGTATAATATAAACAATGTTATGTAAATTTGTTTAACAGTTAGTAAAAGTGAAGTTTCACAGACAGCCCAACCAGATGAATTGTGTAAAATAAAGTGAAAAATATGGTAACGGGTCGTTACACATCTTAATTCACTTTTGGTTGGATTGTTTGCAGTGTCAACATATACTTAAATAAATTACTCATTAATATTAGCTAAAATTTACCCAGCATCCAAATACTTGAGTGCAAAAAGATATAAATAACTGAACTTCAATTTCCTTTAATTAAACTATTTACAAAATTTAAATCGCAAGTATTCTTTTCTTATAAATAACATTGTACATAAAAAGTCTAAATATATAAAAGATAGCTCGAATACCTCAATGGATATAGAGAAATTGCTTGAGGGATACCAAAATCAGATCCTCCTCAGCATACTGGAATCTCTTACAGATAATCTAGGAGGAAAATGAGGGGTGTGAGCTTACGCCCAATAAGAACTATATATACAAAGGCTGATATAACGCATACTACATGCAATATTTAGAATCATGCACTTTCATATAGAAACATTAATCGCTTTGGAACAAAATCGAAAATGATACTATAGTGGATTAGATAGCCAGGCTGAGTACAGAAGGATACTTATTTTACTTATCCCGGCATCCAATTCCAACTATAGGGAGTTTAGTAACATTCAATAGACTCATGCTATACACATATGGCCATATTCAAGGGAGCCACAATGTACACTTGCCAGGTGACAATTGTGGGAGTTGATGACTGCGTAGGTCAATATCATCTAAACGAAACAAAAAGCATGTACACATAGGTAATAGTCTCAAAATAGTTCATAAACCAATTCAAAATCATCTACGGAGTTCAATTAAATAATTCATATATTCAAACAGTCCATAAAACATTAAAATAAGAAGATTGTTATAGTTGAAGTAAAAAATCTACCAAATATTCTCAATTTCACAACCAATCTTCAAAATATTTATTTGAGTACAACATTAGCGTGAAAACATGAATGTATCATGCAACATTAAAAATTTGTGAAAACCCTTTCAAAAATTGAGTTACAAATTTAGTATGCACATGCAGCATTTTGGAAGCTTGAACCCCAAACATGTATTCACATTCCTTTCATTTCTAAAACTACACCAAATGATAAATTTGAAGATTTAAATTCGTTTAATGAAATATCAATAGCATAATAGTACTTTCTACCCTAACCTTCTTACATGAAAACATAACTTAAACCACCAATCTAGTTTCACAAATTTCAAATCAAAAACAACCATTTCAATCTCTTAAAAGGCAAATTTTATTAAATTAATGCAATGTAGTATTCCTACGCTTCATCATATATCCCTTACCTCTTAAAATCTTGCGGTGTTGCTCACTAGCACAAGTGTCATCATTTGACTTCTGAGCTATAGTTGATCACATAAATATGGTCTTTTCTATTGCAACTCTAAATCTGGTCTACTTCCTACAGTGCTAGCATTGCAACTAGTGTCGAAACACCTTCGATTTTGTTTTTGATTGTGCCAATAGTCTTGTATAAATTTATACAGTATTCTAAGACCCAAAAAACATTGACTTGAACATGATTTCTTCTTCCCCTTCTCATGGTCAAATCTCTCTCCTACACTTGTGTTCTTTTCAATTTAAGCTTGAATTCTTGTTCTATACTAACTCTACATCATACATCATTTTCTTATTGAATTACATCATATTCATGCATGAGAATGGTGTTGAAACCCGAAGGTAGTAAATTTCATGGTTTTAATTAAAATTGAGCTTCAATCCATGTTTAAACACATGAATCACATAACAAGGGATAATAAAACCATGAAAACATAAGCTTTCTCTCACTACTTTACCTTGGCCAAACCTTGTGGGTGTCCTGACACCTTGAATTTGGCCACTTTAGTTCTTGGTTTTGGTGTCAAATTGTAGAGGGAAGTGAAGAGAGCAAGTTTGGTGAAGATAGTTTTCGGTTTTGGTATGATTTAGGTAGTGTTTATAGCTTTCTCCCTCTTAAACCAAGCTTTGGTTATGGAAGTTTGAAGAAGAATGGCGGCTGCTAAATTTGAGGAAGAAGATGGTTGAAAATTACCATTTTAAAAATAATATCTTAATATCAAATTACCATTTTGCCCTTATACTTAAGTAATCTTCTCATTTTACCTTTCAAAATTTGACTTTATTGAAAATAGTCTATTCAACCTCCAAAATATTTCATTTCATCATAAAACACTTCTATTCAACTTTCTCTAATCACTAATTGAGCTTTCGTAAAGGTTTGATTGGTCATTTGGGTGGAATTACCAAAATACCCTTAACCTTTGAATCACATAAATTTATACTTTTACGAATGCTTTATTCTATCAGTTCACATGGCCTAAAACCTTATTACATGAAAAATTATTCGCAAGTGATAATTTGTTGAAAGTCATCTCGGTTTGACCGTTATTCATGAAAATTTTGATGACCTATGGACTTAACCGTTATTTCTTAAATTATTTCACGTTTTTCAAAACATATTTAAATAGTTGAGTTTGGGGTGCAAATTCTTACCTTTATATTATTTAGCTCCAAAATTTCACTTTGTCGAGTTTCACCTTCATCTGAACACTAGGAGTCTAGTGGGCTTACTATTCAGTTCTTGTTCATACCTACATAAGAATCAACATTTGAATATGTATGAGATATTCAATCATTCCTAGCTTTATGAATAGTGGATTAACAGTAGTAGAAAAGGTGGATCTCACAAATACTAAATAGTAGATATCACTAAATTAATTTATATAAAGCTAGTTATTTAAATATAATTAATCATAACAATAAAGTATAAAAAACTAATATTAATTGTCTTATATTATTTAATTTAATTACTTGACTTTTTTTAATCTTAAAGACCTAAAATTTTAATTTTAAGATTAGGTTTTTATTTTTAAGTAAATTTAATAGTTTTTTATACTTGAAACTTTAAGAAAATATAGCTTAATGTTCTCAATGTGCTGCATAAAATATCAAATTCAAAGTTTCAAATAAATGTTGAAATTATATAAAACGATTTTTTTATATATTTCATTTATTATTGTATTAAAATTATAATTTTAATATGAAATAAAAAGATAAACTATTATAATGATTTTTATAATAAAATCAAATGTTTAAATTAATAATATATATTATTATAAATATAATAATTATAATATTAAAGATTATTTGATATTCATATATTATGGTGTTTTAAATTAATTTTATTAAATAATTGAATTAAAAAGATTTAATATTTGTTTTGTTGATAATACATAATTGATATAATTGTATAATAAATAATAATTGTTTTTATTGTTGCCTATTCACATCAATGAATTTTGATGACATAAGAATCTCGATCTTTGTGCTAGCTTGTCTTCAATAATTCCGTATGAAAGAAAATAATCAGAGGGTTGTATGGGGGCTTTCCTTTGTGCGTGCATTCCAATGCTTAAGTCAGACCGAATTTTGGCAAAGTTTCAGTAAACAAATAGAGCTTGAAACATAAAGATGACACTTGGACCTATTTATAGGAGCCATTTGGTGCGTAATTACAATTAAGACCCACAGCTTAAATGATCACTTAGTGAATCTTTCATGGCCTTTTTGAGTCCTCTTTTCTCTTAAACTTATATTCCCTTTAGGCCTAATGTTCTTTGGCCTGGCTCATATCAAGGCCTAATAACCTTTAATATGACTCTTATCAATTGCTCCCCACTCTTTTACAGGGTATACCTTGTGAAAGAATATATAATATGTTTTTTTTATAATAATTTTGGATCCATAGACTTTTCGAATTCTCTTCCAGCCTCTTTTCTTGGAATTATCACGAGCGACTCTTCATCTTCACCTATGTGCTCAACTAGTGGGCTTTACCTAGTTTTTAGAACTATTTTAATTGGTTAATCACCCTAACATTCTTCATTTCTTCTTATGAAAAGATAAATTCTGTTAGACATGCTTTTTGCAAGAAGTAGGGTATCGAGAACTTCTCCAGCTTTCAAATTGAAATTCTTTGTCCTTAGAATACGAGTTCACCTCGAAGTGGTGGTTTCAAAACACACTTGAGCTTATACTCTTCTTCATGCTCATTATGATTGATTTAGTTCCCCTTGATCTCTTAGCCATGTGAGGGGTAAGTCTATCGCTAATAAATCACCAATGATCAGTTCCGATGAATAAAAGGGACAAAAAGAGTTGCATAAGCTAAATCGGGCTAAGTGCAAAACATTCAAGCTTCTCATAAAAGATAGGAAGTAATTAGTCATGGAGTTATCAAGGAGAGACGTGTCTATACTCCCCAGATCACTCCTCTTAACGTTCATTGCTTTCTTGTAGATAGGGGAGTGTCGTTCTTTGGCAAGATTTTTGGATCTACTGAGGAGCTAATGAGAATGATTCTGTAGAAGACCCTAGGGTTGCTTCCCATTTGGGTTGGTCCACCATTCTTCCTCATGATGAGACTGAGTTATTTGGAAGTTTCCTCACACATTTTTAGCTTCAAATCCTTATATTTCACATGCGTGGCTTATGTCTTACATTTTTTATTCAAGTGGCTTACCTCATGTATTTTTCACTTCAAGCCCATGCATTTTTGTCTTCATGCATGACTTACTTCGTGCACTCTTCGCTTCAAGTCCATGCTAGCCTACTTCACGTACTTTTTGCTTCAAACCATTTTCTTCTAGTGCATGGCTTACCTCAGCTCACACATTTTTCACTTCAAGCCCATGTACTTTTGTCTTTATGCATGACTTACTTCGTGCACTTTTCGCTTCAAGTCCATTCGTAGCCTACTTCGCTTACTTTTTGCTTTAGGTTTTTTTCTTCAAGTGTGTGGCTTACTTTGTGCATTTTTCGCTTCAAGCTCATTTAATTTTGTCTTCACGCATGACTTACTTCGCTTACTTTTCGCTTTAAGTCCATGTATAACCTAGTTCACGCATTTTTCTCTTCAAGCCTTTTTCTTCGAGTGCATGGCTTGTCTTGCACAATTTTCAATTTAAGCCTATGCACTTTTGTCTTCACGAATGACTTACTTCGTGCACTTTTCGCTTTAAGTTTATGCTTATCTAAACTTTACCAACATTGAAGTTGAATTTGGTGAAAATACAATAGTAAAGAATCGTCCAATAACTCGTTGTCCAGGTTTAGTTGTTGGTCCTAGCTTTACTTCCAATTTGTAGCCTCATCGGCCTAAGGTCGCTAAGAGTGTGAGTCCCATGGGCCATGATGTGGCCGGAAATGCAAGCCCAATTGGCCTAAGATAATCAAATTATAGGCTTCGTAGGCCCGAAGAGGCTAAGATTGTGGGCCCCATCGGTATAGTATAGTGGTGAGTATTCGTGCCTATCACACTGGTAACCCGGGTTCGATTGTCGACCCTAAATGGTGTCTACGTGCAAGTATACATGATTATACAAGTAATATAGGATTTGAGTCCCGAATTATCGTCCCACAAGAATTAATTAAGTTGTTTTAGCTAAGTATTAAAATTGATTAACCTAGATTTATTCAAGCAATATGTAATTTTCAAATTACTTACTACTAAAAAATTAATAAAAATAAAACTTAAAACAAAATGCCAATAAAATTTAAAGAACTTGAGAATTAAAACTCAATAAAAAAAATTAAAATGCATGAAATTAAAATAAAACAAAATTAAGTCATGAAATAAAAAAAATAAAATTACTTAAAACTGAAATTTTAATTACTTAAACTAAATCTAACTAAAATCCTAATTAAAAACTTTCTTATATATATATATATATATATATATATATATATATATATATCTAACTAAAATGAGCTAAACTTAATAAAAAAATATAAACAACTAAACTAATAACCTATTTAAGCTATTAAACTAATTAATATAGTGCAAACTTAACTAATAAAACTGTACATCAATTATGCTACCAACTAGTGAGGAATCAATGCCACGTCTTGCTTTCCCCTTCCTTGCTGTGTCCTACCTATGACCTAATGCACACAGCAGCTGAAGCCACGTCTAGCCCTGCACCGCTTCAGCAAAGTGCATCTCTACCCGCAAGCCACGCACGCACTGACCAGCCACCTTACCTCCAGCGAAACAGCAGCTTCTGCCCATGCGCGACACGCACAGCAGCTTCTGTTCCAGGCCAACTTCATTTGTCTGGTACAGCCCCAACGACAACAGCTGCTCTCAACCAGAACAGTGCAGTCCACGCCACTGCTAACCACGCCAGGCAGCAGCTGTTTCACGTGAGCAGCCTCTCAACAGCCACGTCCATTCACGAAGAACGCAGCAGACAAGCAACAAGGAAAAACAATAGCAGATGCAGAAGCAATAATGCAAAATAAACACAAGACATTGATACAAAAAAATATTTACAGATTTAGACAGAGGAAAGAAAGAAATAAATATTTAGAAAGCAGAGAAAGAAAACCTTTAATACAAAGATGAAAAAAAAAATGTGAAGGTAGAAGATAAAAGAAACGATGAAGCATAAGAACAATAATCCAGAAACTAAATTCTTAAACTTGAAATATAAAGAAAACAAGAGTAGAAAATTGTTGAAAAGAACAAAACACAATGAACCGAAGCAAACAGAACAAAGCATGTAAAAGAAACGTAAAACAAAAAAAATTAATACTGCAAGCAAAGAATTCAAGAGAGTAAAACAGTGAGGGAAAGGACCCAGCAACCTGTCACGTAGCCAAGCAACCTCCCAAACATCTCAGAAAATCGAAACAGAAATTAAGAATTGCAATGTAAAATCCGTTACAAAACAAGGAAAAATTCTTGATGCGTCACTCAACAAGTCTTCTCCTCTTCTAAACTTGAGCTAAAGTTACTAAAATAAAATGTTCTAAGCTAGGGAAACAATAAAGACTGAATTGCCGTAAATGGTAAAGATGAACTGTGTCACGCAGCAGCCTCCACATTTCTCTCTTTTGCGGCTACTCCTCCTTTAAATATTAGGGTTGTTTCATTCTTTATTTGGCAGCCCACTCTCTTGGCTGGTCATTCCCTTGCCATATCCTTGGGCTAGACATTTCCAACAAACAAAGATGATGGCCCATACTTGTAGGTTGGATTTGGAGTGTTTAATTTTGGCTTATGAAATTTTGGGATTTAAGGTGGCTAGGTGTATTTAGGTTTTATGTGGTAATGGGGTAGGATTTAAGTGGGATATGGTAGAGTATGGGTTAAAGGTTTTAGGGTTTTTGAAAATGGTTTAAGGTTAAGGTTTAAATACCAAATCCAATCATTTTTTCTTGATTTTCTTGCCATTTTCTCAATTTCTTCATTATTCTTGAATTCTTACACATGAAAACAATTTAATTAAATTGGGAAGAAAATACATTAAAATTTCAAAATTTAATCAAAATTGATGCAATAAAATACTCTAAAAATGTAGATTTTAGAGACTTATCACACCCCCAAACTTAATATTTTGCTTGTCCTCAAGCAAAACAATCTCAAAATATGCAAGAGATAACATTTACTTGACAGATTCATTCCCCACATACACCTCAGAGAAAGAGTAACTATCTAATCTAAGATAAAAAAGAATCACAATTATTAATCAACATAGAGTTTCCATCAATCACATGCCTAAGTCCTAATTAGATTCTCCGTGTGTGTGTGAAGCGTCCATCACATATCAAAGCATACATATCTGAATGAGATTATGCAAATATGAAAAGCAAAGTCTCTAAAGCACGAACAATCCCATAGTTTTGCTTTCACTTCTCTCTCCACTAATGTAGCCATACTCAATCAAAAATAAATAGGACTTTATTAAGCTTGTAATGTAAGGCTAGGGTGAAGGTATGATAAAAGACAATTTAGGCTCAAGAACCCCTAATCATGCGTTACACTCTAGGATCTTTACTTTTTCGAGCTTCAATTAACTCCCCCAAACTTATTTTCTTCTTACTTTGTTATACACTTTATTCTCTCTTTTTTTTCTTTCAATTTTTTTCTTTTTTTTTTGTTTTAATTTTCCATTTTTCTATTTTTTCTTTTCTCTTTTTTTTTCTTTCTCTTATATATATATATATATATATATATATATATATATATATATATATATATCCTATCCATCTACCCAAATATGTACATAGCTCATGATATATCCTCATTAATTGCATGCTTTTGGGGGAAGGGATAGGAAAGTGTATTTATTTGGCTAAAGGAAATTCACTTGTAGGTGTATAAACAAAGATAGGCTAGTTTGGCTCGGAGGATGACTAAGGACAATTATGTACAAGGTTAGCGTGAAATGCTTAAACAATCCAAGGATGGCCTAAATCATTTTCTTATCTAAGCATGGGCTGAAAATTTTACCTCGATAGAAGATCAAATAAATTCTAGGGTATGCTCCTAACTTCAAAAACAAATACAACCCATTTCATATTCTTGTGGAAAGTTGATAGGATGATATTTTGTGAATTTTATATGTGCTAATATATTTACTTTATTGATTTTTTTATGCCTAAAAGAGCTTACTAATGTTTATTTTATGTTTTAGGCATTAAATATCAAACTTGGAATTAAAAGGAGCTAAAAAGAGCAAAGTACAGTATTTTCTATCCAGTTCAAAAGATTGACTAATTTGACCAACTTAACGACCTGATCTCAAGAAGTGGCCTTCATGGAAGTTGTAGAGGACTTCTGTAGGTTTCCAAAATGTACAAGATTGCAAAACTTGGAGTTTGTTTGATGGGTCAAACGTCTAGACAAAATCAGTACGAAATTCTGGGTATTATAACGAGATTTAGAAAGAATTCCAACAAAGCAAAGTTTAAAACAAGATTTTGTGAAGACAAGATTTGGTTAAGACAAGACATGTCTGAAAATTTTGTTATTTCTTAAAGTTTTAATTATTTGACAATGTAATAAAGTAGGAAAATAGAGTTTGAGTAGAAAAAGAATTGTAAAGAGAGAAAAGTTCTAAAAAGAGTTTGAGTCAAATTAAAACTCTTCTCAGACTCCTACTCTAATTCATATTCTTAGGCCTATATAAAGAGCACATTGGCTCTCATAAAAATCAAATCTCTCTTCCCCCTCTTCTCTCTTGTATAGTTTTAGAGTAGATTTAATAAAAATCCTATTTTTATTATTTTGCCGATTTCTTTATTATTTTTAATTCTGATTTTATTTTCTTTGTTTAAATTGATATTGTTTGTGTTCTTGCTTGCTAGTTTATAATCTTGATTAGTAATTCTGATTTTATATTTTTAAAGACTGCTTCTTCGATTGTTTCTTGCATGATATGTGTAATCTTTATAATATATAATTTGAATTTTATGATCTTGAATATGTCTAGTGGTATTTTTCTTATTCAGTTATGAGGTAAATTGATTATTCTTAGGAAAAGCATGTTGTGAGATTCTTGAACCTATAATATAATTGTTGATTAAATATCCAAGATTCTTTAAGCACATTATAATGATTGTTTGTTTGATTAGATAGGAGGCCTACTATTTAGTTAAATTAAATAATCTACAGCCAAATTAAAAACATAAGTTCGTACTTGCTTGTGGAGTTAATCACTAGGGATGGAGAAGATTGAGGTTTAGATTAAATGAACCGACTTTATGTGTTTGTTATCTAATGTCAACCCATATCTTTCTTGTTGTTAATGCTGCTACAACTTATATCTAGAGAGCTTATTCTAGGTAGGTTAAGTAGTTAGAGATTAGTTAAAGAGCTTGTTTTAACTAACGATTCAGTAAGGAAAGATGGTGTAACAGAGCTTGTTGTTATGCTTAGGTTGACTATTTAATTGACAGTAATATTTAGTAATCAATGATCAACATCAAAATCCAAGAATGATTGATTGCCTCGTAACTGAAGCTTTTTTGCTAATTGTTTTTTATATTTAATAATTCTTGTTTTCTCTATTTTAGGCATAGCTTATAAAACCCCAAAATTTTCTTCTTCTTTCCCTAAACCTCGAAATTAGATTTTTAATTTAATAATTAATTTAAATAATTCAGTCTCTATGGATTTGACCCTTGCTCCGCTATCTACATAGTAGAGTTAGGAAGTTTTATTTTTGGTGACTAACGGCACTCATTAAATTTTGGCGCCGTTGCCGGGGACTGAAATTTGTTTAAATTAATCATTTTAATTTAAAGTCTAATTTTTTTCTTTTCTTTTTTAGGGATTGCTTGTCTGATAAGGATTCTAGTCACAAACTTCAAAAGATTAGGGATTACATACAAGCAACCCAAAGCATGGTGCCACAAACACCACAACATCCACCACCAGTACCACCTAATACGAGAAGTAAGAGGACTCCATGGAGCAAGCTTATGAACCATACTTTAATTATGAACCATACTACGATACCTATAATCAAGGATGGTGGGATCATTCTAATTTTAGGTATGGGAATCAATGTGAGGTTTACAATGCGCTATTCCAAGATACATATCAAGCTCCACCTCAAGACTCTGGTATGCCTCCACCTCAAGCATCAGGTATGTCTCTTGAAGATATTGTTAAGTCTCTTGAAATTAAAATTTTACAATTTTCACAAGAGACTGATGTTTATATTAAGAATATTGAGCACCATGTGAGTCAAATAATGAATTTTTATGTAACATTGAAGCTGTGACCTCTCAACCTGTGGAGAATCCAAGAGATAATGTTACTAACATCACCTTGAAAAGTGAAAGGGAAATTGAATTCAAGGAAAGTGCACATGAAGATGTCGACAACTTTATAAAAAGGGAGGATGAAACTGATTTCAATATTAAAGGAGGAGATGTCGACATGCACAATGTAAAAGATCAAAAGAATTTTGAAAACTTTATAAAGCACTATAAGGATGTTGAATTTAAGGAACCCAAAGCTAAGGTAAGTGATAAACAAATTCCTTTTAATGCTTCTACTTACCCTGCTCCTTTTCCTAGTAGGTTTACAAGAGCTACAAACAAAGAGCAAGACAAGGAGACATTGAAGACAGTTAGGAAAATGGAAGTCAATATTCCTCTCCTTGATGAAATTAATGATCAAGTGCCTTGCAATGCCAAGATTTTAAGGGAACTATGCACTTCCAAGAGGAAATTAAAAGGTAAGGAAAAGCAAGTTCTTAAAGATGAGCTAGAAATAGCCACGAGCAAAAATCTTGATAAGGAGGAACTCGAGAAACCGATAAGAAAATTGAGGTTCGGGATTGGATGATGGAAGGTGACAATGTCGAGCTAACGACATTAAACAAAAACGCTACTTGGGAGGCAACCCAAGGATGTAAAGAGAGGAGGTATTTCTTTCCTTTTCTTGTATTACCATTTATTTTTTGAGTTTTTATTGTTCTTCTTTGCATGCTAGACTTACTTTAAGGACAAAGTAAGATTTAAGTGTGGGGGGAAATATTGGTTTATGAGTCTATAGAGTTTTTTCTTTGGAAGTGGAAATTCTTTTTTTTTTTGAAAAAAAAAGGGTCAAATTTATAAGAGTTTTAAAAGATCATGATATGTTTTCTTTCTTTTAAGGATTGATTCTAAACTAAAACAAAGTTTTATAAGAAAGTTGAAAGTATTTTGATTGTTATTATTATTGAAGTGAATACTTTCTAAAGAATTTATGTGAGTTTATGATTAAATATGATTGTGCATATGATATTGCTAATGTGATTAGTTCATTGAAGTTGGTATAAGCAAAGGATAAATAGACAAGAACAAAAGAAAAAAAATAGAGGTTGAAAGCTTTAAATTCTACTCCAATGTTTTGAGTTGCTTGATCTTATTGATTAAATTCTTGAAGTGACTTAAAATATGAGTATACAAAGCACTCTAAAAGAGGGCTTACTTGTTGAGTAACCGGGTGTTGGTATCACCAATATTAACATTTGCGTAAAAAGGCAAGTAAGTACTTAGAGAAACCATTGTTAAAAGAAAAAGAAGGAAGAGAAAATAAAAAAAATCTTGATCTATTGACTTTGTTGGTAGTAATGTAAAGCGGATAATTGCAAAGTTGATATTATATGTTTCAATTGTGTTGATTGTGAATTTTGCATGAATTTATTTAGAAGTATGTATGAATATGAGAAGTAATGATTAGAATATGATTGACTTGATAATTTAACTGTTGTTGAAGTTATGAGTTAAGAATTGAAAGATTTGAAAACATGTCCATGATCTTAATCTTGTTTTGAGTCATAATTTTTAAATTTTTTAGTCTTTTTTGGAATTTTTAGGAATAAGTCTTAAAGTAAAAGATTTTGTGGGTATATCTTCTAAAAGCCCTCACGAGACACAACTCGTCCACTAGGGGTTTAAAGGCTTATTGCATATGATAAATGCAATTGTGATTCCTACGAAAGTGAGTTAGGTTTTAGGAAAAGGATTTAAGATCTGGATTTTAAGATTTAGTTTTTTAGGAAGTTAGTTTAGGTTTTGCTTGAGGACAAGCAAAAGCTAAGTGTGGGGGAATTTGATAGGATGATATTTTGTGAATTTTATATGTGCTAATATGTTTACTTTATTGATGTTTTATGCCTAAAAGGGTTTACTAATGTTTATTTTATGTTTTAGATATTAAATATCAAACTTGGAATTAAAAAGAGCTAAAAAGAGCAAAGTACAGTATTTTCTATCCAATTCAAAAGATTGACAAATTTGACCAACTTAACGACCTGATCTCAAGAAGTGGCCTTCATGGAAGTTGTAGAGGACTTCTCAAGATTTCCGGAATGTACAAGATCGCAAAAGTCGGAGTTTGTTTGGTGGGTCAAACGTCTGGACAAAATTAGTACAAAATTCTAGGTAGAATAACGAGATTTAGAAAGAATTGCAACAAAGCAAAGTCTAAGACAAGATTTTGTGAAGACAAGATTTGGTTGAGACAAGACATGTCTGAAAATTTTGTTATGTCTTAAAGTTTTAATTATTGGACAATGTAATAAAGTAAGAAAATAGAGTTTGAGTAGAAAAAGAATTGTAAAGAGAGAAAAGTTCTAAATATAGTTTGAGTCAAATTAAAACTCTTCTCAGACTCCTACTCGAGTTCAAATTCTTAGGCCTATATAAAGAGCACATTGGCTCTCATAAAAATCAGATCTCTCTTCCCCCTCTTCTCTCTTGTATAGTTTTAGAGTAGATTTAATAAAAATTTTATTTTTATTATTTTGCTGATTTCTTTATTATTTTTAATTCTAATTTTATTTTCGTTATTTAAATTAATATTGTTTGTGTGTTCTTGCTTGCTAGTTTATAATCTTGATTAGTAATTCTAATTTTATATTATTAAAGATTGTTTCTTTGATTGTTTCTTGCATGATATTTGTAATCTTTATAATATATAATTTGAATTTTATGATCTTGAATATGTCTAGTGAGTAGTTTTCTTATTCAGTTTTGAGGTAAATTGATTATTCTTGAGAAAAGCATGTTGTGAGATTCTTGAACCTATAATATAATTGTTGATTAAATATCCAAGATTTGTTGATTAAATATCCAAGATTCTCTAAGCATATTATAATGATTGTTTGTTTGATTAGATAGGAGGCCTACTATTTAGTTAAATTAAATAATCTACAGCTAGATTAAAAACATAAGTCCGTAATTGCATGTGGAGTTAATTACTAGGGATGGAGGAGAATTGAGGTTTAGATTAAATGAACCGAGCTTATGTGTTTGTTATCTAATGTCAACCCATATCTTTCTTGTTGTTAATGCTGCTACAACTTATATCTAGAGAGTTTGTTCTAGGTAGGTTAAGTAGTTAAAGATTAGTTAAAGAGCTTGTTTTAACTAACGACTCAGTAAGGAAAGATGATGTAACAGAGCTTGTTGTTATGCTACGGTTGACTGTTTAATTGACAGTAATATTTTGTAATCAATGATCAACATCAAAATCCAAGAATGATTGATTGCCTCGTAACTGAAGGTTTTTGCTAATTGTTTTTTTTATATTTAATAATTCTTGTTTTCTCTATTCTAGGCATAGCTTATAAAACCCCAAAATTTTCTTCTTCTTTCCCTAAACCTAAAAATTAGATTTTAATTTAATAATTAATTTAAATAATTCAGTCTCTACAGGTTCAACTCTTGCTCCGCTATCTACATAGTAGAGTTAGAAAGTTTTATTTTTGGTGACTGACGACACTCATCAAAAGTTTCATGAAGAAACAATGAAAGATGCTCTTGGTTTTTCTTGTCAACCTCTCAAACTTGGATTTCAATCTTAAGCCCTTCATCTTGGACTTCTTCTACAGCCATACTATTCTCCATTTCTTTTTCATCAACCACACTTTCATTTTCAATAAACTCAAGCGGTGGAGGCTTTTCAATTTCTTCATTCAACACCTCTTGTTGCAGAACTTGTAGTGGAGCTTGATGAGAAAGGTTAAATGTCTCCATAAGCTCCAAAGAAGGTGATGAAAACTTCTCGTAGTTGCTCGAGGAATAGCTCTGATGACTCACCTAACTCAAATTGATAGGACAATTCTCAGTGGCATGACTCCCTTCACATATCTCACAGGAGATAAAAGGACTTATGTAGACTTTCCCAAGCAAGGTGGCTTCTGGAGAAGACATGGTCTCAGTAAGATCAAGCTCTTTTTTGTTTATGATCTTCCTCGATACATCTCTCTCATACTGCCATTGGAAGTCGTTGGAAGCGATTACCTCTATCAAGTCATATGCTTCCTCAACAGACTTTCCTATAAGCACACTCCACCTGCTGCTGCATCAACTACTACTCCTGATGAATTACCCAAACCCTTATCAAAAGTTTGAATTTGTAACCATAGGGGTAATCCATGAGAATGACATCTCCTGATCAAGTCTTTAAATCTTTCCCATGCTTCATAAAAAGACTCGGAGTCATACTGCTTGAAGGACAAAATTTGATTCTTCATCATCGCCATATACTCAAGTGAAATGAATCTAGCTAAGAACTTATGAGCCAAATCATCCTACGTACATATAGAGTGACGAGGAAGTGATCGCAGCCAA
Source organism: Heritiera fomes (assembly GCA_032173925.1). Taxonomy (NCBI): domain Eukaryota; kingdom Viridiplantae; phylum Streptophyta; class Magnoliopsida; order Malvales; family Malvaceae; genus Heritiera; species Heritiera fomes. Next base: position 22,723,194 of record JAPDPM010000011.1, read on the forward strand.
TCCTTTGCCCTATCCCAGAGTGAGAATGAGAAGAGCCTCAATCGAATGTCATCATTAGAAACGCTATTGTACTTGCATAAGTCACATATCTCTAAGAAGTTAGCAAGATGAGCACATGGGTCTTCACTAGGCAAACCTCCAAACTGAACTGAATTCAAGATCATTAGGATGAAGTCCGGCTCGATCTCAAAGTTATCAGCTTCAATTACGGGCTTCCTAATGCTCGAATGTATTGTAGGCACACGAGGCATACGTAGTCTCTCAAGGTTCTAGGCTCTGCTAGATCCACCATGATGCATCGCATAAGAATAGATTTAAAATATTAGAAGAAGAAATATTTACAAAAATAAGAAAAAGAAAAGGCTTGAACTAAACCTGGACATGATTGGTTTTAATATTAACTAAGAACAATCTAGACTAATCCCCGGCAACAGTGCCAAAACCTTGTCGACCCTAAATGGTGTCTACGTGCAAGTATACAGGGTCATACAAGTAATATAGGATTTGAGTCCCGAATTATCGTCCCACAAGGATTAATTAGGTTGTTTTAGCTAAGTATTAAAATTGATTATCCTAGATTTATTCAAGCAATATGTAATTTTCAAATTACTTACTACTAAAAATTAATTAAAATAAAACTTAAAATAAAATGCCAATAAAATTTAAAGAACTTTAGAATTAAAACTCAATAAAAAATAAAATTAAAATGCATGAAATTAAAATAAAACAAAATTAAGTCATAAAATAAAAATAAAATAAAATTACTTAAACTAAATCTAACTAAAATCCTAATTAAAAACTTTCTTTTATATATATATATATATATATATATATATATATATATATATTTATATATATATATATCTAACTAAAATGAGCTAAACTTAATAAAAACAATATAAACAACTAAACTAATAACCTATTTAAGCTATTAAACTAATTAATATGGTGCAAACTTAACTAATAAAACTGTACATCAATTATGCTACCAACTAGTGAGGAATCAATGCCGTGTCTTGCTTTCCTTTTCCTTCCTATGTCCTGCCTATGACCCAATGCACACAGCAGCTGAAGCCACGTCCAGCCCTACACCGCTTCAGCAAAAGTGCATCTCTACCCGCAAGCCATGCACACACTGACCAGCCACCTTGCCGCCAGCGAAACAGCAGCTTCTGCCCATGCGCGACACGCACAGCAGCTTCTGTTCCAGGCCAACTTCATTTGTCTGGTACAGCCCCAATGACAGCAGCTGCTCTCAACCAGAACAAAGCAGTCCACGCCACTGCTAACCACGCCAGGCAGCAGCTGTTTCACGCGAGCAGCCTCTTAACAGCCACGTGCATTCATAGGGCATAGCCAGAAACAAAATTCAGTGAGGTCACAATTTTTATATTGTATTAAAAATAGTTTTTTAACTCAACATACGAGGTGAGGACGACACATGTCTTTTAAAAATATTAAAAATAAAATAATACACGTGTTATCATTCTAACTTCACTTGTGGAGTCAAAAAAAATTTACTGATAGTGTATATAATAATTATCCAATTATTATATGAAGTAATCATTTTTAAATATATAAATTAAGTTGAAAATTGCTTGATTAGTGATTTTATTATTTATATTTTAATTTGCAAAAGATATCCTTAGACATATAAAATTTTTTTTAATAAAAAAGAAATAAAAATTAACATTATATTTATATTTATATATAATAAAATGTATGATTTTACTTTTATATAGAACATTTATACATAAATATATCTTTATGAGAAATTATATACATCACATTTTATATTTTAATACTTATTAACATATGATTATATTTAGAGAAATTACCAAATATACTATTAATAGAGTTTTTAAACTTCATAAACATAGTTAATAAGATGATACATATCCCTTAAGGAATAGTAAAAAAAATAAAAAATATGAACTAATTAGAAAATAATGTAGGATGCATGACAGTTTTTTAACCATGATTGTGAAATTAAAAATTTTCATGGTCAATGTATCAAAAACTAACCTTTATAATTTTACAAAAATATAAAGATTTTTTAAAATTTTCTTTGCAATCTAAATATTAATATTATCATTATAAAAATAAATAAAAATTTTATTTTTGATCATTTACTTTATATTTTTATGAAATTTATTGGCTTTAATATAAAAAAAATAAAATTTTAATATTTTTTACATGTATAAATATAACTTGACTAAAATTCAGTGGGATCAATTGACCCTACATTTTGTACGTGGCTACGCCACTGTCCATTCACGAAGAATGCAGCAGACAAGCAACAAGGTAAACCGATAGTAGATGCAGAAGCAATAATGGAAAATACACACAAGACATTGATGCAAAAAAATATTTACAGATTTAGACAGAGGAAAGAAAGAAATAAATATTCAGCAAGCAGAGAAAGAAAACCTTTAATACAAATATGAAAAAACAAAACGTGAAGGTAGAAAGATAAAGGAAAAGATGAAGCATAAGAACAATAATCCAGAAATTAAATTTTTAAACCTGAAATATATAGAAAAAAAGAGTAGAAAATTGTTGAAAAGAACAAAACACAATGAACTGAGGCAAACAGAACAAAGCATGTAAAAGAAACATAAAACAAAAAAATTAATACTGCAAGCAAAGAATTCAAGAGAGTAAAACAGTGAGGGAAAGGACCCAGCAACCTGTCACGCAGCCAAGCAACCTCCAAACATCTAAGAGAATCGAAACAGAACTTAAGAATTGCAATGTAAAATCCGTTACAAAACAAGGGAAAATTCTTGATGTGTCACTCAACAAGTCTTCTCCTTTTATAAACTTAAGCTAAAGTTACTAAAATAAAATGTTCTAAGCTAGGGAAACAATAAAGACTGAATTGCAGTAAATGGTGAAGATGAATTGTGTCACGCAGCAACCTCCACATTTCTCTCTTTTGCTTCTACTCCTCCTTTAAATATTAGGGTTGTTTCATTCTTTATTTGACAGCACACTCTCTTGGCTGGTCATTCCCTTGCCATATCCTTGGGCTAGACATTTCCAACAAATAAAGATGATGGCCCATACTTGTAGGTTGGATTTGCAGTGTTTAATTTTGGCTTATGAATTTTTGGGATTTAAGGTGGCTAGGTGTATTTAGGTTTTATGTGGTAATGGGGTAGGATTTAAGTGGGATATGGTAGAGTTCAAGGTTTTATGGGTTTTGGAAAAGGTTTAAGGTTAAGGTTTAAACACCAAATATCCAATCATTTTTCCTTGATTCTCTTGCCATTTTCTCAATTTCCTCATTATTCTTGAATTTCCTACACATGAAAACAATTTAATTAAATTAGGAAGAAAATACATTAAAATTCCAAAATTCAATTAAAATTGATGCAATAAAATATTCTAAAAAATGTAGATTTTAGAGACTTATCATCGATCAGCAACAATAACGCCACAATAGTGTGGACCTCGTCACCTCGAGGTGATCAAGAGTGTGTGCTGCACCTGTGTGCTTTTCCACTTTGTTGCCCCACTCTACAGTTACACTCTGGATTTCACTTTAGGTATCACTCTAAGTTCCACTCTGGATTTTACTTTGAGTTTCAGTTCGATTGTTGCTCTGAGTTTCACTCTATGGTTTCACTCTGAGTTTCACTTTGGATTTCACTCTAGATTTCACTCAAAGTTCCACTTTGAGTTTCACTCTGTCGCACCAGTCTACCACACAAGTCTGTTGCACTAGTTTGGTGCATCCGGTCTATCTAATCAGTTCAGTGTTCTCGATCTACCACACCAGACTGGTGCTCCTAGTTCGTTGCCCTTAGTATGGCACTTACGGTCTTTCACACCAGTTTGGTGCTCACGGTTTGCCACACATTTTGGCACTCATAGTTTGCCACACTGGTTGGGCTCTCACGAGCTACCACATTGGTTTGAGGCTCACAGTTTGTCACCATCGATCTTGCGCTCACGGTCTGCCACCCTTGGTCTGGCGCTCACACTTTGTCACACCGATCTGGTGCTCATGGTCTACCACACCAGTTTGGCACTCACGGTTTGGTGCTAACGGTTTCCCACATCGATTTGGCGCTTACGGTCTAACACACCGGTCTGGCACTCACGGTTTGCCATTCTCTATCTTGCGCTCATGGTCTGCCACTCTTGATCTTGCACTCACGGTCTACTGTTCATGATCTACCACCCTCGGTCTGGTACTCACGGTCTACCACACCTGTTTGGTGCTTATGGTCTGCCACACTGATCTAACGCTCACTGTCTAGCACGCTCAACTTGGCGCCGTAGTCTGCCACATCGATCTGGCGCTCACAGTCTACCACCCTCGATCTAGCTCCCATGGTTTACCAGACTGGTTTGTAGCCTGTCGTATACCTTGAGTCTGATGTGCTGTGTTTGTAGTCCTTTAAGTCTGCCATCCTTTCGGCTTGTCTCAAGTTTTGAAATAGGCTTTTTGATCTGATTCTCACATACGATACCAATTGTTGTTGTCTATTCACAACAATGAATTTTTATGGCATAGGAATTTTGATATTCACGCTAGCTTGTCTCCAATAATTCTATAGGAAAGAAAATGATTAGAGGGGCACATGGGCTTTCCCTTACACGCACACTTCGATGCTTAAGTTAGATCAGAATTTGGTAGAGTTTTAATAAGCAAATAGAGCTTGAAATGTAAAGATGATACCTGGACCTATTGGATCGTAATTATGGTTAAGACCTTTAGCTTAAATGGTTACCTAGTGGACTTTTCATGCCCTTTCTGAATCTTTTTTTCTCTTGGGTTTAGACTACCTTTATGCCTAATGTTCTTTGGCCTAGCTCATATCATGACCTAATAACCTTTAGTGTGATTCTCATTAGTTCTATACTTTTTAATTAAAAAAGTGTACAAATTATTTATTTAATTTTAAATAATAATTATATAATTTTCGGGTTATAAATTTGGTATTTTTTAGGTTTTGGATAGGATTAGTATCGGGTTCAGATTGTATCGAGTTCCGGTTATGACGGGTTCGGGTTATGTCAAGTTCGAGTGGTGTCAAGTTCAAGTGTTTCTAGTTTCAGGTTTTTTCATATTTGGGCTTTTTCGGGATCGATTTTTTTTTTGAACTCTATCTTTTAGGATTCGGGCTTTTGACTTTTTTAGTTAATTCAGGTGGATCCAAATTCGGTCTCGAGTTGGTTCAAACAGATTTCCCTGCTCGGTCAGCTCTGCTCTTACGGTTAATCTTCTTATCCTTTTAGTTTTTTTTTGGGTGATTATTTTTTAAAAATTTTTTGGTCTTTTATGGTCGTAATAATGATTTCCCTTTTATCTTGGGAATTAATTTCCATCATTTGCTTTATCTTTACCCCGAATTCTAGATTCCTAAACTAGAACTAAAGACTGGAATTTTTTTTTCCTTTACAAAAGTTGACACGCAGATAGAAAATGATCGTTTTAATTTTCTTTCTAATTTAGCATTTTCGCTTTTCACTTTGATATTTTTATAATTCAACCTCTTGCCTTTCCATTTTGCTTAGCTTTTATTTAATTGGAATAGTGCTCTCATTCGCGCCATAGCTTGCCTCTTAATTATATGAACCGAACCCATTTTAGATGCTTCCTCTTCTCCTAGTAATTGAACCTTTTTTTATTTAAAAGCAAATATAAAAACAAAATTAAACTTTATTCAAATAATTATGTCTCCATCTTTAAAATATAAAAAATTTGCATATTTGAAATTCTATATATACTTACGATTTTTTATTTAAAAGAAAGGATTTTTATTCATTACTTGCAACATGTTTATTGTAAATTTGAACTCTTAAGACTTCAAATTTTATGATTTCAAAACCAAATTCTAGCTACCTAGTTCTAAATTTATGTTTGATTAATTTGCTTTAGCTTTGTTGGAATAAATTGATGAGGGCAAAATACAAAAGTTTAAATCTAAAAGCTAATTCCCTTCTTTATTTCTCGTGGGTCGTGGCCAAACTACAGAAACATAAAGTGCTTCATGTTACTTAGAAATCCTTACAAAGTAATTAATATATGTATATAATTGGAATTTCAAAAATATATTTTCTTGAATTATTTTTTATTTGGGTTCATATTTATCCTCGTGGTACGCTTTATGATATTAATGAATAATTTTTTCACGTATAATTAATTTCAACGTATTGTTTTAGTTGTAATTTAATAATTATTTTGTGTTTTGTTTTGAGAGTCACGTGTTTCGCATGCTTTAATTTTGCCGAAATTTTGGAATATTACATTTTGGATATTAGCTAAGTCTGATTTATACTTACTAATTGATTTTGTAACAAAACTATACATGGATTTAAGTAAAAGGTGAAACGTACTCTGAGTATAATGGGAGCAAATGGACTGACTATTACTACACAATGTCTAACCCATTCATTTACTTTAATAGAATTGATTTTTTTTTTTGGGTAGAAAAGCAATGGAATTATAATATTGATATTTGCAGAATGATTAAATGACTGTTACTTTTCACACTATAAACAGATTGCAGGATCCAATACAAACGGCCTTGAAGATGTAAAAGAACAGGAAACTCTAACCCACCCAAGGCAACAAGGAGGGGTAGCCAATCCACAATGAACACAAATTGAAATTGTATCCAATAGATCCAAAAACATGCCAATGTTATAAAAGTCGAAAGGATTATTCAAGCTTGCGATGTGAGCTTGGCCTTCTGATGGATTGAGTATTACTGAATATGATTGCAGTTACTAGTTTTATCTCTAATTTTGATTTTTTTTACTGAATGATATTGCAATCGATAATGAGAAAGCAGCAAAGTAGGAAACTGAGAATTCGAAGAGTCTTTGCCCAGCCACTAAAATCCTCTGCTTTTAATGAATAGACTTCTAAAATAACGTAAAAGAGGAGGCATAGCTTTGAGGATAGTTTTTCTTGTCGGACGCGTAAGTGTGTGGAGTCCAGCCCCACATTGGCTTGTTTCAAAATCCACAGGGTTGGTTTGGCACAAACGACCATGATCAAAACACAAGAGAAATCCAATGGCTAAGATCTCTTGCAACCAAAGGAGAGAGAGAGAAGGGCTTCCTTATTTTCTCAACAGTAGTCGCACGACTTTGATGGAATTAACAGACGACAGCAAAAGGAAATAGAAATCTTTAAGGTTTGTGAGTATTTTCTTTTTGTTTCATTGAGAGTGCACGCGAAGGTAAGTTTGTACAATAATTAAAGTATTTATTTTGGTAAATTATCTTGATGAATTCAAAGAATTTTATTGTTTTAGGTCAATTTTTGTGACCTTAAGCTTTAGGCAAAAAGACTTGAGGTATTTAACATTGTAAGTTACTTATTTCTCTTAGTTGATTTTTATTCGATTTGTCCAGTGAATTTCTCTCCATATAAAAAAGTTTTTCATGTTAAATTTTTTGTATCACTTTTACTTTGCGCTTTATTATTTGTATATTCCATGTTGATTTATCTTATATCTTGGTAGTTTGATTGTGTTAATTGGTATTATTGGCTTGAGATATTACTGTCTATTATTGTGGCATTGTTAATATATGATATTGCTTCTTAGTGTGTGTCATTTGAAAGTTAACAATTGATATCAGAGTGTGAGTTTAGTGCTTTAGGATCATGGAAGAAGATACAAAATCTATGATAAAATTAACAACGTCAAATTACTCAATTTGGAAACCAATGATAGTAAATCATCTATACGGTAAGAATCCATATGAGCTAGTTTTAAATGATTTTGCTAAGTCGATAGATATAAAATATGAAGAATAGAAAAACTTAGAAAGACTTTAGGCACCATTAGAAGATAGGTTAATGTTAGTGTTTTTCATCTCACTACAACAAAATTGATAATTAGTGACGATTTTTCTGAGTGACACATAATCTTTCGTCACGCAAAGTATACAATACATAACGAATATTATAATTCGTCACGCTTCTTTATAGTTTTAATATGTTATATGACGATGTATAAAATCGTCTCAAGATAGTGTCACTAAATATTTGGCACCAAAATTTACCACCAGATATACTTGGTGAAAAATTTTTTTGTGACGTTTTTTTGATTTTTTGTGACACTTTTGTTTTTGTCTTAAAATAGACACTTTATACATGACAAATTGCAAAATGTCTCATTTTTATAAAAACATCACCATATATTTGGCGCCAAATTATTCTGCCAAATATACTTGGTGTGAAATTTTTTCATGATATTTTTGTTTTTGTCATTAAATAGACACTTTATACGTGACAAATTACAAAATGTCTCATTTTGTAAAAATGTCACTATATATTTGGTGCCGAATTTTGCCACCAACTAGAAATTGTGGAAATTTTTTGTGACATTTTTTTATTTTTTGTGATGTTTTGTGTTTTTGTCATTGGTTTTAAGAAAATATGGTGACGCAAACATGCATCACCAAAAGACAATTATTAATAACGATATAGTTTTGTCATATAAATATATGGTAATACATGACGACATGAATAATGTCACAAACTTTTTATTGATTTGATGATGATATTTATTTGTCATTGGTTTTACATACATATAGTGAAACACACATTCGTTACCAAAAAACAATTATTAATGACAATACAATTTCGTCACATAAATGTATGCTAATATATGACGACATTAGTAACGTCACAAATTTTCTATTGAGATGATATTATTTATTTGTCACTTAATATAATTAAATCAGTGTAATTAATAAGTGACAATAATTTATTTGTCATATATATAACATAATCAATGACGTGTAATAACGTCACTAATTTTGAAAAAAAAATTAAATTAGTTAGCAAAAAGTTTAATTTTTAACTAATTTAAAATTTTAAATAAAATTAAAAGATAGGTTCAATGAGAAAATTATTGGTGACATACGTACTGAAAATTGTCATGTTACAAAATTTTAATTTATGTATATGCAGACTTTATTTTACCTTTTCAGTGATCAAAGATAGATAAGAATAACAACAATATCATTTGTTTAACTATAATTTTCTATGCTTTTATTTTATTATTTACTTAATTTCGTAATTATATGATTATTAAATTTTTAATATTTAATTTATAACTCAAAAAAATCTGATAAAAAAATTTATAACTCCAAATTAATCAAAAGCATAATGTTCCATTTTGAGCAATTGATCATAGTCAGAGTTAATTTGAACATTGTTTTTAACAAAAAAAAACTATAGATAAAAAACTAATTTTTCATTTATTTATTAAATGACTTGTAATTTCTCTTTTCTCCAAAGTTAAGATATGGAGCATTGAAATCTTAATTAGTATCATATTCTTGTGAATATGTATATGTGTATACACACACACACACACACGCGCACACACACACACACACACACACACACACACACACACACATATATATATATATATATTCAACTTTCTTGGTACAAATATGTATTCAACTTCCAACATAAAGCCATGAAGACGAAGAAGTTGATCGGCCATCTCTGTCGTCATCACTGACCTCCTGGAAACCTTTGAAATTTCGCTAGCTTCCCTGAATTAAGGTACCAATTTTTTTTAGATCTAGAGGAAAAATTAAGGTACCGTTATTCAAATGAAAAATTCCAACATCTTACTAATATTATCAAAACCGAATATTCCACTAGGATCAGAATAAACATGACTAATGAGCACCACCATCTTTGGAATTTCATTATATTACCATTTATTACCATATATTTTCAATGCTGTTGTGTTTGATTTTGACCAGCTCCGTTCAGCCCACTTCAAAACTTGAGGTGGGACAACAAGAAAAAAAAAGTTCTCTATTTTATTTGCAGAATATAACATTATTTATTGAATAAATTACGAAACATTTTTAAGAAGTAGTAAATATTAGCAACAGAAAAACTACATGTACTATAAAATTAATTAAAACTAGCACTACAAAATGTAAAATACAATAGTAATTATTTTTATTAAAATATTTAAGATTTCATTTGAATGATATTTTATTATTTATAGATGAAAATAAATAAAACTATCAATATTCAAACAGAATTGAAACATAAAATGTCTTTAGTATTTAACTTATTTTATATTGAGAAAAATTTATAAGGTTTTTATTTGTTATTTTTTGTAAAACATCATTAAAAAAATATTTCTAAGTAAGGGTTATAGATGAGTGCAAAATATTTCTAAGTAAGGGTTTGTTGTGAAAAATCAGAAGTTGGTTTATGGGGGCTAGAAATCTCCAAACACCACTGCTTTCGCCTTAAGGCTTTTTTTTCGCACTAACTTCCCTAGCTTCGGCAACAAATTCCTACGTTGCTCTATTTCGGGGTCTGGCACCGCCTCGATCACCGTCGACAAACACATGGCGGCTCTGATTTGTGAGTTCACGTCTTGCTCGACAACAAGCATTTCGATCAAAGGCTTCTGCAAAATCAAAAACGAAGGTTTCGTGATGTAAGATGACATGGCGGCAGTTGCCTCAACACAGGCGGATCGGACGGCGGAGTCGGGGTCCCGGAGCTGCAGGCAAGGTGGAAACCATCTTAGAAAGGTGAGGAGACAGAGTGTTACCGTGCGAATGCAACAAAAAAGTTAAAATGCTTATGCATTGTCTCCGAACAGGAGTCTTGGACGAAGAGTCGGTGTTGTAGAGGCAGTTAAGGAATGGGGAGATGGAATCGACTGACAGGCTTCCAGCAATGGACTCAAGCTCAGTGGAAGCGAGGGCGAGTGTGTTGCGGTCGGCGAGTTTGTTTAGGCAACTAATAACGCATTGTAAGTACATTATATTTACAAGCTTTGGTTTGTGGGTTTTACACACAATTTGAAGCTAGCTACTTATCATATGGAATTAGATTAAAAACAAGTATATATAGATTGAGGATGAAATAATTATGTCAAATTCTTCCATGTTGGTTGTTCATTTTATATAAATAGTTATAGAAATATGTGAAACATATTTATGTTATTGGGCGAGCAGCAAAGCCTGCACTTCAAGCTGCTATCGACGATGTCAATTCTGATCCAAGCGTTCTTAATGGGATAGAATTGAAACTCCTTTTGAAGGATACAAATTGCAGTGGATTTATTGGAACCATGGAAGGTATTTTCTTCATTTCTTGTATCGTGCAATTTGAATTGAGCTCGAATTACTTTTTGTCTGTTTGCATTACTGAATTAAATGTATTTTTTGAGGTATTTTTTGAGGAATTAAACTGAACTGTTTTTAGACAGAGAATCAGTATATTTTAAGAGGGGAAGTGATGATAATGAAATCAGTGGCTCCTTCTTTGCGTTGGGTATCTTTCTATTATTCCATATGCCATTTACTGGCAAAGCATTGGGTTGTTTACATAATTTAGACCCCAAATCTGTTGCAAGCAATGCTAGGACTAGAGAGCCTAGGCTTTTGATTGTATTTACCTTGTTTGATGTCACTTTATAGCATTAACTTCATGTAATTGATATCGATTCTCGAAGGTTATAGCTATTATGTTCTATATGGGACTCTGTTTGATCTAGACTGCATTGCTAGCTTACATTACAAATCAAGCTGTTTTCTCTGGTCTTGACTCAGGAGAGATTGCACAATGTAATTTCTTGATAGTATCAGCATTATGTAAGGCTGCCTTTCTATCTGTTATATTTGGTTCAATTGATCTGCTTCTGTGCTGTAATCTATACGATTATGTTTATTCAGTAATGTTTCATTTTAGGCTTCCAGAAATGTCTCATAAGTTCTGGCTATTGTAATTTAGGAATCTATTAGGTTGCACTGCTATTGTTTGTTTTAAGAAGTCCTGTTGATAATTAACCGATTACTTAAGATATTAAATCCCATGGCATAGTGGCAAATCAGGAAAAAAACATTATTTAACTCGCAATTTGTATCAGCCAGCGATCTGCCTACCATTTTCTTTCTTTTTTAGTTGGGAGAAAACACAAAGCGCTTACACCTAATACCTTGTACAATTTGCATTGTTGCATAAGTGTCCTGCAAAAAAAATCGCTGAAGAATACTAGAATAAGCTAGCTAGGATTATATGGGTATTACTTCCCACACCCTTCCCTTTTTTCTCTCTCAGAAGAGTGGAGATATTAAACTTTAATTCTGTTGTTTGTGTTTGTGTAGCTTTGCAGCTGATGGAAAGTGATATAGTTGTTGCCATTAGTCCACAATCTTCTCTCTCAGAAGAGTGGAGATATTAAACTTTAATTCTGTTGTTTGTGTTTGTGTAGCTTTGCAGCTGATGGAAAGTGATATAGTTGTTGCCATTGGTCCACAATCTTCTGGAATAGCTCATGTCATCTCCCATGTTGCTAATGAGCTTCATGTCCCTCTTCTCTCATTTGGAGCTACAAATCCCACTCTTTCTTCCATGCAGTACCCTTATTTCCTCCATACTACACACAGTGACTACTTTCAGATGTATGCAATTGCTGATTTCATTGACTTTTATGGCTAGAGGGAGGTCATAGCAATATTTGTGGATGATGATTATGGAAGAAATGGGATTTCTGTTTTGGGTGATGCCCTGGCAAAGAATCGTGCTAAGATTTCTTATAAGGCCTCCTTCAGCCCTGGAGACTCCAAAAGCAAGATCAATGACTTGTTAGTTGAGGTGAACTTAATGGAATCACGAGTTTATGTAGTTCATGTCAATCTTGACACCAGTTTGAATATCTTTTCAATTGCTAAGGCTCTTAATATGATGGTTATGTTTGGATTGCTACGGATTGCCTTCCTTCATACTTAGATTCGATGGGAGCAATTGATCCTGATACAATAAATGTCTTGCAAGGTGTTGTTGCTTTTCGCCATTACACCCTCGATACCAATCTCAAAAAGAGTTTTAGGTCTAGGTGGAACAATTTAAAATATAAGGAAAGTGCAGGTCCTGCAGGTTTCAATTCTTATGCACTTTATGCTTATGATTCTGTTTGGTTGGCTACACATGCCCTTGTCGATTTTCTCACTGAAGATGGAAATTTATCTTTCTCTAATGACCCAAGTTTGCATGATGCAAATGGCAGCATGCTGCACCTAGCATCACTTCATGTGTTTAATGGAGGCCAACAACTTTTCCAGTAATATTCATATGCCATGAATGTTTTTATATTTTATTTTGCATTCTTATGTAAATGAAGAGGAGGTGTGAGATAAATGCTAGAGTTCGAAGCAAAGTCAAGTTGATCCATAACCAAGGATCGAGGGCCTTTGTGGCTAGTCACTATTCAATGGTAAATTTTTATTTTTTAAAAGTTCTTAAATATTAGATTTTTTTTATATTATTACCTTTATTTTTTTAAAAAAATGTTGTATTTATGTAGTGCAAAGATGACCAAGAACCCAATATGATAGAATTTTTTAAAGCGATTCATTATTCTGAGGAAAAAGGATGGTTAACACCAGAGGCTCAAGAGGCTTATGTAAGAATTATAATTTTATTTTTGTTATAATATGATTCTTTTAGTTAATATTATTTATCTTAATTGTTAGGAGAAAATGGTGGAGTTAGAATCAACTCCTATCGAGGAAAGAACAGAACCTAAGACCATTGATGCTATAGTGGATGAGGTCCTTGGTACCCAGTCGGGATACATCAAGGGACTTGGTTATGAACCTAAGCCAACTAAGAACAGCTGAAAAGAAAATGTTTCAGAGTTGAAAGAAATTCTCAAAAAAACACAAGATGAACTTTAAGACTATAAATAAAAATTTGGGCATTTTGAAAGCCAAATTGAAGCAAAGAAAAATGCTTTGATAGCTGCTGGAATTCAAGTCCCTATCCCCCAATCTTCAGGTATTTCTTTTCCTTCTCACACTTTTTTTAGCATAAAGCACACTAAATGCCATTGTATAAATCTAGGCATTTAGAATTTAAGACAAATGATTAGACCATTCAGCATTATTACATAGTGAAAGAATGCAGTTTGTTTAATTTATAATTTTACTTGTGGTTTAAATTTGAGATGAACTTCAACAATATAATAAACACACATGATCTTGAAAGTGAGAAAAGCAAGTTTGCTACAAATTGTTTGCTATATTCTCTCTTAGTTTGTTATATTCAATTAAATTATTGATTGGAACTTGAGCTTATTGTGTTACATTATTTTATTTATCTTGTTGTATTACAATTACTGCTACAAATTGCAAGTTGTAATATACCTGTGAACTCGAGCTTACTTGCTACATTACATTGGTTGTATATTGTTGTATTACAATTATTGCTATAAATTGCTTGCAGTATTACACCAGGGAACTTGAGGTTGTTTGTTGTGTTAAATTGTTTGTTATAATTACAATTGTTATATTAAAATTACTGCAATAAATTACTTGTTGTACTATACTTGGGAATTTGAGCTTGTTTGTTGCATATATTTGTTGGATTTACAATTGTTATATTGCAATTATTGCTACAAATTGTTTGTTGCATTACACCTTGGAACATGAGCTTGCTTGTTTTATTACATTGATTTTGTATTTATGAAATTCATGATGGAAATATATGTGTAGTGCTTTATAATTGTTGTCTTTTTGACAAAGTCTTGCAATAAGTCGTAGATTATTGCTCTTATTTTCTTTTAATAATAATTTATTATTTTTCTTATCAAATTATGTAATATATTGTATTGATAGTTTGTTAATGTTTGTTTATTGCAGTTTCAAGTGACATTAACTCCCAATCAACACAATCACCCTCGACTCAAGAATTGGATTGAGAGCTACAATTGAAGCTTGTTCTAGCTATTTTCTAGATTTGGTATATTTTGTTTCAAACTTTCAAACTTATTCGGTGATCTTCATTTTTATTTATATTTCTGAATATTAGACAATTTAGATCGTATTAGCTTTATTTTATTTTAAACAATATTATTTTTATGTGATTTACATTGACTTTATTGAAGGTATTAATTACATTTGAGAATCAATGCAAATGCCGAAACAGTTATTTATATTGCAATATTATTTAAGCGAGATCTTGCATGAATAATACTATTTTTATTTAATATTTCAAAAAAATATAAATATTATTTATAATTAAAGAAATGTGACGCATAATATTGTGACATTAAATATTTCGTCACTATTATAAAATCAAAACATCGTGACATTTGAGATTTTATTATGACGTTACTTTACTAATATAAGTGACGTTAATTTATGTCACCTATAGCGTGATGATTTTATATTTTGTCACCTAAAATTAAATTTGTAATTATCTTTAGTGACATTTGGGCATTTTTTATGACATTATTATAATATTATAGTTGACAAAAATTTATGTCATCTAAAGTGTGACAAATTGATATTTCGTCACAAAATACTTAAAATTTTAACTACTTTTAGTGACGTTTAAGAGATTTTTATGACGTTATCATACTACTATAGGTGACGAAAATTTATGTCACATATACAATGACGAATTGATATTTTGTCACACAAAGCCTAATATTTTAACTACTTTTAGTGACGTTTAGAAGATTTTATGACGTTATTATACTATCATAGGTGACGAAAATTTATGTCACCTATAGTGTGACAATTTGATATTTCGTCACTAATATATAAAATTCTATCACATCTTTGGTGACGATATCAATATTTAGTGATGAATTTTTATACTAATTTATGACGTAATCAGATGTCACAAAAGAGTAACGATTAGGTGACGGTTTATGTTATCGTCACGTTAGAGTCACGCATAAGTGACAAAAATTATAAGATCGTCACGTTTGATCTTTAGCGACGGCGCAAAGGTGACGATCGCTGTGACGATAAAATTTTCGTCACCAAAATCTATTGGTGACAAAAAAATTAATATTTTGTGACGTTATTTCATGCATCATAAATTGCCAAATTTGTTGTAGTGTCTTGTGGCATAGAAGACAAGTGCTTTTCGTGTTTGGAAAAAATTAGATCACTTTCTAAGAGGAAGACTACCTTGAATAAAGTTAGGCTTGTTAAAAAGCTTGCTACTCTAAAGTACAAGGATGGACGCTCTATCTTCGGACTCTTGAGTGACTTTCAAGATCTGTTTAATTAGATGACTAGTATGAATCTTAATATAGATGATCAGATGAAGGCATTGTTTCTTTTGGACTTATTGCCAAACAATAGGGATACACTAGTGTGATTGTTCTTAATTCAACTCTTAACAACAAGCTGACTTTGGAGATAGTAAAAGATAGTATGTTCAATGAAGAAGCAAGGCAAAAGGAGACAGATTTTAGGAATGAAGCTCTTGTCACAATGAAAAAAAAAAGGGAATGAACAAAACATGCTAGAAAAACGAAATAAAAAATAACAGTAAAACAAAACTAGAATTTAATAGAATAATCTAGTTTAAGCAGCTTCCGTTCGTTCCAACAGATAATATCACCCTGAATTGTGGAGGCCCTTCAGATTATGGTTCGGATGGCCGGCTTTGGACAGCAGAGGAGAGCTCAAGTTTTGGTCCATTTGAATCATCCCATAATAAATCAAAAGCCTACGACGCAGATACTGAAGTTCCTGTAGATGCCGTCTCATAATAAATCAATTTTGAATCATTTTCTAGAGAATTCTGCTTGAATATAGAAGAGAATCAGGTTTTGGACTTGATTTTCACTCCATCTCCTAATGCTTCAAATGACACTTGCGCTTTCATCAATGGAATTGATATTGTGTCAATGCCTCCCAATCTTTATTACACACCACCGGAATTGTCAGCCGGTGTCCCTTTCGTTGGCCGAAATGATGATCTCCGGGTTAACAATTACACCGCACTAGAGATGGTTTATAGATTGAATGTTGGTGGTCAATCAATCTTACCAAGAAAAGATACTGGCATGTTCAGGCTCTGGTCTGATGACTTCAAGTACATGACCACTAATAGTTATTTCACTGTCAACACCAGTGTACCAATGGAATACAAAATCATTCCAAATTACACTGCACCGGAGGAAGTTTATCGAACAGCACGGGGAATGGGTCCTAATCGTACTTACAACGAGAAGCACAACTTAACGTGGAGATTGCCCGTGGATTCAGGATTCAACTATATGGTAAGGCTTCATTTCTGTGAACTTCAAGATGTCATAGATTTACCGGGCCAAAGACAGTTTCAGATCTTTATAAACGGTCAGATGGCTGAATCACTCGCTGACATAATTATGTGGGCTGGTCATAGCAAAGTTCCAATTTATAAGGATTATCTTGCTTTGACATCGAAGAAGGGGAGGGAGAATAAGCAAGATATCACCATAGATCTGCACCCTTTGATTGCCAAATATTATGATGCTATCTTAAATGGCATTGAAGTGTTCAAAGTGAACAATTCTGATGGTAGTTTGGCCGGAACCAACCCTGAACTACAGATAGCTCCACCACCTTCTGGATCGATTAATTCTACAAGTGGGAAGTCCAAGATGAAGCGCAGAATGCTAATTGCTGGTGGCGGGTGTGCTGTTGGTTTCCTTATCCTGCTTTCATTATTGACTTGCATGGTTGTTTGGCGATATAGAAAGAGGCAGTACTCCGGAACGATTTGGTTTTGCTGGTGGATAAATCCTAACAAAATGAAATCCACAAAGTCCTCCATCTTACCAGAAGAACTATGCTGCCATTTTTCACTGGATCAGATCCAAGCTGCTACCCACAACTTCCGTGATGATTTAGTTATTGGAAAAGGTGGCTTTGGCAAAGTATACAAAGGGTTCTTGTATGAAAGGGAAAAAATTGTTGCAATCAAACGCTTGAATCCAGAGTCAGGACAAGGTGTTGCCGAGTTTGTGACAGAGATTGAGATGCTCTCTAAGCTTCGCCATGTTCATTTGGTGTCCTTAATTGGATATTGCAATCAGAAACGTGAGATGATACTCGTGTATGATTTTATGAGCAATGGGACTCTTTCTAATCATCTCTATGGTACCACCTATGATCCTCTGACTTGGAAACAAAGGCTGGAGATTTGCGAGGGAGCAGCAATTGGACTGAACTACCTTCATACAGAAGTGAGCATACTGTTATTCACCGTGATGTGAAGACAAGCAACATTCTCCTAGATGACAAATTTACGGCCAAAATTTCGGATTTCGGGTTATCGAAAATGGACCCAACAGTTGACATACTCAATACAGCAGTAAAGGGCACATGGGGGTACCTGGATCCGGAGTATGCTCGGGGTCATGCATTAACCGAAAAATAAGATGTTTATTCATTTGGTGTAGTGTTATTTGGAGTATTATGTGCAAGAAAGGCTTTGGACAAGAAATTGCAAGAGGCTCAAATGAACTTGGTTAATTGGGCTAGAAAATGTATTGCTAATGGGACTCTTTACAAGGTTATTGATCCATATTTGATTGGAAAGATTGCTCCAGAGTGTTTTAAGGTATTCCTTGAAATTGCAAAAAAATGCATTGCAGAAGCGGGAGTCGATAGACCATCAATGAATGATGTGATGGAAAAGTTGGGATTTGCAATAGAGCTGCAAGAGGTTGCTGATGTTGAGAAAGAGAAGACTTATCCTGGAAGTGAATATAGCTACCCTGATATAGTGTTCCCGGTTGCTCGTGACATGAATTTCAATGATAAATATGCGGTGGATTCAGTGTTGGATTCTAATATGCACAGTGGAACTGAGATCTTAGATTCTAATATTACTGCAATGACTTATCCTAGTATTGAATCTAGTACATCATCGGATCTATTCCCCAGCACCACCAACACAAAAAGACGGGAAATTTGACAAAAGAATAATGGAGACAGCCTTAAGGCTTAACCCTTTTCTTTATCTTTTCCGTATTTAGAGATGTGGCTGTAAATTAGGTGTGTTTAATTAGTTTGATGCTTTGATTGCTACTTATTTGATTTTGTAAGTTATGATTGTAGACACCATATTTTATCTAGGTTCATCGAGCTATTGGGTTTGTTGTAAGCTTAAAATGCCTATTGAGTTCCCTTTTTAATTTATTGGATATAAATTGTAGTAAAATTGAATTGAAAATATTCAACTTAGGAGTTAAAGCCCAACTTTATATTTTATTTGCTTTACTAGTTTATGTTTTATTTTAGCATTTTTAATTATTTTTAAAAACTAATAAAAATAAAGAAAAAAATATGGAGGAATATTTATCAGATTGGATTAATGATAAAGCGTAGATTAAGAAAATCCTTTGATATATTCCGGAGAACATGAAACAGAACAAAATTTCATTAGGGACTCAGCCAAGGCGTGAAACATGTGATACATACAAGTAACCAAAGTGGGAAGACATCAGAGTACTGATATAGAATAATAATATATGCAAGAGAATTTCTAAATATACCTTATTTTTTACTTTTTATACCTCAAATTTTTTTGTAGTGAACAGTAACTTAGTGAAGGAAGTGGGGTGTGAAGAGTAAAAGAAAAAATTTATTTAGAAATTCTCTATATGCAATGACGAATTAAGTCTTGCTCTTTGTGCATTTTAATAATTGTCTTCCCAAAGTCTTGGTCTTTGCCCCCCCCCCCCCCCCCCCCCCCCCCCCCATTTTTTTTTTTTAAGCGGTGGCCTTTGTCCTTTTTAAGAATGGTCTCTCCGCGTTCTGCCTTTAGGATTCGGACTACGAAGGTTAGCACGGGACAAAAGTATAATAATTAATGAAATATATATATATGTAAAGACGAATTAAGTTTAAATTTTATCGGTAAGAATATAATAACTAATTAATAATGAATTTATTTAAATCAGAAAATATTTTATAAAAATTATTATTCAAATCTTTAATTATTCAAACAACTATTGTATTTTATTTAGTATTATTTATTCACATTACATTTATCTAAGAAACTATAGAGATTTCTTAATTTTAATGATACATTTATAAATTATTTTTACCTTATGTCTTTATAATTATTTAGAATTTAGCCACCTTTTAAGGAATTTTTGGATCCCAAAACACTTTACGTAAAGGTCCATGATTATTTTTCACTAAGTAATTTTTTGAAATTTTCAATTATATTTTTTTTCTAAATTTAAGGTAATTTGTTAAACAATTATTTATTCCATTAGTTATTTTATTCCCAAAATAATTTTTTATTGATTAGTTTATTCAATTTTTTATTCTTACACTTCATATTTCAAGCCAAATTTTATTTGCTTTATTAGTTTATGTTTTATTTTAGCATTGTTATTTATTTTTAAAAAATAATATAAAATAAAGAAAAAAATGGAAAATATTTATAGATTGGATTAATGATAAAGTGTAGATTAAGAAAATCCTTTGATAGATTGGGAGATGATGATGTTTTAAATTTAACTTATCAAATTTAGTTTAAGTTTGAAAAATCTCTATATGAGAAGGTCGATGTTAATTCAAAAATAGAATAAGAAAATCTTTTTATAGAGATTACACAAAACTGATTGCAAATCCAGAAAGCTATACCATTTCAAACTCAAATTCAACTACCTTCAACGACCTAGTTCATCGCCAATTCTCCCATGATTCGCCATCACGCAAAATTCCAGAGAACATGAAACAGACCAATATTTCATTAGGGGACTCACAGTTCACCAGTTTTTAGATAACCCTCAAATATCAACTTTATCCCTCCATAAACAGAACCCACATCAACCCAACCACTACCGTTATCATCAGCCATCAAATCGAATCTGAATCACTCAAAATCCCAACTCAAATCAAGCCTCATTGCAACCAATCATATTGAAACTCGGCACCCCAACTCGTAGCCAATCTACAAACCTCGTTCATCCATATTCAAGAATTCATCCTCATTGCCATAATACAACTCATTCATCCAAAAAACCAAAGCACATCCACAAAGAAGCCAATCCTAGATTATCAGGTACTCTAAATCCCAGTTTACTAGATCGAACATCATTCATCAATAAACCCATAAACAAAAAACTCAATCAGACAAATCCCAAACTCCAAAATTCATCTAGCCATCCAAGAATAAAAACCATAATCCAATCTAAAATCCTAGCCAACCCCATGACAGAACTATATCAGATCAACCCAGAAATCAAGATTAGCCCCCAATCTAAGTATTAAAATCAGCAGAGTACTTAATCTACCCCTAAACCAAAATTACTTCCAGATAGAACGGAGGATAACGAAAGGTTAGGAATTTTAAAGTGCTAGCAAAAGGTGGCTAGGATAGAGTGGAGAGCAAGTGCAAGAAAAAATTGACACTACAAGAAAATAAGCCAATAGTCATGGAATTTTAGCAACGTAATTACCGATCGATTGTGTGGCAATTAACCAAATAACTTAACAGTCTCATGCCAAATAATGAAATTTGCGCAAATTGCAATAAAAATTTTTTTCCACTTCATTTTTATTTACATCATTTTTTTTAAAGAAAAGAAAATTTCCTACTATACGTGGCATAGCAATATTTTTTTAAAGATAAGTAAAATAGTATTTATAATAATATTTTCATAACAAATGTAGTAATTTTTTTACGAAGGTATCTAATTTTTAATGTGATAAATTTTAATATATTAAAGGAATATATTAGTTAATGATAATTTTAAAAAAATTTCTTACGACAATTGTTAACAAAATCCAATAAATATCTTTGGGATGATCGGTTTTTCAAGCATTAATTTGTGCATTGAAACAGTACAAAAAGGATGTGAATGACTGAGGCTTCGTTTGGAATGCTTCGCACTTTCGGTGTGAGTGGATTCCAACACTAAGAACAAAATAAAATTACTAAAAACAAAAATAGATAAGATTATTCTTTTACTCTTTTTTAATATTTTATTATTTTATTAAAATTATTTTTACTTAATAATTGTTTTATCTTTTTCAACCTCATCGGAATTAATCTCAGCTCATCCAAACTAGCCTTTATTTTTTCAATTTGCAGTTGATTATTAATTAATTGGGACGGTTTGGCATCGTATCTTATTTTTTGTTTCATATTTTTGAAAATTTTGTTTTTGTTTTATTTTCAAATTTCTAAAACATAAAATATGTTTGGTTAGTATTATTACGTATTGAAAATAATTATTTAAACTGATTCAAATATATAATTCATTTACAAAATAAAATTTTAAAAATTAAATAAAAACATTAATATATTTATTAAATAATATTATGCACATAATATCAAAAAATATTATTTTATACTATTTAATACTAATATTAAATATCATATTAAAATTTAATATAATTTAAAAATATTATAATTAAATATAATATTAAATAAAATAATTATTTAAAGATAATTAAATTAAAAATAATATTAAATCAATTTTTAATATTAATTTTTATTACATAATAATTAAAATTAGTAAAATTATAAATTTTATGTATTAAATAATATTGTTAATTAATAATTCTAAAATATATTTAACAATATTATTTATTTAATTGTAATAATATTAAATTACTAAATAATATATTTAACTAATTAATTTATAATAAATTATATATTAAAATATATGATATTAAATATAAATAATATTATTTAAGGTTAATTATTCACTTATTTAATAATATTAAATTATTTTATAATAGTATTGATATATTTTAAATTTAATTGAAAAATATAATATTTAATAATAATATTGTTTAGTAAAATAATAATTTATATTAGATTATTATCATCATCACCATCAGCAGAGCCTTTATTCCAATATTGAGGTAAGATATATGAACCAACATATAACCTTATGCTAATAATACTTAAAAATAATATTAGCTATTAACATGTCAAATTTATGATAAATGATATTATTTAAAATATATAATATATTTAATAAATTATTATACAAATTTAAATTGAATAATGTTATGATATTATAGTTTAATATAATTTATATTTAATTGTTTTTTGAGTTTTCAACTTTTCTATTGTGATAACCGCAAAATTTCTACTGTTTAATAGTGGAAATTAATATTAAAGAAAAATAGATAAGTGGAAATAAATAAATAAAATTATAAGATAGGAATATTAGTGAATATTCTGTGAATTGAGGAAGTGATAAATTGGGAAAATTCGAGTGAAGGAAAATGTAAGTGAAAATAAGAATATTTGGAAATTCAAAAAATAATGAGGAAAGGAAATTTAATTTGGATAAATAGAAATCCAAATTAAATAAGAAAATGAGAAATGAAAATGATATATAATTATATAATTATATATTATGTAAATGTATTTTTATACAAATACATATGTACTTAAATGATATATATTATATATTATTATACATTGGTATATATATATATATATGAATATATACTATTTCATAAATTTAAATAGTACATAGGTATATTTTATGTATATGTAAATGTATACATATATGAGACTGTAAATATTATTTTACATTAAAGGTTGCATAATTATATATTGTAAATACAATATATATTGAGGTATTATATATATATATATTTATATATATATATATATATATATATATATATATACACACACACACACACACTAGATATATATATTTTGTAACACACAATATATATCTTTATATATATAATTCATATATAGTACAATACTACATATAAAATAATAATATTATATGTATAATATATTATATGTATAATATGGAGTTGATAAATATAATTATATATGTATAATTATATTAAATATAAACAAAATAAAAAGGAAAACAGAGGAAGGAATCAGGAAGGAGGGATCCCAACCCCCTTCCACGATGCTGACCGACCACTGTCGGCAGTGAGGGAGAGAAAAGGAGAGGGGACGATGCCGGCGACATGAGGAAAGAAGACCGGTGATGGAAAGGAGAGAAAATCGAGAAGAAACAGAAGCAAAAATCGACGAAAACTGAAAGAGGAAAAGGAAACTAGGATCCGGCGGTACCAGCCAAATCAGCCGCCACCACTGCCACTGAAGCTTCATCAGAGGAAGAGGAAGAGGTAGGAGGCCACTGAAAAGGCAGAGAACGGCGGAGGAGGAGCGGCGAAGAGGGAGAAGAAATCGAATGTAAACTGAGTCGATTTGCCGCCATGCCACCGATTCGGGATGAACAGAGGCCAGATCCAGGTTCATCGTGGCGCCGGCCAGCTGAGGGGCCACTAAACCGCAGGAGAACCGATCGCCGGAGAAGAACTAGAGGTGAGGGGAGGTGACCGGTTCGGCTGGGAAAGGAAAAAGAAAAAGGAAAAAAGAAGAAAAAGAAAAAGAGAAGAAAAAGGAAAAAAGAAAAAGAAAAGAAGAGAAAAAGAAAGAAAAGAAAGAAAGAAAAGAGAAGAGAAAAAGAGAAAATTTCGGAATTTGGAAATTTTGGAAATTACGGGAAATCCCGAAAATTCGGAAAACCTGGTAAAAAATCCGAGAAATTCGGTAAGAATTTCGAAAATTAATTTTGAGTATTTAATTTAACAAATTATGAAAAATTCTAAAATGTAGAATTTGAATTCCAGAAAATGTCTCTCGATGACCGAGACGATGGATTGGGAGAGGTGAACATGAGCGCGACCTTTGAGAGGCAATCGCCGACTCAAGGAAGGTAAGGGAGACATGTGCAACCTGTAGGGATATTCGGCACACATGTTTTAAATTATGCATTTAATTTTTATAAATGCTATTAATAATAATTAGTTAGAAAAATTGTGGTGATTTACCAGTTGAGATTTAAATTGTATTTTTCGTGCAAGAGGCTAGCAAATTGGCAGCCGTTATACTGCCGAAAATTATTGAAAAAATTACCGAAAATCATAATAAATGATTTTTCATCACGAGAAACGATTTTCAACATGAAAATTGAGAAATCGATTAGTTTTCATAAAACATGAATATACTGATAATTAATTTTAAAATATTCATGTTTTTTAGAATGGTGGAAAAGGAAATCACCGAAATTTATCTCGATAGGAGATATTTCACATGAAACGAGGTGAAAAATGAAAAATGACCAAAGTGAATATTTTAATAATATTTCTCCAAATATTCACTTGATTTTACAAATAACCTTTATGGGTTCAATTGTGAAAATAAGTGTTTATAGAAAATTCCATAAAGGTAATTAAAGGTGAAAAAAAGTATTTTGAGACTAGAAGGTCTCCGCATGTGTTTACAGAGAAAACATGGGACCGAGGTATTGATTTGGAAAATAAATATTTTAATTTTCCATAAATCATAAAAATAATTGATTTGAATCCCGATAACTTTGAAAATCATGTTTTCGATAGAAAGCACGGAAAAGCGTGAGTATATGTTTTACGGTGAAAAGGGACAGTTATGACTTTTTATATTTTACAGTGATTATTTTATAAACTGTTTTCACTGTATGGAAAATGTGATTTATACTGTTCTAATATTCAGAACATTTTCGGGAGTGATTACCCCAGTACGAATATTTTATAAATTATTATTCATAAGATGAAAATATTTTCCTTATGAATATTTATGGATTGATTGAATTTATATTCAATGAATTTGATTTCATAAATGGGGTTTATATCACGTGTTTACTGTTTTGAGACTGTTAGGCCCCATATCATGCTCACGTGTCACGCGTTAGTGCTGATAGATACTGATCTTATTATCAGCGTCCTAGTGGACACCTGATCAGTGCACACTGTGGACCCCATAGACTATGGCCATAGATCTCATGTGTTTCCCCTATTTGGGATGATATTATAGCATGATATATTTAGGGTGTTGCCTAGTCTCCATGATACTGTACTGATGATTGTACTTTTCATTGAACTTTTGCTAGTACTAACTTATTTACAGCTACTGAGCTTTTGATATATTACGTGTTGAACTAAATATATTAAACGGTGTTTTACAAGTGTGAAAATGAGTATTTGTGAAAGGAACATTAATTTCTTATTTATTTACTTAAGTGTTTTATCACGTGAATATTTAATGTTTTACTGGGATTTGAATATCAAAAGAAAACGATTACTCTTTACAATTGCTTTTAGGTTCCGGGGTAAGACAGGTATTCTAAAATACCTACCTTACTCCATCCGGATCCCTAGCTGACTGTAGTATCCTTCCTACATGTGAGCCTAGAGCTTCTAGGAAGATTTAAAGAAAGTGAAAAATTATTTTCAGCATATAGGTAGCTGAATATCAAGTGTTGCATATAACTCTTTTACTAAGCCGTGGTTTGCTTACTCTCCAATTTTAACATTTCAGATTTTCGGTGATTGTGAAATCTGACATCTGAGGATTTCGAGCTGCGCATTTGGAAACATTGCGACAGCTTGATTTATAATATGAGGTATGATCATTTATTTTCTGTATTTAGACTTACTTTCAGTACTACTTTCTTAAGAATTAAGATAGGGGATGTAATTGATATTACAAATTTTATAGTTAATAGTTAAATGAATATGAAAAGTAAAGTATCACAGACAACCCAACCGTATAAAATGTATAGAAAAATGTGAAAAATATGGTCACGAGATGTGACAGATTTAATGGTATCAGAGCAAGGTTGGCCTGATATCTGTTGATACTTTTGGAGAAGAAATGTGTTGAAAGATGTTAACATCCCTTGTAGTACTGTGTAGTCTAAATGCATAAAGAAAATAAATGATTATAAATTGAGTAAAATAATCTGAAGGGAGTGAGAATTTATGAATTAATGATGGTAAAGAGAAATAATAGGCTCAGAATTTACCAGAAAATGGTGATGTTATGATCTAAATGAATGCCTGTTCGGTAAGGAACCGAAAGAACTCGGTGAGGTCCCCACCAGTACTTTCTGTCCGGATCGAATTGAGACCTGAAAGTGATGATATAAAGGAGGGGATTGAAATATCATCATTAAATAGATCTTAAGATCACCGATTGAAGGTATTTTAAGGAAAGAGAAAATTTTTGGTCAAAAATGACCAAAATACCCCTGCCTCCAAAATTTTACCTGGAGTTAGAATAGTCCAAAAAAAGTTGAAATTGATTGATTTAACAGAGAAATTGATGGTGTAAAGCTGTATTACAAGCAAAATAATCCAATTATGGATTCTAGTGGACTTCTCTGTCGAAACTGAACAAGATATTAAACTGCTGATATTAGTATGAGAAAGGATACTATCAGCACATAGATGGCAAGATACTTGGTTTAAATGTATACTGAGGAGAAAGAAATAAATATCGAAATGACGAAAACGCCCATATGTTGTGCTATGTTCTGAAAAGTGATAAAACCAAGTTAATCCTGAATCCATTGATGGTGATGGAGTTATTAATGGCATAGAGGATGTAATATGAATATAGCAATCCCTATTACTGATTTCACTTACACTTAGATTATGGACGCGAATTGCGAGTGACCTAGTGAACGGGCTAGGCCTCATGACAAAAGCTAAAGAGGGCCAGTGGGCTCGCCAAAAAGGATAGTACACATGTGTAAAGGCAGAAGGCAAGCGGGCCGGGCCCTTATATGATGCGATCCAATAAGAGTGTAGTGGAATGTTGCAAAATGATTGGCCCGGTTATTGATTGTAAGGGCCTAAATTAAGAGTGTATTGAATTGGATGTTTATTACGAGATCGTTGGATATTATGAAAAATAAGATGACTACAGAAAATGACTGAGAAAGTGAATAGTACAAATAATGAAATCCATATCAATACGGTTAATTAAATGGTGACATTTGTTACAGCATTACTAATCACCTTGAGTAATATGCTGTGAAACATGAGTAAATAATGAAATTAAGATGGATAATATTTCAAAATAATTTGAATATTAAATGTTTCTACCTTGAGGATATATAGTGAAAATGATAGGACATGATATGAAATGTCCGAAATAATAAGAGATGTGTGACTAAAGAAAGTATCGGATGTTATTCCCGAGAAAGTTTCAGAGTTATATAGATTGGAGAAATCGAACTAACATTGATTTGATTGGTTATATGGAAGCCTAATTTTAAACTTATATCGGATAATATAGAAAGAATCCGAAAAGCTTAAGAAAATAACTGTGGAAAATGTGTGAATAATGAAATTCATGTGTAAATGTGTGATTGATGGAAATACAGATGATGTAAATTGAGGATAATGAAGTTATCTGTATAAGTGCAAATGAGAGAAGAACAGATGACCGTGATATGTAGATGGATTAAAATGGTATATTAAATTTTAATTATTTAATAAAGTTCTTGTGAAGAACAAGTATTCATCTACATGCAAAAGGACGCTTTATTGATCTAATCAAAAATATATGAGGAGTTCATAAGACTAGCCTCGGTATAAAGCATCATTTGAGAAAAGTTGAAGACTAAGGTCCATGAAATAATGTTTAGAACTCGAAGAAATTTTACGAGTTCCTATTGAGGTTTCAAGGTTAATGAATTACCTTGTGAGGTATATAAACCTAAGGAGTGAGATATCGAAATAGTTAAGGATACAAAAGGAATAGGAGCAGCATTATGATATATAATCTTTTAAACTCTCAGAGACTGTGGACTTATGTTAAGATTGGCGAATAAGAGACTTGGCTAGATAATATCTCTTTCTGGCATATATGATATCGAGATGACAGAATGACAGTGAATCTGTCTATGATAGTGAGATAATGATTGAGATACGAAATTACTGAGTCTAGCTAGATATTGTTACCAATCTATAGAAGAGTGATGGGATTAGCTGCTCTACTAATGAGACATAATTAGAGAAATTAAAGTCGGTAAATGGATAAGTGGAAAGAAAAGATGGTAAGCAAGATGTTAAATGACTTTAACAATAAAGTACCATATCACTTGAGAAAATCGACTGAAAGAATGAGAGTGAAAATATGGAAATGGAATAAGAAAGTAGATTATATGATGAGTAAGGAACATAAAGTAGTTCCTGAAATTAAGACTGAAAAGTGATTTCATGTTGGTTATCACATGACTATGGCAAGATGAAAGATTAAGCCAAACTTGACAACCGAAATTAATGGTACTCAAAGGAGTAAAATGAATGACACATGTTATTTTACTACCAGTATATAAAGGGAAAATGATTACCAAGTATTTTGGTTACAGCCGGAAATGGCTAGTATTGAAGTCGGCAAGTGAGATGCAGCTTTAATGGAATAAATGAGAAAATGAATATTGCGGACAATAAAGAGTTCAAAAGAGAAATGATGATATGGAAGTGATTAAAAACTGAAGATCTAAATAGAATCACTTTCCATTATCAGACTCTTAGATTCTCTAGTGCCTTAGTCGAAGTATGAATGTGAAATAGTGGAAATGTATATGTACAGTTCCAGTGAGTATTACATGTGATGAGAACCTCTGAGTTGCCATCTGCTTAATGAGAAGTAGTAAAACGCCTCGAGATTCCAGATTTATTGACAGCATCGCTCCGTATTGATATAAATATCATAGCGTAGTATAGAAGCGCTTGAAGATATATTGAGAGAGCGTATGCACAAGATGTAAAAGCTAGTGGGACAATTACATACAACTTATTAACATGTGTAATGGATAGTTTTAAACTATATCGACTGGGCACTAAGTGAGAAAAATGGATGATGAACAGCATAGATCAGCTGTGACATGAAAAATACTGTGCATGAACTCTATGTAAAAAGAGTGGAAATGAAATGAATAACTCTCGAATTGATAAATGAACTTACGGGAGTATAGATATATGATAAAAGACCACATGTAGTGGTCTAAAAGTAATCATGATGTTAAAAGTACGCTGGCAGTATTATGTAAAACTTGATCTAAAGGATAAAAGTTGTAAGTATACGAAATGTACCACCTTGTGACTTAAGTTAAATTCGGAGGACCGAATTTCTTAAGGTGGGGAGAGTGTGATAACCGCAAAATTTCTATTGTTTAATAGTGGAAATTAATATTAAAGAAAAATAGATAAGTGGAAATAAATAAATAAAATTATGAGATAGGAATATTAGTGAATATTCTGTGAATTGAGGAAGTGATAAATTGGGAAAATTCGAGTGAAGGAAAATGTAACTGGAAATAAGAATATTTGAAAATTCGAAAAATAATGAGGAAAGGAAATTTAATTTTGATAAATGGAAATCCAAATTAAATAAAAAAATGAGAAATGAAAATGATATATAATTATATAATTATATATTATGTAAATGTATTTTTATACAAATATATATGTACTTAAATGATATATAGTATATATTATTATACATTGATATGTATATGAATATATACTATTTCATAAATTTAAATAGTAGATATGTATATTTTATGTATATGTAAATATATATATATATGAGAATGTAAATATTATTTTATATTAAAAGTTGTATAATTATATATTGTAAATACAATATATATTGCGGTATAATATATATATATATAAATATATATATAAAGTTTATTTATTTTTAAAGTATATAAATATACATATATATATACTAGATATATATATATTTTATAATACATAATATATATATCTTTATATATATAATTCATATATAGTACAATACTATATATATAAAATAATAATATTATATGTATAATATGGAGTTATAATTATATTAAATATAATTATATGTGTATAATTATATTAAATATAAATAAAATAAAAAGGAAAACAAAGGAAGGAATCGAGAATGAGGGATCCCGACCCCCTTCCTCGATGCCGACCGACCACCATCGGCGGTGAGGGAGAGAAAAGGAGAGGGGACGATGCCGGCGACGTGAGGAAAGGAGACCGGCGAAGGAAAGGAGAGAAAATCGAGAAAAAACAGAAGCGAAAACCGACGGAAACCGAAAGAGGAAAAGGAAAATAGGATCCAGTTGTGCCGGACAAATCGGCCGCCACTACTGCCACTGAAGCTTCACCGGAGGAAGAGAAAGAGGTAGAAGGCCACCGAAGAGGCAGAGAATGGCAGAGGAGGAGCGGCGGAGAGGGAGAAGAAATCGAATGTAAACCGAGTAGATCCACTGCCGTGCCGTCGATTCGAGATGAATGGAGGCCAGATCCAGGTTCATCGTGGCACCGGCCAGCTAAGGGGCCACTGAACCGTCGGAGAATCGACCGCCGAAGAAGAACCGACGGTGAAGGGAGGTGATCGATTCTGCTCGGAAAGGAAAAAGAAAAGGAAAAAAAAGAAAAAGAAAAAGGAAAAAAGAAAAAGAAAAGAAGAGAAAAAGAAAGAAAAGAAAGAAAGAAAAGAGAAGAGAAAAAGAGAAATTTTCGGAATTTGGAAATTTTGAAAATTACGGGAAATCTCAGAAATTCTGAAAACCCGAAAAAAAAATCCGAGAAATTCGGTAAGAATTTCGAAAATTAATTTCAAGTGTTTAATTTAACAAATTATGAAAAATTCTAAAATGTAGAATTTGAATTCCAGAAAATGTCTCTCGATGACCGAGATGATGGATCGGAAGAGGTGAACACGGGCGCGACCTTTGAGAGGCAATCGCCGACTCGAGAAAGGTAAGGGAGACATGTGCAGCCTGTAGGGATATCCAGCACACATGTTTTAAATTATGCATTTAATTTTTATAAATGCTATTAATAATGATTGGTTGGAAAAATTGTGGTGATTTACCGGTAGAGATTTAAATTGTATTTTTCGTGCAGGAGGCTAGCCAATCGACAGCCGTTATACTGCCGAAAATTATTGAAAAAATTACCGAAAATCATAATAAATGATTTTTCATCACTAGAAATGATTTCCAACACGAAAATTGAGAAATCGATTAGTTTTCATAAAACATGAATATATTGATAATTAATTTTAAAATATTCATGTTTTTGATGTTTTTAAGAATGGTGAAAAAGGAAATCACCGAAATTTATCCCGATAAGTGATATTTCACGTGAAACGAGGTGAAAAATGAAAAAGGACCAAAGTGAATATTTTAATAATATTTCTCCAAATATTCACTTGATTTTATAAATAACCTTTATGGGTTCAATTGTGAAAATAAGTGTTTACAAAAAATTCCATAAAGGTAATTAAAGGTGAAAAAACAGTATTTTGAGACTAAAAGGACTCTGCATGTGTTTACAGAGAAAACATGGGACGGGAGTATTGATTTGGAAAATAAATATTTTAATTTTTCATAAATCATAAAAATAATTGATTTGAATCCCGATAACTTTGAAAATCATCTTTTCGATAGAAAGCACAAAAAAGCATGCGTATATGTTTTACGATAAAAAGGACAATTATGACATTTTATATTTTCTAGTGATTATTTTATAAACTATTTTCACCGTATAAAAATGTGATTTATACTGTTCTATAATATTCAAAACATTTTTGGGAGTGATTACCATAGTACGAATATTTTATAAATTGTTATCCATAAAATGAAAATATTTTCCTTATGAATATTTATGAATTGATTGAATTTATATTCAATGAAATTGATTTCATAAATGGGGTTTATATCACTTGTTTACTGTTTTGAGACTGTTAGGCTCCATATCTTGCTCACGTGTCACGTGTTAGTGCTGATAGATATTGATCCTATTATCAGCGTCCTAGTGGACACTTGATCAGTGCACACTGTGGACCCCATAGACTATGGCCATGGATCTCATGTGCTTCCCTTATTTGGGATGATATTATAGCATGATATATTTAGGGTGTTGCCTAGTCTCCATGATACTGTACTGATGATTGTACTTTTCATTGAACTTTTGCTGGTACTAAATTATCTATTGCTACTGAGCTTTTGCTATATTACGTGTTGAACTAAATATATTAAACGATGTTTTACAAGTGTGAAAATGAGTATTTGCGAAAGGAACATTAATTTCTTATTTATTTACTTAAGTGTTTTATCACGTGAATATTTAATGTTTTACTGGGATTTGAATATCAAAAGAAAACGATTACTCTCTACAGTTGCTTCTAGGTTCCGGGATAAGATAGGTATTCTAAAATACTTGCCTTACTCCATCCGGATCCCTAGCCAACTGTAGTATCCTTCCTACATGTGAGCCTAGAGCCTCTAGGAAGATTTAAAGAAAGTGAAAAATTATTTTCAGCATATAGGTAGCTGAATATCAAATGTTGCATATAACTCTTTTACTGAGCCGTGGTTTGCTTACTCCCCAATTTTAACATTTCAGATTTTCGGTGACTGTGAAATCTGACATCTGAGGATTTCGAACTGCGCATTTGGAGACATTGCGACAGCTTGATTTATAATATGAGGTATGATCATTTATTTTCTGTATTTAGACTTACTTTCAGTACTAATTTCTTAAGAATTAAGATAGGGGATGTAATTGATATTACTAATTTTATAGTTAATAGTTAAATGAATAAGGAAAGTAAAGTATCATAGACAGCCCAACCGTATAAAATATATAAAAAAATGTGAAAAATATGGTCACGAGATGTGATAGATTTAATGGTATCAGAGCAAGGTTGGCTTGATGTTTGTTGATACTTTTGGAGAAGAAATATGTTGAAAGATGTTAACATCCCCTATAGTACGTGTAGTCTAAATACTAAAGAAAATAAATGATTACAAATTGAGTAAAATAATTTAAAGGGAGCGAGAATTTACGAATTAATGATGGTAAATAGAAATAATAGGCTCATAATTTACCAGAAAATGGTGATATTATGATCTAAATGAAGGTCTGTTCGGTAAGGAATCGAAAGAACTCGGTGAGTGCCCTACCAGTACTTTTTATTCGGATCGAATTGAGACTTGAAAGTGATGATATAAAGGAGGGGATTGAAATATCATCATTAAATAGATCTTAAGATCACCAATTGAAGGTATTTTAAGGAGAGAGAAAATTTTTGACCAAAAAGACCAAAATACCCCTACCTCCAAAATTTTACCTGGAGTTAGAATAGACCAACAGAAGTTTAAATTGATTGATTTAATAGAGAAATTGATGATGTAAAGCTGTATTACAAGCAAAATAATCATATTTGGATTCTAGTGGACTTCTCTATCGAAACCGAAGAAGATATTAAACTGCTGATATTAGTATGAGAAAGGATACTATCAGCACATAGATGACAAGATACTTGGTTTAAATGTATACTGAGGAGAAAGAAATAAATGTCGAAATGACGAGAACGCCCCTATGTTGGGCTATGTTCTGAACAGAGATAAAACTAAGTTAATCTAGAATCCATTGATGGTGATGGAGATATTAATGGCATAGAGGATGTAATATGAATATACCGATCTCTATTACTGATTCCACTTACACTTAGATTATGGATGCGAATTGCGAGTGACTTAGTGAACGGGCTAGGCCTCTTGATAAAACCTAAAGGGGGCCAGTGGGCTCGCCAAAGAGGATAGTACACATGTGTATAGGCAGACGGCAAACGGGCCGGGGCCTTATATGATGCGATCCAATAAGAGCGTAGTGGAATGTTGCAAAATGATTGGCTCGGTTATTGATTGTAAGGGCCTGAATTAAGAGTGTATTGAATTGTACGTTTATTACGAGATTGTTGGATATTATGAAAAATGAGTTGACTATAGAAAATGACTGAGAAAGTGAATAATACAAATAATGAAATCCATATTAGTATGGTTAATTAAATGGTTACATTTGTTACAGCATTACTAATCACCTTGAGTAATATGCCGGGAAACATGAGTAAATAATGAAATTAAGGTGGATAATATTTCAAAATGATTTGAATATTAAATGTTTCAACCTTGAGGATATATAGTGAAAATGATAGGACATGAGATAAAATGTCCGAAATAATAAGAGATGTGTGACTAAAGAAAGTATCGAATGTTATTCCCGATAAACTTTCAGAGTTATATAGATTGGAGAAATCGAACTAACATTGATTAGATTGGTTATATGGAAACCTAATTATAAACTTATATCGGAGAATATAGAAAGAATCCGAAAAGCTTAAGAAAATAACTGTGGAAAATGTGTGAATAATGAAATTCACGTGTAAATGTGTGATTGATGGAAATACAGATGATGTAAATTGGGGATAATGAAGTTATCTGTATAAGTGCAAGCGAGAGAAGCACAGATGATCGTGATATGTAGATGGATTAAAATGGTATATTAAATTCTAATTATTTAATAAAGTTCTTGTGAAGAACAAGTATTCATCTACATGCAAAAGGACGCTTTATTGATCTAATAAAAAATATACGAGGAGTTCATAACACTAGCCTCGGTATAAAGCGTCATTTGAGAAAAGTTGAAGACTAAGGTCCATGAAATAATGTTTAGAACTCGAAGAAGTTTTACGAGTTCCTATTAAGGTTTCAAGGTTAATGAATTACCTTGTGAGGTATATAAACCTAAGGAGTGAGATATCGAAATAGTTAAGGATACAAAAAGAACAGGAGCATCATTATGATATATAATCCTTTAAATTCTCAGAGACTGTGGACTTATGTTAAGATTGGCGAATAAGAGACTTGGCTAGATAGTATCTCTTTCTGAGATATATGATCTCGAGATGATAGAATCACAGTGAATCTGTCTATGATAGTGAGATAATGATTGAGATACGGAATTACTAAGTCTAGCTAGATATTGTTACCAATCTATAGAAGAGTGACGGGATTAGCTGCTCTACTAATGAGACATAATTAGAGAAATTAAAGTCGGTAAATGGATAAGTGGAAAGAAAAGTTGGTAAGTAAGATGTTAAATGATTTTAACAATAAAGTACCATACCACTTGAGAAAATCGAACGAAAGAATGAGAGTGAAAATATGGAAATGGAATAAGAAAGTAGATTATATGATGAGTAAGGAACATAAAGTAGTTCCTGAAATTAAGACTGAAAAGTGATTTCGTGTTAGTTATCACATGATTGTGGCAAGATGAAAGATTAAGCCAAACTTGACAACTGAAATTAATGATACTCAAAGGAGTAAAATGAATGACACGTGTTATTTTACTGCCAGTATATAAACGGAAAATGATTACCAAGTATTTTGGTTACAGCCGAAAATGGCTAGTATTGAAGTCGGCAAGTGAGATGCAGCTTTAATGGAATAAATGAGAAAATGAATATTACGGACAATAAAGAGTTCAAAAGAGAAATGATAATATGGAAGTGATTAAAAATCGAAGATCTAAATAGAATCACTTTCCATTATCGGACTCTTATATTCTCTAGTACCTTAGTCGAAGTATGAGTGTGAAACTGTGGAAATGTATATGTGCAGTTCCAGTGAGCATTACATGTGATGAGAATCTCTGCGTTGCCATGTGCTTAATGAGAAGTAGTAAAAGGCCTCGAGATTCCAGATTTATTAACAGCATTGCTCCATATTGATATAAATATCTTAGCGTGGTATAGAAATGCTTGAAGATATTTTGAGAGAGCGTATGCACGAGATGTAAAAGCTAGTGGGACAATTACATACAACTGATTAGTGTAATGGATAGTTTTAAGCTGTTGGCTCTATAGGCTATACCGAGAGGGAGGGTGAATCGGTTCTTAGCTAATCTTATGCCCGTTTTTCGATTCTTCTAAATTCTCTAGCCTATTTGAGTGTTTTCTAAGTTCTCTTAGCTAGGCAATTATACAATATAAATTTAATGCAATAAACACAAATATAATTGCAAGAAAGTAAATAGAGAAAGGATAGAGAAATGTACACAAGTGATTTATAGAGGTTCGGCAACCTTGCCTACGTCCTCTACCTTGAGACGCTCCCAAGGATTTTCCCAAATTCACTATTCTTGAATTTGTTACACTCCCTCTTTTCAAGGCTCAAGAGAAACCTCTCTCTTTTCTAGGCTCAAGAGTAACCTCTCTCTTTTCTAGGCTAAAGAGTAACCTCCCTCTTTTTCAAGGCTCAAGAGAAACCTCCCCTTTACAAGGAATGAAATGAGTTTACAAGAGAAGTAATCAAAGAAGGCCTCTAGATAGGCAAGTGATTACAAATATTAAGCACAAATAAAAGCCTATACAAGATTTGTGCTAAGCACTATAAGGAATAAGAGAATGATAGATGATGGAAACTTTGTAGCTCTTGATTTGTTGTTTGAGGCTTGTAGATTTGAGGAATATGAGATTTGAAGTTGCTGAGTGGTTCCTCGTCCTTTCTTTAGCTTTTAAGCCTCTTTTTATAGTCCCTTGGATGTATTCTAGCCGTTGGGTGGAGCCAAGATTGAATCTGAGCGTTGTATCTCACAAAACTAGCCGTGATAGGCTATTTTCGAGCCAAGGGATCGATCTTGCTACAGTGGGGATCGATCCCTTTTGTCCAGAATCTTGATTCTGGGCTTCAGGGACCTTGGGAAGTCTTTCTGCCAAAAAGGGATCGATCCTTTTCTTCAAGAGGGCATTTTTCCTACACTTTTGGGTTAGAAATGATATGACCTTTGATCCTAATTCAACCCAAAACATTTATAAGTTTTAAGGGAGTTTTTCTTGACTTTCTCAAATGAAAATATTGTCCAAGAAATTATCAAGTGATTTTCTAAAATATTCAAAACATTTATAAAGAATTAAGACCAATAAGAATATGCATAATTAAATCATGGTCTTAATGTTTGATATGAACACTTGAAATTTATTGAGAAAATCATGTGTGATAAGGCAAATTTACAATATGAATTAAAACATTAAAGCTTGCTTAAGTTTTTGTCATTTCAAAATATATATTGCAATTTAAAGCTAACAATCTCCCCCTTTTTGATATGACAAAACTTAATGTAAATTTGTTTTGAAAAATCTTTAATAAAATACTCCCCCTCAAATAAAGCAGGATTTTTATAAAGCTCCCCCTTAATATAAGCATGGGTTTTGAAAATGAATTTTCAAACTATTTCTCCCCCTTAATATCTCTCCCTTTATCTATCTCTCCCTCTTTTTGTCATAGCAAAAAGAAGGAAAAATAAAAAATATGCTCCCCCTAAAATCATGGCTATGTGAGAACAAATAAAAATGCTCCATCCAACAAGAAACATGTTAGTATATGGGACTTATAGCACAAATAAATAAGTCAATATTCTCAAAGAGTATAAAATATTCATGCAATGAATATGACTTATGATCTTATACCAATTGTTTATAAATGATTTTGATACCAATTGTTGATAAGTAATTTTGCAAGAAGGTTCCAATTGGTAAGAAGTTAAGCAAGCACCTAAGTATATCAATTGTTCTCTAAGGTCCAACTAAGGTGCATGACAATACATCATGATTATGAGCTAAAATTAGATGACATATCATATGCATGAGCTCATAAATCATTCTCAAGAAATATTGTGTCTAGAATTAAATCATACACAATTAATCACAAATTCTAGCACAAAAGTGTTTCATGCAAAAGTGTCTTATATGAATTCTTCTCTATTTGTCATTTCAATCTAAGGAGCATGAGAAGAATTGTCAATTTAAAGCTCATACCAATAGGCAATTTAGATTTGGCTTACCAATTATTGAAAATATGGTTCCCAATGATACTAATTGTTATTTCAATCTAAATACCAATTGTTACTAATGATTGACTTTGGCATTTTGCATGAATCCAATATCTATGTGTAGTGTGTTCATGTCAAGAAAATAATCATTCTAAATATGCAAGAACACAATTACACACATCATCAAATATGTATATGGATCAATTAATCATTAGCACACTATCATAAAGTATTAATCCATATTCATATTCACAAATTTATACCATATGGAAGAAAGAAAAAAAATCAAGGAATTCAAGCAAACACATTTTCTTCCATAGTTTCAAGCACAAAAGTCCTATGCTCATTTTCCATTCAAGATCTTAACCAATTATGAGCAAGGAAAAATTCAACATTACCATTTTAATCAATTAATAGCAATATCCCTAGTTGTTATCATTATTTATGCTATTTTAACTAAAATGGTTTCACCCAAGTGAATCAATATTATCAAGCTAAAATATATTTTATCATTAAAATCCATAAACTATGAGTGAGGTTAAGCACTTAATATCATGAAATAACTATTCTCATCTCATAGGCATGATTATTGATTCAACTTAAGCAAACATGCATGTTCATCATCAAAACAATCAAGAGTCTATGCATGTGTATCAAATGTTTGTGTTGTCATTAATGCTCAAGTTCCATAATAATTTGGCTATAAAGAATTAATTTCATGGATGATAAATTTTCATGTATTTGAACATTTAGGATTCCTTTATCATCACAAATTATAAGCTAAGGGAAATTATGACCTTATACCAATTGTTGAATTTACATTTCAAATCAATCCTTAAGGTCAAGTTTTAATTATTCTTCCACTAGATGTATAATTATCATGTAACCTATAGTGGAGTAGTTGAGTCAAGCTAATAAATATAATCCTATAAGCATGCTTGACTAAGATGAACAAAAGGTATGATCAATAGTCATTATGCACCAAATTCATCAAATTCTCAAATATATCCATAAATCATTGAAATAAATCTCAAAGATTATGTTTAAACATTCATTGAAAATATATTTCAAGATTATTTCAAGTTTTATGCAATTCAGGACTATTTTCAATGAGAAAACTGATTTTGTACTTGTGAGCTCAGGAAAAATGATATTGATTGTTGAAAGTGATACCATTTGTTGGAAATGATATTAATTGATGAAGTTAAGGCATGATATCAATGAAAAATGGATTTACATGTTGTAAAGATCATCAAAAAGAAGTTAAAACAATGAATTTTATGCTTATACAAAAGATACTGTGAAACTAACAAAAGATCCTCCCAATTTTCAGTTTAAACATGCAGGAGAGCTTTTTCTGGCCTGGGGGGATCGATCCTGCTACATTGGGGATCGATCCCTCATAGTTTCCTGCAGATTCTGCAGTAGTTTTGACAGAAAATTCAACTTGTGAGGTACCAAAACTCCGTTTTTGAGTAATTTAAGTCCAAGTAAAGGTTTAAACATTTGTAGAACATGATTTTAGACTTGTTTGAATGAAAAACATGAATGAAAAACCATTTAACAATAGATTTTGCTATTTTGGTAGGATTTTAACCAATAAAAGCATTTTTGGCCTCAAAGGAGGTCATTTTGAGAGTTATGCTTGTTTTGGCAAAATCAATGCATTGAATTTCATAAATATGTCAAAACAAACTTGTTCATATAGATTTTAAGCATATATATCATTAAAACATACATCTTGTGAACAACATGCCATGATTTCCAACATACATATTCTTCATTAAAGCTCATGACATGGTATTTTGCATGTATGACACATTTATCAGCTTTTGAGCAACTAAATGTATTATCTAAGCATATCAAACTTGCTCAAACTACAGAAATTCAATAATCATTTCAAATTCACAAATCATGCTTTTCATCCAATCATCAAGTACTATAATCAACCAATCAAAAATCTTTGTCATGCCTTTTTTTGTTCAATCATTCAACTCACAATGCATCAAGAATCATCAACCAAGTGCCTCAATAAAACAAATAAATAATTGTAGCAAAAATGAGTTTTGAAGAGATAGGATTTAAGCTTACAAAACTCTTTTGCTTGAGTATGCTTTGCCTTGATGTGTTGGGTCCACCATTAGCCACTCTTTGAGAAATGGTTGTCACCTTGCTAAGGATGGATTTCCAAGCTCTTCCTCTTTCTCATTGGCATAAGCAACTCCATGAGGATGTGTTGAGCATTCAAACTTCATTGTATCTTGTATCTCCATGCTCTAACACTCCTACAACACACAAATTCAAGCATGCTTTGGTACCCAAACTTTCTTGGGTCCATGAGGGTTAGTGTTCACAATTTTTGATCCTTTTGGGATCCATTTCAAGCTCAAATCATCAATATTTATTGCATGCTTTGGCACCCACATTTTTCTAACCACTCTTCCTCTAAATGTGATTTTTCTATTTGTGCATGCTTGTGAGGTGTGGCCTATCCTATTACATAGTGAGCATGTGAGAGATATATCATGCATAATATTTTTGCTCACTAAGAAATTCCTAAGATGAGTTTCTTTATGTATTTCATTATATCCTAGCCCATCTTTGTCAAAGAAGGCTCTTTGGGTCTCTAACATATGATCTAGCTTTTGTTGACCCATATAAAACCTAGTAAATGAGTTATGCAAATTTGTATTCTTTTCATTCAACTCATTTATTTCTAAGTTAGCCTCTTCTAATTTCTTTTCAAATTCTAGCTTAGTATTAGTCAAGGCTTCATTTTCTATTTTTAATTTAGCATGATTTTCTTATATTTGGAGTTCATGCATTGAAATTCATTTGCTAAATCATTAAAGGCATTTTGTAGTTCACTAAATGTATAATCATTATCTTCACTAGAACTACAACTAGCCTTATCATCACTAATGGCCATAAAGCATGAGTAGGCTACCTCTTCATTTACATTTTCCTCATCGGAGCTATCACTATCGCTCCAAGCAGCCACAAATGCTTTCTTCCTAGGCTTCCTCTCCTTTTCTTTCCTAAGTACGGGGCAATCTAGCTTAGTGTGACCTAGTTCATTACACTCATAACACACTAAGTGGTCCTTTTCTCTTCTACTTGTTTCTCCCCTATGGTGTCTCCTATTCTTCTCTCTCTCTTTCATTCTCATGAATCTATTAAATCTTTTGGCA
This sequence comes from Heritiera fomes, assembly GCA_032173925.1. Taxonomy (NCBI): domain Eukaryota; kingdom Viridiplantae; phylum Streptophyta; class Magnoliopsida; order Malvales; family Malvaceae; genus Heritiera; species Heritiera fomes. The sequence goes on from JAPDPM010000011.1 coordinate 22,764,671, forward strand.
AACATTGCCATTTCTTTTTCTTCCTCATTTCCACTCTCATCACTATCTTCTTCAAGGACTTCATAAGTGGAAGACTTAAGTGCTACCCCTGCTTTCTTTGAAGGCACTTCATTTCTTTTCATTTTCATTTCATATGTAAGTAGGGAGCCCATAAGCTCATCTAGAGACAAGGTATTTGGATCCTTAGACTCTTCTATTGCGGTTACCTTTGTCTCCCAAGACTTAGGCAAGCTATTCAAAATTTTCTTTACCATTTCAACATTAGAATAAGCCTTGCCTAGAGCCTTAAGTCCATTAATTATATCATTAAACCTAGTAAACATTTCGCTAATGGACTCATTTTCTTTCAACATAAATAGCTCATAATCATATGTGAGCATTCCTACTTTAGTTTCCCTAACTTGATTGGTCCCTTCATGTGTGATGGCTAGTTTGTCCCATATTTGTTTAGCATTCTCACATAAGTAGACTCTATTATACTCATTGGGACCTAAAGCACAAAAGAGGGTGTGCATAGCTTTGGCATTCAATTGTGCCAATCTCATGTCATTTGTGTCCCATTCATCTTCACCCTTAGGGACATCTTTTCCATCTACTTTTTTCATTGGGATTCTAGGACCATTAACAATCACTCTCCACACTTCATAATCATTGGATTGCACAAATAACATCATCCTAATTTTCCAATAAGAGTAATTTTCACCATTAAATAGTGGAGGTCTAACTAATGAGTGTCCCTCTTCTCTTAGGGGTGTGCCTACATTCAAATGAGCCACTTAAGATCGTTTTGCTCGATAGAGGTTAGTCTAATTCAATCTCGAGCCCAAGCTCTGATACCAATTGTTGGCTCTATAGGCTATACCCAAAGGGGGGTGAATCGGTTCTTAGCTAATCTTATGCCCGTTTTTCGATTCTTCTAAATTCTCTAGCCTATTTGAGTGTTTTCTAAGTTCTCTTAGCTAGGCAATTATACAATATAAATTCAATGCAATAAACACAAATATAATTGCAAGAAAGTAAATAGAGAAAGGATAGAGAAATGTACACAAGTGATTTATAGAGGTTCGGCAACCTTGCCTACGTCCTCTACCTTGAGACGCTCCCAAGGATTTTCCCAAATTCACTATCCTTGAATTTGTTACACTCCCTCTTTTCAAGGCTCAAGAGAAACCTCTCTCTTTTCTAGGCTCAAGAGTAACCTCTCTCTTTTCTAGGCTAAAGAGTAACATCCCTCTTTTTCAAGGCTCAAGAGAAACCTCCCCTTTACAAGGAATGAAATGAGTTTACAAGAGAAGTAATCAAAGAAGGCCTCTAGATAGGCAAGTGATTACAAATATTAAGCACAAATAAAAGCCTATACAAGATTTGTGCTAAGCACTATAAGGAATAAGAGAATGATAGATGATGGAAACTTTGTAGCTCTTGATTTGTTGTTTGAGGCTTGTAGATTTGAGGAATATGAGATTTGAAGTTGCTGAGGGGTTCCTCATCCTTTCTTTAGCTTCTAAGCCTCTATTTATAGTCCCTTGGATGTAGTCTAGCCGTTGGGTGGAGCCAAGATTGAATCTGACCGTTGTATCTCACAAAACTAGCCGTTATAGGCTATTTTCGAGCGAAGGTATCAATCCTGCTACAGTGGGGATTGATCCCTTTTGTCCAGAATCTTGATTCTGGGCTTCAGGGACCTTGGGAAGACTTTCTGCCAAAAAGGGATCGATCCTGCTACAGTGGGGATCGATCCTTTTCTTCCAGAGGGCATTTTTCCTGCACTTTTGGGTTAGAAATGATATGACCTTTGATCCTAATTCAACCCAAAACATTTATAAGTTTTAAGGGAGTTTTTCTTGACTTTCTCAAATGAAAATATTGTCCAAGAAATTATCAAGTGATTTTCTAAAATATTCAAAACGTTTATAAAGAATTAAGACCAATAAGAATATGCATCATTAAATCATGGTCTTAATGTTTGATATGAACACTTGAAATTTATTGAGAAAATCATGTGTGATAAGGCAAATTTACAATATGAATTAAAACATTAAAGCTTGCTTAAGTTTTTGTCATTTCAAAATATATATTGCAATTTAAAGCTAACATAAACTATATCGACTAGGCACTAAGTGAGAAAAATGGATGATGAACAGCATAGATCAGCTGTGACATGAAAAATATTGTGCATGGACTCTGTGTAAAAAGAGTGGAAATGTAATGAATAACTCCCGAATTAATAAATGAACTTACGGGAGTATAGATATATGATGAATGACTGTATGTAGTGGTCTAAAAGGAATCATGATGTTAAAAGTAGGCTGGCAGTATTATGTAAAACTTGATCTAAAGGATAAAAGTCGTAAGTATACGGAATGTGCCACCTTCTGACTTAAGTTAAATTCGGAAGACTGAATTTCTTAAAGTGGGGAGAGTGTGATAACCGCAACATTTCTACTATTTAATAGTGGAAATTAATATTAAAGAAAAATAGATAAGTGGAAATAAATAAATAAAATTATGAGATAAGAATATTAGTGAATTTTCCGTGAATTGAGGAAGTGATAAATTGGGAAAATTCGAGTGAAGGAAAATGTAAGTGGAAATAAGAATATTTGAAAATTCGGAAAATAATGAGGTAAGGAAATTTAATTTGGACAAATGGAAATCCAAATTAAATAAAAAAATGAGAAATGAAAATGATATATAATTATATAATTATATATTATGTAAATGTATTTTTATACAAAAACGTATGTACTTAAATGATATATAGTATATATTATTATACATTGGTATATATATGAATATATACTATTTCATAAATTTAAATAGTACATATGTATATTTTATGTATATGTAAATATATACATATATGAGAATGTAAATATTATTTTACATTAAAGGTTGCATAATTATATATTGTAAATACAATATATATTGCAGTATAATATATATATATATATATATATAAAGTTTATTTATTTTTAAAGCATATAAATATACATATATATATACTAGATATATATATTTTGTAATACACAATATATGTATCTTTATATATATAATTCATATATAGTACAATACTATATATATAAAATAATAATATTATATGTATAATATGGAGTTGATAAATATAATTATATGTGTATAATTATATTAAATATAAAGAAAATAAAAAGGAAAACAGAGGAAGGAATCGGGAAGGAGGGATCCCGACCCCCTTCCTCGATGCCGACCGACCACCGTCGGTGGTGAGGGAGAGAAAAGGAGAGGGGATGATGCCGGCGACGTGAGGAAAGGAGACCGACGATGGAAAGGAGAGAAAATCGAGACGAAATAGAAGCAAAAACCGACGGAAACCGAAAAAGGAAAAGGAAAATAAGATCCGGTGGTGCCGGCCAAATCGGCCTCCACCACTGCCACCGAAGCTTCACCGAAGGAAGAGAACGACAGGGGAGAAGCGGCGAAGAGGGAGAAGAAACCAAATCTAAACTGAGTAGATCCGTAGCCGTGCCGTCGATTCGGGATGAATGGAGGCCAGATCCAGGTTCACCGTGGCGCTGGCCAGCTGAGGGGCCACTGAACCACCGGAGAACCGGCAGCCGGAGAAGAACCGACGGTGAGGGGAGGTGACCGGTTCGGCTGGGAAAGGAAAAATTAAAAGGAAAAAAAAAGAAAAAGAAAAGGAGAAGAAAAAGAAAAAAAAGAAAAAGAAAAGAAGAGAAAAAGAAAGAAAAGAAAGAATGAAAAGAGAAGAGAAAAAGAGAAATTTTTGAAATTTGAAAATTTGGGAAATTACGGGAAATCCCAAAAATTCTGAAAACCCGAAAAAAAATTCGAGAAATTCGGTAAGAATTTCGAAAATTTATTTCGAGTATTTAATTTAACAAATTATGTAAAATTCTAAAATGTAGAATTTGAATTCCAGAAAATGTCTCTCGATGACCAAGACGATGGATCGGGTGAGGTGAACACGGGTGCGACCTTTGAGAGGCTGTCGCTGACTCGAGAATGGTAAGGGAGACATGTGCAGCCTGTAGGGATATTCAGCACACATGTTTTAAATTATGCATTTAATTTTTATAAATGCTATTAATAATGATTGGTTGGAAAAATTGTGGGGATTTACCGGTTGAGATTTAAATTGTATTTTCTATGCAGGAAGCTAGCCAATCGGTAGCCGTTATACTGCCGAAAATTATTGAAAAAATTACCGAAAATCATAATAAATGATTTTTCATCACGAGAAACGATTTCCAACACGAAAATTGAGAAATCGATTAGTTTTCATAAAACATGAATATATTGATAATTAATTTTAAAATATTCATGTTTTTGAGAATGGTGAAAAAGGAAATCACCGAAATTTATCCCGATAGGTGATATTTCATGTGAGACGAGGTGAAAAATGAAAAAGGACCAAAGTGAATATTTTAATAATATTTCTCCAAATATTCACTTGATTTTATAAATAACCTTTATGGGTTCAATTGTGAAAATAAGTGTTTATAGAAAATTCCATAAAGGTAATCAAAGGTAAAAAAACAGTATTTTGAGACTAGAAGGTCTCTGCATGTGTTTACAGAGAAAACATGGGACAAGAGTATTGATTTGGAAAATAAATATTTTAATTTTTCATAAATCATAAAAATAATTGATTTGAATCCCGATAACTTTGAAAATCATGTTTTCGATAAAAAGCACGGAAAAACATGCGTATATGTTTTACGGTGAAAAAGGACAGTTACGACCTTTTATATTTTCTAGTGATTATTTTATAAACTATTTTCACCGTATGGAAAATGTGATTTATACTGTTCTATAATATTCAAAACATTTTCGGGAGTGATTACCACAGTACGAATATTTTATAAATTGTTATTCATAAGATGAAAATATTTTTCTTATGAATATTTATGGATTTATTAAATTTATATTCAATGAAATTGATTTCATAAATGGGGTTTATATCACGTGTTTATTGTTTTGAGACTGTTAGGCCCTATATCATGCTCACGTGTCACGTGTTAGTGCTGATAGATACTGATCCTATTATCAGCGTCCTAGTGGATACCTGATCAGTGCACACTATGGACCCCATAGACTATGGCCATAGATCTCATGTGCTTCCCTTATTTGGGATGATATTATAGCATGATATATTTAAGGTGTTGCCTAGTCTCCATGATACTATACTGATGATTGTACTTTTCATTGAACTTTTGCTGGTACTAAATTATCTACAGCTACTGAGCTTTTGATATATTACGTGTTGAACTAAATATATTAAACTGTGTTTTACAAGTGTGAAAATGAGTATTTGTGAAAGGAACATTAATTTCTTATTTATTTACTTAAGTGTTTTATCATGTGAATATTTAATGTTTTACTGGGATTTGAATATCAAAAGAAAACGATTACTCTCTACAGTTGCTTCTAGGTTCCGGGATAAGACAGGTATTCTAAAATACTTGCCTTACTCCATCCGGATCCCTAGTCGACTGTAGTATCTTTCCTACATGTGAGCCTAGAGCCTCTAAGAAGATTTAAAGAAAGTGAAAAATTATTTTCAACATATAGGTAGCTAAATATCAAGTGTTGCATATAACTCTTTTACTGAGCCGTGGTTTGCTTACTCCCCAATTTTAACATTTCAGATTTTCGGTGACTGTGAAATCTGACATCTGAGGATTTCGAGCTGCGCAGTTGGAGACATTGCGACAGCTTGATTTATAATATGAGGTATGATTTTTTATTTTCTGTATTTAGACTTACTTTCAGTACTACTTTCTTAAGAATTAAGATAAGGGGTGTAATTGATATTACTAATTTTATAGTTAATAGTTAACCGAATATGAAAAGTAAAGTATCACAGACAACCCAACCGTATAAAATATATAGAAAAATGTGAAAAATATGATCACGAGATGTGATAGATTTAATGGTATCAGAGCAAGGTTGGCCTGATGTCTGTTGATACTTTTGGAGAAGAAATGTGTTAAAAGATGTTAACCTCTCCTGTAGTACTGTGTAGTCTAAATACATAAAAAAATAAATGATTAGAAATTGAGAAAAATAATTTAAAGGGAGTGAGAATTTATGAATTAATGATGGTAAAGGGAAATAATAGGCTCATAATTTACTAGAAAATGGTGATATTATGATATAAATGAAAGCCTGTTCGGTAAGGAACCGAAAGAACTCGTTAAGGGCCCCACTAGTACTTTTTGTCCGGATCGAATTGAGACCTAAAAGTGATGATATAAAGGATGGGATTGAAATATCATCATTAAATAGATCTTAAGATCATCGATTGAAGGTATTTTGAGGAGAGAGAAGATTTTTGGCCAAAAATGACCAAAATACCCTTGTCTCCAAAGTTTTACCTGGAGTTAGAATAGACCAACAGAAGTTGGAATTGATTGATTTGATAGAGAAATTGATGATGTAAAGCTGTATTACAAGCAAAATAATCCAATTATGGATTCTAATGGAAATCTCTGTCGAAAGCGAACAAGATATTAAACTGCTGATATTAGTATGAGAAAGGATACTATCAGCACATAGATGACAAGATACTTGGTTTAAATGTATACTGAGGAGAAAGAAATAAATGTCAAAATGACGAAAACGCCCCTATGTTGGGCTATGTTCTGAACAGTGATAAAACCAAGTTAATCTTGAATCCATTGATGGTGATGGAGTTGTTAATGGCGTAGAGGATGTAATATGAATATAGCAATCCCTATTACTGATTCCACTTACACTTAGATTATGGATGTGAATTGCGAGTGACCTAGTGAACGGGCTAGGCCTCTTGATAAAACCTAAAGGGGGCCAGTGGGCTCGCCAAAGAGGATAGTACACATGTGTAAAGGCAGACGGCAAACGGGCCGGGACCTTATATGATGCGATCTAATAAGAGTGTAGTGGAATGTTGCAAAATGATTGGCCCGGTTATTGATTGTAAGGGCCTGAATTAGGAGTGTATTGAATTGTATGTTTATTACGAGATCGTTGGATATTATGAAAAATGAGATGACTATAGAAAATGACTGAGAAAGTGAATAGTACAAATAATGAAATCCATATCAGTACGGTTAATTAAATGGTTACATTTGTTACAGCATTACTAATCACCTTGAGTAATATGCTGTGAAACATGAGTAAATAATGAAATTAAGGTGGATAATATTTCAAAATAATTTGAATATTAAATATTTCTACCTTGAGGATATATAGTGAAAATGATAGGACATGAGATGAAATGTCCGAAATAATAAGAGATGTGTGACTAAAGAAAGTATCAGATATTATTCCCGACAAACTTTCAGAGTTATATAGACTGGAGAAATCAAACTAACATTGATTCGATTGGTTACATGGAAACCTAATTTTAACTTATATCGGAGAATATAGAAAGAATCCGAAGAAAATGTGTGAATAATGAAATTTACGTGTAAATGTGTGATTGATGGAAATACAGATGATGTAAATTGAGGATAATGAAGTTATTTGTATAAGTGCAAATGAGAGAAGCACAGATGACTGTGATATGTAGATGGATTAAAATGGTATATTAAATTCTATTTATTTAATAAAGTTCTTGTGAAGAACAAGTATTCATCTACATGCAAAAGGACGCTTTATTAATCTAATAAAAAATATACGAGGAGTTCATAAGACTAGCCTCGGTATAAAGTGTCATTTGAGAAAAGTTGAAGACTAAGGTCCATGAAATAATGTTTAGAACTCGAAGAAATTTTACGAGTTCCTATTGAGGTTTCAAGGTTAATGAATTACCTGTGAGGTATATAAACCTAAGGAGTGAGATATTGAAATAGTTAAGGATACAAAAAGAACAGGAGCAGCATTATGATATATAATCTTTTAAACTCTCAAAGACTGTGGACTTATATTAAGATTGGAGAATAAGAGACTCGGCTAGATAGTATCTCTTTCTGAGATATATGATCTCGAAATGATAGAATGACAGTGAATCTGTCTATGGTAGTGAGATAATGATTGAGATAAGGAATTACTGAGTCTAGTTATATATTGTTACCAATCTATAGAAGAGTGATGGGATTAGCTGCTCTACTAATGAGACATAATTAGAGAAATTAAAGTCGGTAAATGGATAAGTGGAAAGAAAAGATGGTAAGCAAGATGTTAAATGATTTTAACAATAAAGTACCATACCACTTGAGAAAATCGACTGAAAGAATGAAAGTGAAAATATGGAAATGGAATAAGAAAGTAGATTATATGATGAGTAAGGAACATAAAGTAGTTCCCAAAATGAAGACTGAAAAGTGATTTCGTGTTGGTTATCACATGACTGTGGCAAGATGAAAGATTAAGCCAAACTTGACAACCGAAATTAATGATACTCAAAGGAGTAAAATGAATGACACGTGTTATTTTACTGCCAGTATATAAACGAAAATGATTACCAAGTATTTTGGTTACAGCCGGAAATGGCTAGTATTGAAGTCGGCAAGTGAGATGTAGCTTTAATGGAATAAATGAGAAAATGAATACTACGGACAATAAAGAGTTCAAAAGAGAAATGATGATATGGAAGTGATTAAAAACCAAAGATCTAAATAGAATCACTTTCCATTATTGGACTCTTAGATTCTCTAATGCCTTAGTCGAAGTATTAGTGTGAAATAGTGGAAATGTATATGTACAGTTCCAGTGAGTATTACATGTGATGAGAATCTCTAAGTTGCCATATGCTTAATGAGAAGTAGTAAAAGGCCTTGAGATTCCATATTTATTGACAGCATCGCTCCGTATTGATATAGATATCTTAGCGTGGTATAGAAACGCTTGAAGATATATTGAGAGAGCGTATGCACGAGATGTAAAAGCTAGTGGGACAATTATATACAACTGATTAACATGTGTAATGGATAGTTTTAAACTACATTGACTGGGCACTAGGTGAGAAAAATGGATGTTGAACAGCATAGATCAGCTGTGACATGAAAAATACTATGCATAGACTCTATGTAAAAAGAGTGGAAATGAAATGAATAACTCCCGAATTGATAAATGAACTTACGGGAGTATAGATATATGATGAAAGACTGCATGTAGTGGTCTAAAAGTAATCATAATATTAAAAGTATGCTGGCAGTATTATGTAAAACTTGATCTAAAGGATAAAAGTCGTAAGTATACGAAATGTACCACCTTCTGACTTAAGTTAAATTCGGAGGACCGAATTTCTTAAGGTGGGGAGAGTGTGATAACCGCAAAATTTCTACTGTTTAATAGTGGAAATTAATATTAAAGAAAAATAGATAAGTGGAAATAAATAAATAAAATTATGAGATAAGAATATTAGTGAATATTCCGTGAATTGAGGAAGTGATAAATTGGGAAAATTCGAGTGAAGGAAAATGTAAGTGTAAATAAGAATATTTAGAAATTCGGAAAATAATGAGGAAAGGAAATTTAATTTGGATAAATGGAAATCCAAATTAAATAAGAAAAGGAGAAATGAAAATGATATATAATTATATAATTATATATTACGTAAATGTATTTTTATACAAAAACATATGTACTTAAATGATATATAGTATATATTATTATACATTGGCATATATATGAATATATACTATTTCATAAATTTAAATAGTACATATGTATATTTTATGTATATGTAAATATATACCTATATGAGAATGTAAATATTATTTTACATTAAAGGTTGCATAATTATATATTGTAAATACAATATATATTGCAGTATAATATATATAAATATATATATATATATAAAGGTTATTTATTTTTAAAGCATATAAATATACATATATATACTAGATATATATATTTTGTAATACATAATATATATCTTTATATATAATTCATATATAGTACAATACTATATATAAAAAGTAATAATATTATATGTATAATATATTATATGTATAATATGGAGTTGATAAATATAATTATATGTGTATAATTATATTAAATATAAACAAAATAAAAAGGAAAACAGAGGAAGGAATCGGGAAGGAGGGATCCCGACCCCCTTCCTCGATGCCGACTGACCACCGTCGGTGGTGAGGGAGAGAAAAGGAGAGGGGATGATGCCGGCTACGTGAGGAAAGGAGAACGGCGATGGAAAGGAGGGAAAATCGAGACGAAACAGAAGCGTAAACCGACGGAAACCGAAAAAGGAAAAGGAAAATAGGATCCGGTGGTGTCGGCCAAATCAGCCGCCACCACTACCATCGAAGCTTCATCTTAGGAAGAGGAAGAGGTAGGAGGCCACTGAAGAGGCAGAGAACGGTAGAGGAGGAGTGGCGAAGAGGGAGATGAAACCAAATGTAAACCGAGTAGATCCGCCGCTGTGCCGCCGATTCAGGATGAACGGAGGCCAGATCCAAGTTCACCGTGGCGACGGCCAGCTGAAGGGCCACTGAACTGCTGGAGAACCGACCGCCGGAGAAGAACCGATTGCGAGGGGAGGTCACAGGTTTGGCTGGGAAAGGAAAAAGAAAAAAGAAAAAAAAAGAAAAAGAAAAAGAGAAGAAAAAAGAAAAAAGAAAAAGAAAAGAAGAGAAAAAGAAAGAAAAGAAAGAATGAAAAGAGAAGAGAAAAAGAGAAATTTTCGGAATTTGGAAATTTTGGAAATTACGGGAAATCTCGAAAATTCTGAAAGCCCGAAAAAAATTAGAGAAATTCGATAAGAATTTCGAAAATTTATTTCGAGTATTTAATTTAACAAATTATGAAAAATTCTAAAATGTAAAATTTGAATTCCAGAAAATGTCTCTCGATGACCGAGACGATGGATCGGGAGAGGTGAACACAGGCGCGACCTTTGAGAGGTAGTCGCCGACTCGAGAAAGGTAAGGGAGACATGTGCAGCCTGTAGGGATATTCAGCACACATGTTTTAAATTATGCATTTAATTTTTATAAATGCTATTAATAATGATTGGTTGGAAAAATTGTGGTGATTTACCGGTTGAGATTTAAATTGTATTTTCTGTGCAGGAGGCTAGCTAATCGACAGCCGTTATACTGCCGAAAATTATGGAAAAATTACCGAAAATCATAATAAATGATTTTTCATCATGAGAAACGATTTCCAACACGAAAATTGAGAAATCGATTAGTTTTTATAAAACATGAATATTCTGATAATTAATTTTAAAATATTCATGTTTTTGAGAATGGTGAAAAAGGAAATCACCGAAATTTATCCCGATAGGTGATATTTCACGTTAAACGAAGTGAAAAATGAAAAAGGACCAAAGTGAATATTTTAATAATATTTCTCCAAATATTCAGTTGATTTTATAAATAACCTTTATGGGTTCAATTGTGAAAATAAGTGTTTATAGAAAATTCCATAAAGGTAATTAAAGGTGAAAAAACAGTATTTTGAGACTAGAAGGTCTCCGCATGTGTTTACAGAGAAAACATGGGACGGGAGCATTGATTTGGAAAATAAATATTTTAATTTTTCATAAATCATAAAAATAATTGATTTGAATCCCGATAACTTTGAAAATCATGTTTTCGATAGAAAGCACGAAAAAGGGTGCGTATATGTTTTACGGTGAAAAAGGACAGTTATAACCTTTTATATTTTATAGTGATTATTTTATAAACTATTTTCACCGTATGGAAAATGTGATTTATACTATTCTATAATATTCAAAACATTTTCGGGAGTGATTACCCCAGTACGAATATTTTATAAATTGTTATTCATAAGATGAAAATATTTTCCTTATGAATATTTGTGGATTGATTGAATTTATATTCAATGAAATTGATTTCATAAATGGGGTTTATGTCACGTGTTTACTGTTTTCAGACTGTTAGGCCCCATGTCATGCTCACGTGTCACGTGTTAGTGCTGATAGATACTGATCCTATTATCAGGGTCCTAGTGGACACATGATCAGTGCACACTGTGGACCCCATAGACTATGGCCATAGATCTCATGTGTTTCTCCGATTTAGGATGATATTATAGCATGATATATTTAGGGTGTTGCCTAGTCTCCATGATACTGTACTGATGATTGTACTTTTCACTGAACTCTTGCTGGTACTAAATTATCTACAGCTACTGAGCTTTTGATATATTACGTGTTGAACTAAATATATTAAATGGTGTTTTACAAGTGTGGAAATGAGTATTTGCGAAAGGAACATTAATTCCTTATTTATTTACTTAAGTGTTTTATCACGTGAGTATTTAATGTTTTACTGGGATTTGAATATCAAAAGAAAACGATTACTCTCTACAGTTGCTTCTAGGTTTCGAAACAAGACAGGTATTGTAAAATACTTGCCTTACTCCATCCGGATCCTTAGCCGACTATAGTATCCTTCCTACATGTAAGCCTAGAACCTCTAGGAAGATTTAAAGAAAGTGAAAAATTATTTTCAGCATATAGGTAGCTGAATATCAAGTGTTGCATATAACTCTCTTATTGAGCCGTGGTTTGCTCACTCCCCAATTTTAACATGTCAGATTTTCGGGGAGTGTGAAATCTAACATCTGAGGATTTCGAGCTGCGCATTTGGAGACATTGCGACAGCTTGATTTATAATATGAGGTATGATCATTTATTTTCTGTATTTAGACTTACTTTCAGTACTACTTTTTAAGAATTAAGATAGGGGATGTAATTGATATTACTAATTTTATAGTTAATAGTTAAATGAATATGAAAAGTAAAGTATCACAGATAGCCCAACCGTATAAAATGTATAGAAAAATGTGAAAAATATGGTCACGAGATGTGACATATATATTAAAATGAAATATTAATTTTAAATTATTTATTCTTAATTTAAATTAAATTTTATATGAAAATTTTAATATTATTTTTATTTAAAAAGTTATTTTATTTTTAATTATCAAAAATATTAATATGATATTAACAAATAGACAATGTTTACTTATGAACCATACCAGAAATGAAAATATGTTTTCAAAAACAATATATAATATTATTTTGAAATTAAACAACAAACATTTTTAATTATATTTGTTCTACAGGGAAACTAAATTGTGTTGACGAATGATGTGATAATAAATTAACAATTAAAAAAGATGAAGGCTTTATTAGTTACTTAACTGCCCAATAACCGAGTTAGGGTTGGGCAGGCATGCCGCAAATGAAAAATTGATGAACGTGTCGTTTGCTTGTGGTCAACAATGCTTTAATTAATTCGGTACTATCTCGTTTTCATTTTACAAACTTAGAGTCTTTTTCATGGTGCATGGTGCATGGTGAGGTATTTAAAAATTTTTTTCTTAAGAGTAGTAATTTAAAATTTATTTCTTAAAATAAGATATTTTATGTCACGTCATTATCTCCTTTTTCTTTAAGGCTTTGCTTGGTAGGAAGAATGAAAAGGGGTGAGGATGAAAAATTTACTAATCTAATAGTTAAGCTACAAAATGAGAAATTGGTTATGAAACTTAACCATTAGATTATCAAAAAAGGGGTGAGGATGAAAAATTTACTAATCTAATAGTTAAGCTACAAAATGAGAAAATGGTTATGAAACTTAACCATTAGATTATCAATTTTTCATCCTCACCTCTTTCCATCCTTTCTACCAATCAAAACCTAAGAGTTCTTTTTTTTATTTTCATAGCAATTTAGAAAAAAAAATCATCTTCTGAAAAAAGATATGTGATGGAAAACCTCTCTGGTGCGAAAATGGAATCGAGCGATGTTCAGAAAAGGACAAGGAAAAAGTTCAAGAGACTTCAGAATGTGGATGTTGAATCAGGTGAGGAAGATGCTTTGGAATTCGTACATGGCGATATGCAACAACAATCGCAAACTAAGAAGGATCCAAAATTGTCTTAGACTGGTGTGATTGGAGCACAAACAATGATTTGTGTTTTGATAATCAGATCATTGATGATGAAGAAGATGGTGATAGCGTGATTCCTAAGATTTCTTTCACTAAGGAAGAAAAAGCCTTATTGCGAAAACGATGGAGTAAGGCCATCATTGTTAAACTGCTGGGATGAACAGTAGGCTACCAACTTTTGTCATCCAGGATTAAACAACTTTGGCAACTAATGGGAAGATACAAAATTATTGATCTGGGTAGGGATTATTTCTTGTTTAAGTTCGAAAAGAAAGAAGATTATGTTCATGTACTTGAAGGAGGCCCTTGGATCATCGGTGGGCATTATTTGATAGTTCGGCAATGGTCGCCAAATTTTAATCCTTCAAACGACTCAATTTCCAAAATAATTGCTTGGATACATTTGCTAGGACTACCTATGGAGTACTACAACCATATGGTGCTGGCTAGGATAGGAGCTTGTATAGGTCGAGTGTCAAAATAGACAGGAACATGAAAGAAACTTTGCGTGGTAAATTTGCCAAATTATGTATCGAGGTGGATCTTACTAAGCCATTGGTGTCAAAATTTTATGTTGGAAAGCATAAACAGTTGGTAGAGTTCGAAGGCCTTCATATGATATGTTTTAACTGTGGAAAATTTGGGCATAAAATTGACACTTGCCCCACGATGGTGCACAATAATCCAATGAGTCATGATAGTCCCAATGAACAAGCTAAAATGGAGGTTCCAAGTCAGCAGGAAGATCAATTTGGACTATAAATGCGGTGGAGAGGAAAGTTAAGGGACCACGAAAGGGAAATGACACTCGAAAAGGAAAGTCAACTGTGGAGAGTAGTTCACGGGGACAGCTTCCTTTGATGCATGACCATAAATCTAAAAAAAAGGAAGAAGAGAAATTTGTGCCTACCTCTCTGGAGGTAATGAAGGGAGGAGAAATATTTGATATTGGAAAACAGAAAGGTAAGGCAAAGGTTAAGGAGGGAACAACAGTTACCAACAAGTGGAATCAAGAGAAGAATCTCAAAACAAAGCCAACTAAGGAAAGAGTATCCCTAAGTAATTCTTTCCAAAGTTTGGCTGTCTGTATGGAAACAGGATTCACTTTCCTAGCTGGAAGTTCTTCAAAGAGTAAGGACCAAGTTCTAAAAACGTGGGCTCCAATACTGGACTGACCTCAAAGGCTAGGTCTAATTTACGGGCTACTAAGGATGCTGCGAGGAGAAAATTAGATAATGGGCTTACCCAAGATCAGGGGGTTTAATCCACTAGTAGCCGACCTAATGCTCAACTAAGTATTTTTACTGGATCCAATAAAAAGCTTGTTTCAAGTTATGACATGGCCAAAAGTGCTAGAGCAACTTGTGTCGAGGTTCCAACGCAACATGCATGATACACACTGGACAGGGTGGTGAGGGGAAAGTTCTCGATATCGAGTTAGCAACTCCACTGATTCACTGTTCGCATGTAGAAAATCCTCTCTTTGAAGATAGTGAAAATGGCATGGTATAGGGCTTGGATGCCTCTTCCAGCCATATGGAGGTTCCGTAATGGAACTTGTCTCTATCCTTCTCTTTTCCTAAAAACTTATTCAATGTCAATTGTGTTTTAGAATTGTAGAGGTGCGGGGAACAACGATTTCTTAAGACATGCAAGGAAGCTTGTGTCAACGCACAAGTTAGATATGTTTATTTTGGCAGAACCTAGAATAAGTGGTAGAGTGGCGAATTTTGTCATACGTAAACTGAAATTTGAGAAGTTTACAAAAGTGGATGCGTTGGGTTTCTCAGGAGGTGTATGGATACTATGGAATGCGAATTTGGGGGAAGTTAAGGTGGTGGAATATTATAGCCAATTCATTTCTATAGCCATCTCAGACAGTAGAGGTCTATGTTGGAACCTTACTGCCATTTACTCAAGCCCTTCTTATACCCAACGAAAATTGCTGTGGGATTATCTTCTAAACTTTAGTGATTTCGATAAGACTACTTGGGTGCTTATTGGAGACTTCAACCAAGTCCTTTCTATGAAGGAAAAACAGGGTGGTACTCAAGAGAGTTTAAATAAACTGGAAGCTTTGTGGAAGGTATTGGAGCAGAGGAAACTAATTGATATTGATTCAGTGGGCTGTCGCTACACCTGGACAAACAAGAGAATCTTGAGTGGATTAATCAAAAAGAAATTGGACAAGATGTTTTGTAATGAAGTATGGCGTTTGCAATTTTCAAAGGCAATTGTTCGCAATTTACCAAGAGCTCATGGAGACCATTGCCCTGTAGTACTTAAATTGCATGGATGTTTTGTGTGTAATAAACATCTAAAGCCCTTTCATTTTGAAGCTGCTTGGTTACAACATGAGAACTTTAAAGAACTCCTTGTGAGTTATTGGAACCCTAAGGAATAGATTACTTCCAATTTGGAATGCCTACAGACTGCGGCAAGGGAATGGAATGTCAGAGTTTTTGGTAATATATTTAGAAGGAAATGCTCCTTACTAGCTCAGTTGGAACGGGTACAAAAAGCTCTTGAAATAAGACCGAGTTCCCATCTCCATCGTTTAGAGGAATCCGTGACAACTGAGTACGATAGAGTGCTCTAACAGGAAGAAATGTTATGGTTCCAGAAATCTAGATCAAAATGGATTCAATTTGGTGATCGCAACACGAGGTTCTTCCATACAACAACGGTATTACGTAGACATTGAAATCGTATTTTGGCTCTAAAACGGGAGGATGGTAGTTGGTGTAACGAGCAAAAGGAGCTCCAATCAATGGTTACGGACTACTTTATGAAGTTATATGCGCCGGAATAGGTTGAGGAAGATTGCGACTTTTGGTGCCCAAGATCTAATTTCAGTTTTGATGAGGGTGGCATGCAAAGTTTGGGACAGATTCCACATGAGGATGAGATTTGTCGAGCACTTGGTTCAATGCCTGCCTACAAAGCTCCCGGTCCTTATGGATTCCAAGCTGTCTTTTACAAAGCAAATTGGGATGTGGTAAGGGTTTCTATATGTAAGTTTATTCAGGAAGCTTTTGCTACTGGTCGTTTTAATCTGGGATTGAGTAAGGTGTTAGTTGTTTTAATACCAAAGTTGGAGAAACCCTTGTATGTCTCCCAATTCAGACCAATCAGCCTTTATGATGTAATAGTGAAGCTCATTTCGAGGATTGTGGTGAATAGACTAAGACCTTTCTTAACTGATATTACTTCTCATACACAATGTAGTTTCATTCCGGGAAGAAGCAGCTCGGATAATATTGTGGTGTTACAGGAGGTTATTTTCTCTATGAAAAAGAAGAAAAGGAAAGTGGGAGATTTGATTATGAAAATTGATCTGGAAAAGGCTTATAATAGGGTGAGTTGGCACTTTCTCAAATTGGTCTTAATGGATATCAAGTTACCCAAAAATTTGGTTGATTTAATTATGTTTTGTGTTTCTTCTACTGAAATGAGCATATTATGGAGTGGGGAGATGACATCTTATTTTAAACCGGGTAGAGGTTTGAGGCAGGGAGATCCCTTATCTCCGTATTTATTTGTGTTGTGTTTGCAAAAACTGATTGAGATGATCGACAAAGCAATTGTAGATGGATCGTGGCAGCCTATTTCAATCTCGAGAGGTGGTCCACTCCTCTCACATCTCTTCTTTGCGGATGACTTGGTACTCTTTGGAAAAGCTACTATACAGCAATGTGAGGTGATGATGGAGTGCCTGGATTCCTTTTGTCAAATCTCTGGTCAAAAGGTAAATAGTAATAAATCCAAGTTTCTTACCTCTCCAAATGTGCCTGTTGCCTTCTGAAAGGAAATTAAAAGGTTGACTGGTATGAAATTTAGTAGGGACTTTGGCAGATACCTTGGTGTACCGATACATTCTAAGCGGGTAAGGCGTGCATCATATCAGATATTATTGATAAGGTAAACCAAAAGTTAGCAGCTTGGAAAATTAATCAACTCTCACTGGCTGGACGTGCAACTCTTATACAATTAGTTTCTAGCTCCATTGCAAGCTACACGATGCAAACTGCTAAGCTTCTAGAATCGATATATTAACATATTGACTGTGAAATCCCCAATTTCATGTAATTTCCTCATGTTTGTAAAGTATTCCAGCTAAAAGGAATTAAATAAATACGAATTAATGAAGTATGAATGATGTATGGAACATGGAAGGAGTAATGAATTGAAAGTCAAATAGTCAAGGAATTAAATTGATATGGTAAGAATTTTGAAGTATGAGAAAAAGGAATAAATATCAGATTTTGGTAATTAAAATGACAAGTGGAATATGAATGGAAGAAAGAAGACCAATTAAGTGAATGGTCAAATTGTCAAGAGGTCAAAAGGGTTAATGGCTGAGATGATTAATGGATAGAGGTGCAATTAATGAAGCTTGATGAATCATCATCTTCAGCCATCACCAAGTCGGCAGCCCCCTTTTTAGCCTCCCTCTCGTTTCCTCCATTTTCTTCCTAAGTTCCATTCTAATTTCCATGACAAACTCCCATGTTCACTCACCAAATCAATAAACCTTAGCAACGAAAATCGATCCTTGTCACTAGCTTAAGCTATATCCGAAGTTTGGTTGACTGAATCCAAGTATTTAAGGAGATCAGAATTGTTGTTGATTTGGTCATTAGCAAAGGTAAGAGTAGAAATTGATTCTTTCAATTTTGTGCATGGTTTGGAGTCATATGGAGTTGGTGTAGTATGGTTATATAGATTTCTTAAAGATTTGAGCTATTATGATAATTGCAGCTTAAAGAGTTGAAAGGAAAAGAAATTGGTACAACCAAGCGATTACGCATCTTGGAGTATTTAAGGTAAGGAATTTATGTAACGGACGTAGGGTGGCTATGTCTGCATGTTTTTAAGTGTTTTGGGATGAAGTACCAGCCGTTTTAAGTGCAGGAAAAGTAAATTTCGGGCTTTACTCCTAGTTACCAAAATGCTAGGAGCAGCCGACTGCCTAGAGACAACCAAAATGTAGATTTCCCGAAAACCGACTCAAACTAGTCGACTGCTATATAAGCCAGTCGACAGTTATTTTCCAGAAAGCATTCTATTTCAAACCAGTCGACTGCTATATGAGATGGTCGATTACTATTTACTAAAAAGCATTCTGTTTCAAAACCAGCCGACTGCCTATTAAACCAGTCGACTACCCTGTTTTCAGAAGCATTTTGTTTGTGAAACCAGTCAACTGCTATATGACCAGTCGACTGTTTTTTCTTGAAAAGCATTCTGTTTCAAAACCACCGACTGCTATATGAGACCAGTCGACTGCCTCATGTGTTTTCAGAATTTCAAAATATCGAAATTTTAAAAGGAAAATAATTTCAATAAATGAAAGTAAGAGATAACAGCCGACTACCCTAAGTGACCAGTTGACTGCCCTATTTGAAAAGAAGGTTTTAAAGCATATTTCAAGAAAGTATAAATGTCATTGCAAAAGCTATATGACAAATGTTTTGAGACTATGAAGTACTTAATGATTATGCACTTCTATACATGTACATGGCTGAGGAGCTTTAATCTAGCCCTCAATGCCACAGATGTCACCTGACTAGTATTCATCATGGCCCACCGACACTTGGCCATTTGTCTCTGTTATATAATTGGTTAGGGGAGGATTCCTGGCCCCTAATGGGTACGCCACCTGTTATTCAGTGCATAATTCTGTTAAAATGCAAATAATCTCTTTGTTATTTGAAAGCTATATGATGTTGTTTTGAAGAAAGAATATGATGTCTGTTTTGAAGAAAGTATATGATGTTTTGAAAGAAGTATATGATATATGCTTTATAATGATTTTTCAAGACATTATAGAGCCAAGCAGAAAAACTACATATGGAGGCATAGTACGCTCTTTTACATATATTTCTTATTGAGCGTAAACTCACCTTTTTACGAATATTTTCAATACAGATTACTTGAAGTAAATTCCGCTCCAAATAGAGGAGTTTGCCTTCGAGATATCAAAGTTTACCTTCGAGATACGCTTCCGAATAATAGTTGAATGTATACTTAGTTAAGATGTAATTTAGCTATTGTACAGTACACTACTACATTGATGTATATAAGATGTTTTGGGGATTAAGGTATGTAAGATGTGTGAGATTTTGTGGGAAGGAATGATATGTATATATATCATTATTCTGCTTTGTTTGAAATTAAAATATTCATATTAAGTTATCAAACATCAAGCTTAAGAAAAGAAGAATGAATGACATTGATGGATGAGTCTAATCAAGTCATATAAGAAAAGGAAAAAGTTATATGTGAATGGGTAGTGACTGGGTTGTCACAGATTGGTATTAGAACATATTAGACTAATGTTTGTCAGTGTCAATGAGCTAGAATTAATGTATCTCCCCAATGTACTGTTCTTGTCTGAATCCATATGTGTAGTATAACTGTTTGTAGTTATACTAAATAGCTCAATTTTGTGGTTTTATCGACAGAATGAGCTCACATAGAAGAGGTACTGGTAGAGGAAGAGGAAGGGGTCGTGTAGAACAGCCCCTAGTACAGTCTCTTCCTCCATCTCCACTATATAGCCCGAACACTAGGCTATCAAAAATGGAGAAGCATATGGAGAATATGGCCGCTATGTTCACGCAATTTATGTCAAACTTCCCAAACGTAGCCACAAGTGCACCATCAGCTACTCCTACAGTACAACCCCCACTAGCACAAACAAAGTTACCCCCACCAGTTCCAGCTACTGAAAGGCGGGATCCTAAGGCTTATTGCAGTGTGACCTTGATTAAAGAATTTAAGAAGCTGGATCCGCCAAAGTTTAAGGGGGATAGAGATCTGTTCACCACAGAGAATTGGGTGAAGGCAATCACTAAATCTTTTGAATATATGACATGTTCTGAAAGAGAAAAGGTGGGCTTGGCTGCTTATCTGTTGGTAGACGATGCTGAGTATTAGTGGTAGGCCACCCGTACCATATTAGAGGCTCGATATGCAGAGGTTACGTGGGATAGATCTTTAGAAGCCTATAATGAACAGTAAATCCCACGCACTGATCAGACTAGGTTGAAGATTGAGTACCTGAACTTGACTCAAGACAATGACAGTAAATCAGTACGAGTCGAAGTTCATCTTTAAGCATATTCGACCCAGAGGTCCTAAAAAGTGAAGGACATAAGATCTACCGTTTCATAGAGGGATTGAAGTCCCCCATTAGATCTAAGTTGTACCTTATAGATATCACTACATATGGAGAGGCGGTCCGTAAGGCTCAGTTGTGCGAGCAGGACTATGAGCTTCATCATGCTAATTTTTGAGCTAAGGGTAAAGGCAAAGAGCAGATGAAGCGGAAGTCAAACGAGAAAGCCTCTAGTGATAGGTATCCATATAGAAGAAGTAGACGTTATGAAGGAGTTTCGATAGGTAAGTAAATAAGTTATAAGAAAATAATCTTTGTTTTAATTACATAGTTATATGGAAATATATTAAATTGTGGAGTTATGATGGTTATGAAACAAGGACTCCTAGACCTACCAAGATCAAGATAAACGATGAGAGATCCAGATATCCGGCAGGTAGCACCGTTAGCTCACTGAAGAGTACGATGCAAAGATGTGAGCAATGCGGGAAATTTCATGGATCACAACCTTGCAGGTTGGCAAGTGGTGCTTGTTTTAGGTGTGGTGAGCAAGGACATATGATTAGAGATTGTCCCAAGAGGAATCAGAGGGTGTTTGAGGAATCAGAGAAGACCCCTCAACCACAGCCTAAGGCCACTGCTGCAGAGAAGGGAAAGAAAGTTGTGACCCAAGGACGAGTGTTTGCCATCAATAAAGAGTCTACAGATGCTTCGTCCAAGGTGATTAAGGGTAAGATTTACCTTTTTGATATAAGTGTGACTGCATTATTTGATCTAGGCTCCACTCACTCTTTTGTGTCTCCTATGATTGCTATGAGAATACCTAGTGAGCCTGAGCCTTTAGAACAATTATTGCAAATAAGTACTCCATTTAGGGAATCTCAAATGACGGATATAATGTATCGTAGTTGTAAGCTATGGGTAGGAGAAAGAGAATCGATAGCTGACCTAATCCTATTGAATATCTATGGATTTGATGTTATTTTGGGTATGGATTGGTTAGCTAAGAATCATGTAATATTAGATTGTTATGCTAAGAATGTGATCTTCTCTTCTCCCGTTAGCTATGTTGTAAATTTTGTCAGTACTTAATGCTAAAGTATGTTTATTACTTGATTTGATTGCAAATGAAAGTAATAGGAAGTATGTATTGTTATGTGAAGGATTTATAGCTTATGTGGAGGACGTAGAAAAGAAACGTCTTGAGCATCATGAGATTTCAGTAGTCAAGGATTTTCCTGAAGTGTTTTCGGATGATCTCCCATGACTTCCTCCGGATAAGGAAGTAAAGTTTGCTATCGATTTGGTGCCAAGGACTGAGTCCATTTCGAGATCACCCTATCAGATGGCATTAGTAGAATTGGAGGAATTGAAGAAGCAGCTTTAGGAATTACTGGATAAGGGGTTCATACGACCCAGCATATCCCCTTGGGGTGCTGTTGTGCTATTTTTCCGGAACAAGGATGGCAGCATGAGGCTGTGCATCAACTACCGATGGCTAAATAAGGTGACGATCAAGAACAAGTATCCTCTTCCCAGGATTGATGATCTCTTTGATCAGCTTACGGGTGCACAAGTCTTTTCCAAGATAGACATGAGATCGGGATATCATCAATTGAAGATTAGGAGTCAAGATATCCCTAAGATTGCATTCAGGACAATGTATGGCCATTATGAATTTTTGGTGATGCCGTTTGGTTTAACCAATGCACCCGCGACTTTTATGAACCTGATGAATGATGTGTTCAAACAGTATTTGGACAAGTTTGTCATTGTCTTTATCAATGACATATTGGTGTATTCAAGATCCAGGGAAGAGCATGAGCAGCATTTGAGGATAGTTCTGCAAACCCTCAGAGATCGAGGATTGTATGCCAAGCTAAGTAAGTGTGATTTATGGCTAGATCAAATCTTCTTTTTGGGTCATATAATCAGTAAAGATGGAGTTTCGATCGATCCATCGAAGATTGAAGCGGTGGTTCAATGGGAGAGACCGAAAACGATGACGGAGATTAGGAGTTTCTTGGGTCTAGCTGGCTACTATCGAAGATTTATGGAGGGTTTCTCAAGGTTAGCTACTCCATTAACGCGCAAAGAAGTGAAGTTGGAATGGAATGATGCCTGCAAGCATAACTTTTAAGAGTTAAAGCGCAGGCTGACGACTGCACTTATCCTCACCATTCCTAGTGGTTCTAGTGGATTTTCGGTGTATAGTGATGCCTCAAGGCAAGGTTTGGGTTGTGTACTAATGCAGCATGGTAAGGTAGTAGCCTATGGTTCTCGACAATTAAAGGACCATGAGAAGAACTACCAAACTCATGACTTGGAGTTAGCTGTAGTGGTATTTGCTCTAAAGATATGGAGGCATTACTTGTATGGTGAGAAATTTCAGATTTTTACAGATCATAAAAGTCTGAAGTACTTGTTCTCTTAGAGAGAATTGAATATGAGGCAAAGAAGATGGCTCGAGCTTTTGAAGGACTATGAGTGTAAGATCTTATACCACCCGGGAAAGGCCAACGTGGTGGCAGATGCTCTGAGCTGTAAGCGTGTAGGGATAGTTGCTTACATGATGATCCGAGAGTATGAGTTGATTGAGTAGTTTGCAAGCCTCAAGTTAAATGTTATGCCTTATGAGCAATTTGGGATGATAGCTAGTTTGAGGATTGAGCCGGAATTGATGGATAGAATTCGGATTGCTCAGAAGGAAGAGGCTCAGTGTATGGAGGCTATGAATCGGATCCAATCAGGTATGCCCTCAGAATTTGATATTGGTAGTGATGAAATCTTGAGGTTTAATAACCGTATATATGTTCCTAATGACAAGGAATTGAAGAAGCTGATTTTGACATAAGCATATGCCACTAGATACACATTGCATCCGAGAAACACAAAGATGTATCATAATCTTCGCAAGGTGTATTGGTGGACTAGCATGAAGAGAGACATAGCAGAATTTATGGCGAAAAGTCTCACGTGTCAGCAGGTTAAGGTAGAGCACCGAAGACCAGCAGGTTTGCTACAGCCTCTGCCTATACCTATATGGAAGTGGGAACACATTACGATGGATTTCGTTATGGGATTGCCTAGAACCAAGAGGAATCATGATGGTATTTGGGTCATTATGGATTGGCTAACTAAGTTAGCTCACTTCCTACCTATAAAGTCTACGGATACACTTAGCGCTTTGGCAGATTTGTATGTGAAAGAAGTTGTCAGACTACATGGAGTTCCTGTGAGCATTACATCTGATAGAAATTCCAGGTTTACTTCTCATTTTTGGGAACATTTTCAAGAAGCCATGGGATCTCAGTTGAATTTTAGCACAGCTTTCCATCCGTAGACTGATGGTTAATCTGAGCGCACTATTCAGACACTCGAGGATATGTTAAGAGCTTGTGCTTTGGACTTTAAAGGCTCTTGGGATGATCATCTGCCATTGGCTGAGTTTGCTTATAATAATAGCTATTATGCAAGTATCGGGATGGCACCATATGAAGCTTTATATGGTAGAAGGTGTTGATCTCCGATTAGGTGGGAAGAAGTGGGCGAGCGCAAGTTATTAGCTCTAGATTTAGTCGAGCAAGCCTCTTAGGATGTGAAGCTGATTTGTCAAAGACTTAAAATGGCTCAGAGTCGGCAAAAGAGTTATGCGGATGCTCGATAGAGACCACTTGAGTTTTTGGTTGGGGACTTTGTGTTTTTGAAAGTTTCTCCATCCAAAGGAATTATGAGATTTGGACGAAGAGGTAAGCTTAGTCCTCGCTACATAGGGCCATTTGAAGTCTTAGATCGAGTGGGTGATGTTGCCTACAGATTGGCCTTACCTTCAGAGCTGTCGGGAGTACATAATGTTTTTCATGTATCTAAGCTCTAGAAGTATAATCCGGATCCATCTCATGTTATAGAGTATGAGCCCTTAGAGATAAGGGAAGATATGAATTATGTGGAGAAGCCGATTCAGATTTTGGATAGAAAAGAGAAGGTATTGAGGTTTAAGACGATCCCATTAGTCAAAGTTCTCTGACAGTACCATACTATGAAAGAAGCTACATTGGAGCTAGAGAGCTTGATGAAAGAGAAGTACCAGAGTTATTTGAGACCTAACCCAATTCAAATTTGGAGGACCAAATTCTCTAAGGTGGGGAGAATGTGAAATCCCCAATTTCATGTAATTTCCTCATGTTTGTAAAGTATTCTAGCTAAGAGGAATTAAATAAATATGAATTTTTGAAGTATGAATAATGTATGGAACATGGAAGGAGTAACGAAACTGAAAGTCAAATAGTAAAGGACTTAAATTGATATGTTAAGAATTTTGAAGAATGAGAAAAAGAAATAAATATCAGATTTTGGCAATTAAAATGACATGTGGAATATGAATGGAAGAAAGAAGACCAATTAAGTGAATGGTCAAATTGTTAAGAGGTCAAAGGGGTTAATGGCTGAGATGATTAATGGATAGAGGTGCAATTATTGAAGCTTGATGAATCATCATCTTCAGCCATCACCAAGTCGGTAGCCCCCTTTTTAGCCTTCCTCTCATTTCTTCCATTTTCTTCCTAAGTTCCATTCTAATTTCCATGACAAACTCCCATGTTCACTCACCAAATCAATAAACCTTAGTAACAAAAATCGATCCTTGTCACTAGCTTAATCTATATCTGAAGTTTGGTGGATTGAATCCAAGTATTTAAGGAGATCAGAATTGTTGTTGATTTGGTCATTGGCAAAGGTAAGAGTAGAAATTGATTCTTTCAATTTTGTGCATGGTTTGTGAAGGTTACTGAAAACAAACACGCAGCGGAAATTAAATCATTCGACCTCCACCAGGATCGATTCGGAGAGTTGCCTGATTAGGGTTTCGAGATTTTACCTAACGTTTTCTTTGATTTCTGTCGTTGGTCGAGTCACAAGCAACAACCTTTCGTTCCTGCCTTTATGGTATCCACATAAACGGATCTCACGACTCTTGAACGTCTCACGATCAGAAGCCTTAAGGAGCGTTTTTAATTCTTTATAACCGAACTGCTAGCTTCGCTTAAAAGAATACTTTTCTATTTTCTAATTATTGTACGGCTATGTTTCAGAAAACATCCTTTTATAGGCAGTAAATTTTACCCTAAAATTTACTGCCAAATAGAACTCTAATCCTACTTAGAATAGGATTAGTTATATCCCTAATCCAATTCAGAATAGGATTAGTTATATCCTTAATCTAATTCAGAATAGGATTAATTAAGCTCCTCATTGATCTGTTCTAAGTGTGCGACCCAATAGGTTCTCAAAACAATGGCAATGACAAAATTGTCACAGGCAATGAGCGGTATCTAGCAACACATCATTGCTACCCATGTAACAAGAATGTCAATGACTCGACATAACCTTACTTGTGATAGATGTTACCGTGTAGTCTAATCCCTTTATCCTTTGATGTCTTGATTAGAAACAAGTCATGAAATGTGTCACACTTGTATAGTCTAATCAGCATTTCTTGATTCCTGAGTAGACTAATTAAACAAATAAAATCAATATCTCATATTGACTTATTCGAGCACGGCCATGCATTTTTAGTCTCACTCTATCAAAGGGCCCAAGACATCACTCTTGTTATATAAGAGGGATAAATCCTATCTTGATCACTCAACATCCCTCTACATAGATCAAGGCATACCCAATTACTACCTTTATAGTCCATCCTATTACGAATGACATCTAGCAGCATTAAAATATGCAATTCTCTATGTTGGGATCTCTAATGATCTCAAGTCAAAGGATCACATACACCATCATCACTATGAGAATCGCTTATGACACTCATATAACAATCCATGTAGCGTTCTCATGGAGGGTCGATCCAGTACATAGTTCTCTAACATGTACCTATGTGATGACTTGATATCCTATATCCATGACAATGGTCATCAGTCAACCACATACTAGTCTTATCGTATCATTGTTATCCTTGTTCACAATAATACTTGACTAGGGATATTTTAAGAATAGTGTGTTATTACTATTCTAAAGACATTATCATATAAGATTATATTACGCAGTTATAAGACAAATATAATAATGAACTATGATAAATAAAATGTCATGATACATAAAAAATGCCAAAGTCAATCATCTAATGAATGGTTCTAAGGGCATAATCCAACAATCTCCCACTTGCACTAAGACCATTCACTCATGTATCTAATACCTAGTGACCTAGTGTGACGATCATGTCTCTGCTGCGTCAAAGGCTTCGTCAGTGGGTCGGTGATGTTATCGTCAGTTGGTACTTTGCATATCCTCACATCTCCTCTCTCGATGATATCTCGAATGATATGGAAGCGCCGTAGTATATGTTTGGATCGTTGGTGAGATCTAGGTTCCTTAGCTTGTGCGATGGCTCCATTGTTGTCACAATAGAGCTCAATCGGATCTATAATGCTAGGAACAACTTCAAGCTCAGTAATGAACTTCCTGATCCAAACAGCCTCCTTAGCAGCTTCAGAGGCAGCTATATACTCAGCCTCTGTTGTAGAATCAGCCACTGTCGCCTGCTTTGAACTCTTCCAGCTCACAGCACCACCATTAAGGCAAAACACATAACCAGACTGCGATCTATAGTCATCTTTATCAGTTTGGAAGCTAGCATCAGTGTAACCTGTTACAATGAGCTCTTCCTCACCTCCATATATCAAGAATGTATCCTTAGTCTTTCTCAAGTACTTAAGAATATTCTTGACAGTGATCCAGTGACATTCACCAGGATCAACTTGATATCTACTCGTCATGCTCAAGGCATACGAGACATCGGGACGTGTGCATAACATGGCATACATAATGGATCCAATAGCAGATGTATATGGAACTTTACTCATACGTTCTCTCTCTTTTTGTGTTGTAGGACACTATTCTTTTGAGAGAGTAATGCCATGTGTCATAGGCAAGAATCCTTTCTTGGAATCCTGCATGCTAAACCTCTTTAGCACTTTATCTATGAATGCACTTTGACTTAGGCCAATTAATTTCCTTGATCTATCTCTATAGATCCTTATACCCAGTACATAGGTAGCTTCGCCCAAGTCCTTCATTGAAAAGCAATTCCCTAACCAAGTCTTTACAGACTGAAGGGTAGGGATGTCATTCCCAATGAGTAGTATGTCATCTACATACAACACCAGGAAGACAATAGTGCTCCCACTGACCTTCTTGTAGACACAAGGTTCATCTTCATTCTTGATGAAACCAAACTCTTTGATTGCATCATCAAAACGAAGATTCCAACTTCGAGAAGCTTGCTTTAGTCCATAAATAGAACATTGCAGCTTACAAACCTTTCCAGCATTTTTTGGATCAACAAAACCCTCAGGTTGTGTCATGTACACATCCTCGAGTAGCTTTCCATTAAGAAAAGCAGTCTTGACGTCCATTTG
This sequence comes from Heritiera fomes, assembly GCA_032173925.1. Lineage (NCBI taxonomy): Eukaryota > Viridiplantae > Streptophyta > Magnoliopsida > Malvales > Malvaceae > Heritiera > Heritiera fomes. Next base: position 22,793,095 of record JAPDPM010000011.1, read on the forward strand.
CCAGATTTCATAATCATGGTATGCAGCTATCGCAAGCAAGATCCTAATGGATTTGATCATCGCGACTGGTGAAAAAGTTTCATCATAGTCAATATCATGAATTTGTTTAAAACCTTTAGCAACCAATCGCCCTTTATAGGTATGAACATTTCCTTCCATGTCGGTTTTCTTCTTAAAAACCCATTTACACCCTATAGGTTTTACCCTTTCGGGTAAGTCAACCAAGGTCGAAACTTGGTTGGCATACATGGATTCCATCTCAGATCTCATGGCTTCAAGCCATTTCTCAAAGTCTGGCCCTGTAATAGCCTCTTGATAGGTAGTAGGCTCATCTTGGTCCATGAGCAATACATCACCGTTCTGAGTCATTAGAAATCCATATCTCTGTGGCTCACGATGTGTTCTAACTGATCTACGCAAGGCTTGTGTCTCTTGAGCAGGCGGTTGCTCCACAACAGCTTGTGGTTTTGGTTCCACAACAACTTGTGGTGCTTGCTCAAGCTCCATCTCAACATCGGGTGCGCTATCTTGTAGCTCTTGAATTTCTTCAAGTTCTACTTTTCTCCCACTAGTTCTTCTAGAAATGAATTCTCTTTCTAGAAAGACACCTGTTCGAGCTACAAACACTTTGCGCTCAGTGGGATTGTAAAAATAATATCCTTTAGTTAGTTTAGGATATCCCACAAAATAGCACTTATCAGATTTAGGTGCAAGTTTGTTAGAGACTTGACGTCTTACATAAGCCTCACAACCCCAAATCTTCATAAAAGACATACTGGGACGTTTACCAGTCCATATCTCATATGGTGTCTTTGGAACCGATTTAGATGGAACACGGTTCAGTGTAAAAGCAGCTGTTTCTAATGCATGTCCCCAAAAGGATTCTGGAAGATCTGTATGACTCATCATTGATCAAACCATATCTAATAAAGTTCGGTTTCTCCTTTCAGATACACCATTCCATTGTGGTGTACCTGGAGGAGTGAGTTGTGAGACAATCCCACACTCTTTAAGATAGTCATAAAATTCTTGGCTTAAGTATTCACCACCTCGATCTGATCGAAGTGCCTTAATGCTCTTGCCAAGTTGGTTTTGTACTTCATTCTTGAATTCTTTGAACTTTTCAAAAGATTCTAACTTGTGTCTCATAAGATACACATAGCCATATCTACTGAAATCACCAGTAAATGTAATAAAGTACATAAACCCACCTCTGGCCTGTGTGTTTAAAGGTCCACATACATCTGTATGTACTAAGCCCAATAAATCACTTGCCCTTTCACTATGTCCTTTGAAAGGGGCTTTAGTCATCTTACCCATCAAACAAGATTCACATGTCTCATACGATTCAAAATCAAATGAGTCCAAAATTCCATCTTTATGGAGTTTGGAAATGCGATTCTCATTTATGTGTCCCAAGCGACAATGCCAGAGATATGTTGGATTTTGATCATTAGATTTAATACTTTTAGCATTTATGTTATAAATAGGCATATCAAGATTTAGAATGTAAAGACCATTAATTAGTTGTGCACTACCATAAAAGATATCATTTAAATAAATGGAGCAACAGTTGTCCTTTATTATAAATGAAAAACCCTTCTTGTCCAAACAAGAAATAGAAATAATGTTTTTAGTGATGGAAGGCACATAATAACAATCATCTAATTCTAAAACAAGCCCTATGGGCAATGTCAAAATATAAGTTCCTACAGCTAATGCAGCAACCCTTGCTCCATTTCCCACTTGTAGGTCGACCTCGCCCTTAGTCAACGATCTACTCCTTTTGAGTTCCTGCACATTTACACAAATGTGAGAACCACATCCAGTATCTAATACCCATGATGAAGAAGTAGATAGATTAACTTCTATAACATAAATACCTAAAGTGGTAGTCTCACCTCCTCTCTTCTTCTTTAGCTCTTCCAGGTATTTGTTGTAGTTCCTCTTCCAATGTCCGGTCTCACCGCAATGGAAGCATTTCCCTTCTTTGGCAACCCCACCTTTAGGCTTCAGTGCAGTATCATTGGGCTTGAACTTGCCATTGGCTTTATTACCTTTTTTTCTTGCCCTTTGCATTAGCCCTGCCCTTAGCTTTCTTAACTATTAAGACATCTTTGGGCTTGGCCTTTTTCATGTTGGATTCAGTTGTTTTCAACATGCTAAGTAACTTTGGCAGAGTCTTGTCAATTTCATTCATGTTGTAATTAACAACAAACTGACTGTAGCTGTCTGGCAACGATTGCAGAATCACATCAGTGGCCAACCCTTGGCCCAAAGGAAATCCAAATTTTTCAAGGTTTTCAGTGTACCCAATTATCTTGAGCACATGAGTACCAACGGGAGTCCCCTCTGCCATCCTACACTGAAACAATGCCTTAGAGACATTGTACCTTTCTTGCCTAGCTTCCTCTTGATAGAGTTGCTTGAGATGCTCGATCATATCGAACGCATCCATTTCCTCATGTTGCTTTTGAAGCTCGGGATTCATGGAGGCAAGCATAAGGCAACTAACATCCAATGCAACATCTTGATGCTTATTATAAGCATCTCTTTCTGCCCTTGGAGCATTAGAGGGTGGTTCCTCAGGTAAGGGAATCTCAAGGACATACAACTTCTTTTCTTGCTTGAGGACTATCCTCAGGTTCCTGTACCAATCCAGGAAGTTTGTCCCATTTAACTTGTCCTTCTCAAGGACAGATCGCAGTGAAAGTGTGTTATTTGTGTTTGATGCCATGGTAATCTACAACAAAAATATGCAAAATATAAGTATCATGAATGCATTCATTTAATTAAATATTTATTAAATGATGCTCCCACTATTTTTATCGAATCAACAACCATCACTATTAATTCGGAAAAATTATCACATAATTTCTCTAGTGGGCCAAGATCCATATTTCACATTATCTAGAGTTAGCTTTGGCTAATTGCCCAAGATTTAGCTATTTAGATAGGCAACACTTACCAATTACATCTCATGTAACTCTTGGATAGTTGGGTGAACAACACTTGTTCTAATTCATCTCATGAATGGAATCCCAACTTTATGCCTCTAAATTCCCAATCCTATTGAGGAAATCTAGTTAAGTCAACCCAATTTATAGCCTTTGGATATCACTATTATCCCATCGCGTCTTACTAAGATAGTTATGATATTTTGCTTTGGCAAACATAACAAAATCGATTCTAGCCTTGACGAGTGCTATTCATTGGTAGGCATCTATTATTGACTTAATTTAATTTGAGGGATTTTCTTAGTTTATTGAATAAGATCTCACCAATTTTACTTTTCTAAAATTATCATATGATTTTCATATCATAAACGTACAAAATAAACCATGCATCTCATGCAATTAAGCAATAAAATAAACGTGACATAGTTATAGCCCAAACTAAATGGATTTCCCAAGCCAATGAGAAACCCTAAGGGTTAACCTAAGGGTAATAGCATCTTCTCCAAGTGCCTCTTTGGTCATCCTTTGCATGGTTGTCAGCTCCAATTACATAGTTTAAGAGAAACCTCGAGTTACATTCGAGGGGAATAAGATGAGAAAAGAATGTACAACAAGAATTTCAAGAACAAGGCACGACACGCAGGTCGTATTTATTAAAATTTACAACCACCAAAATATAATCATATTGGGCTAGGGCTATAACTATGCACCATGCTCAAACAACAACCACCGTGTGTATACAAACAAGTGTAATGCAATTTCAAATTTTAGTTTTATTAACAAGGCACATTTGAAAAGAATTATAACCCTGACTGCGGGGTTCCCAGGGGCGGCGGTCCCGCTGACTGGTCAGCGGGTGGGGTCAAGGGGTAGCGCCCCTTGCGGGGGTTTGGGCCGGAGCCCCCGAAAAAAAAAAGTCAACAGTATTGACATTGCCAACGCCCCTTATCCAGAAGTGTCTTAATCTTATCAGGATGTTCCAGCCAGTATCTCATACTGACTATAATTTTAGTCGCATTAGAACTCTTATCTAAAAGTGTTTCAATCTTTATACACTTTCGACATTATTCTGTTTCTTCCATAACGTTTATGCAGAATAGAAACCGCCATTAATAATTCACATCATAGATTATCCATAACGTTTATGCAGAACAGAAACGGCATTAATAATTCGTATCACAGATTATATCTCACATATAAGTTGAATTGAAATTGATATATATCCTATATATAATTTCAACAATTCAATTTGTAGCCTCTGAATATATCATATACATTCTAATCCGTATTAATCTCATTAAAACGATTGCATGTAATCATAAATAGAAAGTAACCAGAGATCATGCTTTTATCAAAACAAATCAGGGACTCCGAATCTGGCTCTGATACCAGTGAAGGTTACCGAAAACAAACACGCAGCGGAAGTTAAATCATTCGGCCTCCACCAGGATCGATTCGGAGAGTTACCTGATTAGGGTTTTGAGATTTTACCTAACGTTTTCTTTGATTTCTGTCGTTGGTCGAGTCACAAGCAACAACCTTTCGTTCCTGCCTTTATGGTATCCACACGAACGGATCTCACGACTCTTGAACGTCTCACGATCAGAAGCCTTAAGGAGCGTTTTTGATTCTTTATAACCGAACTGCTAGCTTCGATTAAAAGAATACTTTTCTGTTTTCTAATTATTGTACGTTTATGTTTCAGAAAACATTCTTTTATAGGCAGTAAATTTTACCCTAAAATTTACTGCCAAACAGAACTCTAATCCTACTTAGAATAGGATTAGTTATATCCCTAATCCAATTCAGAATAAGATTAGTTATATCCTTAATCCAATTCAGAATAGGATTAATTAAGCTCCTCATTGATCTGTTCTAAGTGTGCGACCTAATAGGTTCTCAAAACAATGGCAATGACAAAATTGTCACAGGCAATGAGCGGTATCTAGCAACACATCATTGCTACCCATGTAACGAGAATGTCAATGACTCGACATAACCTTACTCGTGATAGATGTTACCGTGTAGTCTAATCCCTTTATCCTTTGATGTCTTGATTAGACACAAGTCATGGAATGTGTCACATTTGTATAGTCTAATCAGCGTTTCTTGATTCTTGAGTAGACTAATTAAACAAATAAAATCAATATCTCATATTGACTTATTCGAGCACGGCCATGCATTTTTAGTCTCACTCTATCAAAGGGCCCAAGACATCACTCTTGTTATATAAGAGGGATAAATCCTATCTTGATCACTCAACATCCCTCTACATAGATCAAGGCATACCCAACTACTACCTTTATAATCCATCCTGTTACGAATGACATCTAGCAGCATTAAAATATGCAATTCTCTATGTTGGGATCTTTGATGATCTCAAGTCAAAGGATCACATACACCATCATCACTATGAGAATCGCTTATGAGACTTATATAACAATCCATGTAGCGTTCTCATGGAGGGTCGATCCAGTACATAGTTCTCTAACATGTACCTATGTGATGACTTGATATCCTATATCCATGACAATGGTCATCAGTCAACCACATACTAGTCTTATCGTATCATTGTTATCCTTGTTCACAATAATACTTGACTAGGGATATTTTAAGAATAGTGTGTTATTACTATTCTAAGGACATTATCATATAAGATTATATTACGCAGTTATAAGACAAATATAATAATGAACTATGATAAATAAAATGTCATGATACATAAAAAATGCCAAAGTCAATCATCTAATGAATGGTTCTAAGGGTATAATCCAACAGTTTGGAGTCTTATGGAGTTGGTGTAGTATGGTTATATAGATTTCTTAAAGATTTGAGCTATTATGATAATTGCAGCTTGAAGAGTTGAAAGGAAAAGAAATTGGTGTAACCAAGCGATTACGCATCTTGGAGTATTTGAGGTAAGGAATTTATGTAACGGACGTAGGGTGGCTATGTCCGCATGTTTTTAAGTGTTTTTGGATGAAGTACCAATTGTTTTAAGCACAGGAAAAGTAAATTTCGGGCTTTACTCTTAGTTACCAAAATGCTAGGAGCAGTCGACTGCCTAGAGACAACCAAAGCGTAGATTTCCCGAAAACTGACTCAAACCAGTCGATTGCTATATAAGCCAGTCGATAGCTATTTTCCAGAAAGCATTCTGTTTCAAACCAGTCGACTGCTATATGAGATGGTCGATTGCTATTTACTAAAAAGCATTCTGTTTCAAAATCAGTCGACTGCCTATGAAACCAGTCGACTACCCTGTTTTCAGAAGCATTTTGTTTGCGAAACCAGTTGGCTGCTATATGACCAGTCAACTGTATTTTCTTGAAAAGCATTCTGTTTCAAAACTAGCCGACTGCTATATGAGACCAGTTGATTGCCCCATGTGTTTTCAGAATTTCAAAATATTGAAATTTTAAAAAGAAAATAATTTCGATAAATTAAAATATGAGATAGCAGCCGACTGCACTAAGTGACCAGTTGATTGCCCTATTTAAAAAGAAGGTTTTAAAGCCTATTTCAAGAAAGTATAAATGTCATTGCAAAAGCTATACGATAAATGTTTCGAGACTATGAAGTACTTAATGATTATGCACTTCTGTATATGTGCATGGCTGAGGAGCTCTAGTCCATCCCTCAATGCCACAGATGTCACTTGACTAGTGTTCATCGTGGCCCACCGACACTTGGCCATTTGTCTCTGTTATATAATTGGCTAGGGGAGGATTCCTGGCCCCCTACGGGGGTACACCATCTGTTATTTAGTGCATAATTCTATTAAAATGCAAATAATCTCTCTGTTATTTGAAAGCTATATGATGTATGTTTTGAAGAAAGAATATGATGTATGTTTTGAAGAAAGTATATGATGTTTTGAAAGAAGTATATGATATATGCTTTATAATGATTTTTCGTGACATTATAGAGCCAAGCAAGCAAACTGCATATAAAGGCATAGTACGCTCTTTTACATATATTTCTTACTGAGCGTAAACTCACCCTTTTATGAATATTTTTCATACAGATTACCTGAAGTAAATTCTGCTCCAAATAGAGGAGTTTGCCTTTGAGATATCAAAATGTACCTTCGAGATACGCTTCCGAATAATAGTTTAAGGTATACTTAGTTAAGATGTAATTCAGCTATTGCACAGTACACTACTACATTGATGTATATAAGATGTTTTGGGGATTTAGGCATGTAAGATATGTAAGATCCTGTGGGAAAGAATGATTTGTATATATATCATTATTCTGCTTTGTTTGAAATTAAAATATTCATATTGAGTTATTAAACATCAAGCTTAAGAACAGAAGAATGAATGACATTGACGGACGAGTCTAATCAAGTCATATAAGAAAAGGAAAAAGTTATATGTGAATGGGTAGTGACTAGGATGTCACATTGACAGACTTAATATGAACTTTCTTTGGGGCTCCTCTGAATCCAGAAGGAGAATTCCATTACTTAAATGTGATGATGTTTGCAAACCCAAAGACAATGCTGGTTTAGGCTTAAGGAAAGCAAAGGATATGAATGTTGCACTCTTGGCTAAGCTTGGCTGGAAGTTAGAGAATGGTGATATGAGTTTATGGGTAAGGTTGTTGTCTTCTAAATATCTTAAAGGTGAGTCTTTTATCAAGGCTAGGAGGAAAAAACAAGCTTCATTAACTTGGAGGAGTATAGAAGCAAGCAGAGACATTGTTAGACAGGGCTATGCTTGGTTGGTGGGCAATGGACAAAGGGTTTCTTTTTGGTTTGATAAATGGCTAGGAGGTAAGGCCCTTTGTGAATGGGAAGGTTTGAATCCAGATAATTTTTCGGATACAACAGTGGCGAATTTTCTGTTTAACAATGGTGAGTGGGATATGTCCAAGTTAGGTGTGCTGCCTTCATAGTTGCGAAATCAAATTAAATTGATCGTTGCTTCAATAGAAGAGGATGACAGTATTTATTGGTTTGCTTCCTCAAATGGAGTTTTTATAGTCAAATCTGCTTACTTGTTGATGAAAAGGGTGGGTGAATCAGATCTGAATTGGTCAAAGTCGTGGCACTTGAACATACCACCACGTATAAAACATTTCTTGTGGATAGCATTACATGAACGGTTACTAACTCGGGAACACAGTATGAAGCGATGCATTACTACCGATGCTAAATGTCCAAGATGTATTGCAGAAATAGAGGATATTGTGCATGTTCTAAGGGAGTGTGCTTCATCTCAAGCCTTATGGACTTGTTGGAAACCAGACCATAATTCGGATTTTTGGCAGGCAACAAACGCTAAGCAATGGTTAAGCAGCAATTTGTTTTCACAAGACTTTGTTACTGGGGATAATATCAAGTGGTCAACTATCTTTAGTTACACTTGTTGGTTCTTATGGCGATGTAGAAACCAATTAGTTTTCGAAGAAGACTTTGAGTGGCCACACTATGCTACTAATATTATTTTAAACTACATAAGGGAGGTACAAGCCTATGAGAAGGTTACTAATCATGTTTACAGAGGTGAGCAACCTTTGTTTCATGGAAACCTCCTTCACTAGGTAGTATTAAAATTAATGTTGATGCCTCTGCTTATTCTAATCCAGGTCAGATCACAAGTGGTGGCTTGTTGCGAAACCATGATGGGCTATGGATAGTTGGCTTTGTCAAAAGACTAGGTTAGGGAACTATCCTAAGGGCAGAATTATTTGTGATCTATTTTGGTTTATGTTTAGCTTGGGATTTTGGTTTTAAGAATGTGATTGTTGAATCGGATTCCCTAGTTGCCATGAAGAAGGTTACCTCTCCAATAAGCAGCAATGATCCATTCACATGTGTTCTTAGAGCATGCCAGGAACTCTTGAGTAGAGAGTGGGAAGTCTCAATAGCTCATGTTTATAGGGAAGCAAATAGATGTGCTGATTTCATGGCCAATCTCGCTCATGTAGGTGGGACTGACACCATGGTTGTTCAAAATCCTCCTCAGAGCATTCATAGTCTTTTGTAGAGTGATCGTTTAGGTGTGGGATGTAACAGACTTGTTCTTGAGCAATAAAAGTTTATCATCTGTTTCGCACCAAAAAAAAAGCAATTTAGAAAAATGCTTGAACTCCTCAATTACATCCTTCTTCTCTCATTTAAGTAGCAGTTAACATCTACACTGGTCTTATTTAAAACTTAATTATACCAAAAAGGCAATATTTTAAAATGATTTTATCTATAACATGATGGTATAATTACAATTTTCTGAATTAGGAAGGTAACTTCTTGTTTTATATATAACAGTTACAGAGCATACAAGTCGAACGGTATAAAAGGAAATAATATAAATACATATGATAGTGTAAAATCTGCTACATTTTTAATAATTCTATTGTGCTTGCTTTATTAGAATTTTGATTAATTTCCTTTCTGACCGTTAATTGCATGGATTTTGAAATTTCATTTTTTTTATTCTCTTCTACAATACAAGGGATCGGTAATTATCATTTCTATTTTAAAGACCTAAGGCAATGTTTAGGGAACGGTTTTACAATCTTTGCACGGGTGTTTTCTTGGCAGCAAGTATGGTACTTCCAAACAGCCCACGGAAATGATCCTATTCAGAAAGTTGTTGAATTATCGTTTTAATGAAAGCGAAAGCCATAATAAGCATTCCTACTTGGAGGCATAATTAATTTACTATTCTTTTTTGGTTCAGCAGCCATTAATTTAAGAAAGTTAACAGTCCATCATGCGTGCCAGCTGTGTCTTAAAATCCTAATTGGAAAAGGTTTAATAGTCAAATAAGCCCTCAACCTTTAGCCCTCAACCTTTAGCCCAAAATGGAATTCAGCCCTCAACGTTTTATTGCATGAAATTCAGTCCATAAACTTTTATTTCAGTGGAAATAGACCAAATCTGTTAAATGAACTAACTGCCGTTAGTTTTGCATACATGGCATGCCACGTGGCAGCTAACTAAGCTATCCACGTCAGCTGTCACGTATGTAAAACTAACGGCAGTTAGTGTCATTTAACAGATTTTGAGTTAATTGCATAATCGTAAAACGTTAAGGGTTTATTTCCATTGAAATAAAAGTTTATGAACTGAATTTCATGCAATAAAACGTTGAGGACTGAATTCCATTTTGGGCTAAAGGTTAAGGGCTTATTTGGCTATTAAGCCATTGGAAAATAAAGTAGAAATTTGTTGCTCACCTTGACTAGTTTGAAAATTGACTTACTTCATCGTTTCCAATAAAAAAAATGACTTACTCTGCACTTTTATATCTACTATTTATTTTTTTTTAAGTGCGACATAATTTAATTAGATAATGTCAAGATGAAATTTATTTCTTTATAACAGGTTAGCCTATAAAATTTTTAAAATTAAGTACAAGAATTCTTTAAACATTAAAACAAACAAACAAAAGAATTTGACTCAACGAGGTTCTTAACCTTTGGTCACCCACGTGATAAGCCTAGCAATTGAATCATTGACCACATTTTATTACTTGGTTTTATTGTTAAAGCAAAAACTAAAAAATACACAATTTTTTAGAGCAAATTACAGAATCTCATGTTTCACAAGCTTTTTGCTTACATTTTATATGTTAGCTTACATTCTATACAAAAAGGATTTAATTATTATTTTATTTTGTAACAAATAAAAGTAGAAAGAATTTAAAAAAAAATGAAAAAAGTACTGAAGAGCAGTATGGAATAATTAGCAAAAGTACCAAATTACTAGATAATGTCTTAACAAACAATTTACTTCTATAGAATTGATTTCTTATTCTTATTTTATTTTATTCATTTTTTAGAGCAATGGGATTATAATATTGAAATTTGAGGAATAATTAAATGGCCGTTGCTTTCCACGTTTTACATCGTCCTGCCTTGTTTTTTATGTCCGGTCATTTTCCATTTCATAATCTGATCAACTAATTCTTGGATGCCTAGATATATAGTTAATGAATTTAATATTAAAAAGCATAAGCTGTTTTCCCTTCTAGATTATTTTTTTAGGATCATGTGGACAATCTCTCAATTCATTCATCAAGTTGCCATTAATTAATTTCTCTCCCTCTATAAAGTGGGCAACTTTTCCTTCGATGATTTGGAAAATAAGTGGTGGGGAGATAGAAAGAAAGAAAGAAAGGAAGAAAATGAGGATTCATCAGTTTTCTCTGGCCTTGATAGTAATGATGATAGTACACCTGAAAACCAGTTGTAGTAGAGCTTGTGTCCTGGCTGGGAGCAACGCCACTTATCAGGACCGCAATGGCCTCCTCAACGAATGCCAAATCGACAAGGATTTGGAGTCAAAGCTGGATGTCATGATGGATTCTAACGTTATCAGAATCCTCCAGGCTTCAAATAACGATAAACTAAGTTCCAGGGCGCTGGATGCCAATCAGGCAGTTCAAAAGGATTGCAAAAATTCTTATACAAATTGTATTGCCAGTGGCGATAAAGCTGGATGTTGGACCAATCTCCAAGGGTATTTCTATATCGCCTAACACTTTTCGACGGACTCCATCAAATGCTTTGAGAATCATATTGCCTTTTACATGTATGATGAATCCACTGGTAACCTTAACAAAGTGCACATAGGCATTACATTGAGAGCTGAACCATCATCAATGAGGACCTTGCCAATTGTGTGGCTCTTGCACCTAGCTATGATGTGAAGAGCCTTGGTGCTACCCCTTCCTTCCGCAGGAATCTCATCACCGCTGAAAGATATGTAATTTGAAGCAACCAAGTTACCAACTAGATTGTCCATCTTGTCTATCAATATATCAAGAGGTACATATGATTGATTCAACACTTTTAGTAAAGCATATTTGTAAGACTTAGAATTCTAGAGAAGTGACAGGAGTGAAACCTTTGCCAATGTCTTGTTCAACTGCTCAACAATACTGTACTCATTATGCTTAATCAAACTTAAAAACTCACTGGCATCTTCTTTTGTAATAGGCTTTTGGCATCTTGTTTCTTGAACCTCTATCGGGTTAGCCCTATCCCCCTTCCACAATTCTTACCTTCTTTTTTCTAGCCTTAGCTAACATTTCAGGACTGTAGCAATGCCCACTTCGTGTCATTCCCCCAACTCCAATGATATTCGTTGCTTCGAGACTTTTAGGGGATACATGCTCTCTTTTTCCATTTATCACTACATCATAACCTTATCTCCAAGGTGCAGCCTTGTTGTCTTTGTATGGAAATGGAGTAGGGGCTTTGATTGTGATCCCACTGGCTTGGCTTGATTTTTTCTCAAGGTAGATTTTCAGAGACTTCGACTTTAGGGCATCATCAATCACATTGACCTTATTCTCTTTTTCTTTTTCTTCCCAAAATTCAATTTGAGATGAGTCCATTAACACTTGCAATTTGCAATGAAAAGCTTCACAGGACTGGATTGAATGACCTATGGCACATTGTAGTATTTATAAATCAAACTGTGATCATATGAACCTAGATGAGTTTCCAAGATCAAAACTTATGGTTGCAGCTTGTTTGCCTTCACTAATACATCAAAAACCTGACTCAATGGAGTCTTCACTTCTGCAATAGTTCTTTTAATGTAATCCTTCCATTCATTACTCAACATGTTCACTGTTGCTCCACCATGATCTGGTAAAGGATTCCCACATGCAACTGGTTCTGCTTTTGGTTCGTCAAAACTCAATTGCCCAACCTTTAGCAACCCTTGCACTTTGTATTTTAGTCTCAAGCAATTTTCTATAGAATGACCCACATTGTCGTTATGATAGGTACATTTTGCATTTGGGTCATACCATCTAGGATACGAGGGCTTTAGAGGTTCAAGGTATACAAAGGCGATAAGACGGTTTTGCACTAGTTTAGAGTACAACTCTGCATAAGTCATGGGGATTGAGGTGATAAAGGATCTTTCTTGGTTGTAGCATGGCCTTCTGGGGTTGTTCATTTGGTTCACAAGTTGAGTGAATGGTTAAGTTGGCCTCTATATTTATGGGCGAAAAATAGGTTGGACATTTGTTGGTGGGTTTGGCTGATATGGGTAAGGTGAAACATAATTGATAGCATGTGGGTAAGATTGGTATTGGTTGTATGGGCATTGGTGATTATAGCTTCTTGTAGAAATAACTTGGATATCTCCTTCCTTTTTCTTAGAAAACCCTCCCTTCTTGACCTCTACACCTTCAATCTTGTCACTTTTAATGGCATTGCCTCTCCCGAAAACACCATGTCAAAAAAGTTCTTACTGACATTTCCTATCATCCTCTCATAATAAGGAGCTTTAAGGGTGTTTAGAACTAGCATTGTTAACTCCTTCTATATCAATGGAGATTGGACTTCAGTGGCTGCATTTCTCTATCTCTGAGTGTACTCTCTAAAGCTTTCATTAGTCTTTTCTCCATATTTTGGAGAGAGAGAAGATTCAGAGCCATATCATTTACGTGACGGTATTGGGCCAAAAATGCCCTAGCAAGGTCTTTCCAAGAATGTATATGACTCCTATCCAATTGAACATACCACCTTGCAGTAGATCCTGTAAGACTGTCTTGAAAACATTGAATAAGCAACTTTTCATTACGAGCGTATACTGCCATCTTTCTACAAAACATTGTAATGTGGGTTATTGAGCACTTGATTCCATCATATTTCTTGAAATCGGGAACCTCGAACTTCACAGGCAGCACCAAATCGGGAACTAAGCTTAACTCTTCTGCATCAACATTCCCAAATGTGTCATTTCCTTCAATGGCTCTTAACCTTTCCTCTAACATGTCACACTTATGTTGTATCCCTATAGCCAAACTTGTTTCAACTGCCTCTCTCTTTAACTTCTCTTGTTCAATAGGATCATCCAAGTTTGGGACGAAAATAGGGTTAACAGGACTAGACCCTGTACCAGGTTAACCTTGGCCCATAGCATGGCGTTGTCCTCCCATTGAAATTATTGCATGAGCATAGACCTTTTGAGACATTTGGGCCTGATGGGTTAACTCTGGTAGGTCATCCCCAAGATATTCCTGCTTTGCTGTTAAGTCTTGCACAATTCATTTTCCTTTGGCCATACTCATCATCAATTCCATCATCTTGGCCATTTGCTCTCAAGTTTCCTCTTGAGCCTTAACAATCTCGTGTACTTTTTCCATCTTGTCAATTCGTGCTAACTCCTCATTCTCCATTACTTTAGTTTGTGCACAAGTTCGATATGAATGACTTAGAGGGGCTATTTTTGTACCTTTGTTGTCACAATTAAGATAAAATTATTCTTATTTAATGCTTATGAAGGAAAAGAAAAGCAAGAAAAATCTTTGTAGGGAATTTAATGCGTATATATATAAAAAATGTATCACAACAAATATTTTACAAAAACCAATGCTTATAAACTTGTCTCATAACAATTGTTGAACAAAATTAAAGATCCACTACATCCATAAAGAATATCCAAGGTGTCCACCTAAGCCTCTTCACCAAATTGTAGTGACCTTGGATCTCGCCTAGTAATAGTCGTTTTAGGCTTTAGGTCCCTTATTTTGTTTTCCATGTCTCTTGCTCTATGGGCCATACATTAATTTGTTCAATCATAGAAATCAGTAAACGTGAATCACGAGCATTCCTTAATGTAACATATCTCCCCTTTAGGTCATTCAACTTATTGACAACATTTTGTAGGTCTGCAAGTATTCTTTGGATTGATTAAGGGCACCTTGCAAACGTATCTGCCCCCTTATGACCTTGCCTTCAAGTTCTTCACACTTGGCCCCTTTTTTTTATATCTCAACTTTGAGTTGTTCATTTTCTTCCTTCAAACGCTTATTTTCAGACTTTGAGTGCTTTTCTTGCAAGTACTTGATTTCATCTGTCAACTTGTACTTCTCTTGATGAACCCTTGTATATGCTTGCTCCCTTCTCCCCAACCTTACCTACATTTCATATTTGAGTTTTTTAATTTCTCTCTCTAAGTCCCTTTTTTCTTCCTCTAATTTCCTCTTGGCAATCTCCAATCTATCATAAGGTCTCGAGGTATAGGCTTTTCATGAATCTCTTCGTCTTCAGGAGAAACCTTGATATCTTTAGCTAGCCTAGCATGCCATACTAAGTATTCCAGAGCAACCTTATCAATAAATATCTCGAGGTCTACTCTAAGAGTAGTCTTCCAAGCTCTGACATCTTTTTCAATTTTCTTCATAGATCTTTCTTCATGATAAGCATATTCACGCTGATTGAGACCATGTGTCATTAGGATGAACTCTTTGTACCCCAATTGCCATTGCACCATGAGAGGAGCATAAGTGACTGTTCCCCATACACCTAATAAGATTATCCATGGATGTGTCCACAACTATATATCATGGGCTGTCTCGTCATCCAAGGTGCTACCTAAACTACATTTTTACAAGTAAGTCCACATAAAAGTGACACCCATTCCTTTTTTTCTCTTCGACTCAGGCCATTTGCTCTCACAAAATTTCTTAATAGGAATATTCCTTTTGAATAAGACTGATTGAAATTTTGGCTCTTCACATTTGAAATGGCTGTTCATCCAAATGTACAACAAAGGCAAACATCCTGTGAAGTGTTGTGATGACCGTAAATTTTTCATTTACTGAAAATTATAAATATTGAAAATAAATAAATAAATAAAACTGTGAGAACGGGATATTAGTAAAAAATCCCTAGAATTGAGAAAGGAACAGATGGTGGAAATCCGAGTGAAGAAAAGTTAAATTAGAAATTATGGAAAATAATGAAAGGATGAAATTTAATTTGGATGAAAATCCAAATTAAATAAGAAAATGAGAAAGGAAATGTGAAATATATTTATATAATTATATATTATATAAATTTATTTTCATGCAAATACATATGTATTTAAAAACCGTATGGTATATAGTATATATTAAATATCCATGGGTATATATAAGTATATATACTATTTTATAAATTTAAATAATACATATGTATTCAAGTATGGCATTTTATGTATATATAAATATATACATATATGAGAAAAATGTAAATATTATTTTACATTATAGTTTAAATACATATATATATTGTAAATACAATATATATATATGGAAATTTTTACATTTATATAAAGAAATATATAAATGTTAGTTAAATTAAAAGTATATAAGTATACATATATGTATTACATATAGTTTATTTATATACAATATGTATACATATTATTAATATACAATACATATATATATATCATTATATATATAATATATATAGTACTATCTTATATATAAAGTACTAATACTATATATATATAATATATAATATAAGTATAATATATATATGTATAATGTATAATTATAATATGAAATAAAGTAAAAAAATAAATAGGAAAAGAGAGAAAGAATCGGAAGCCTCCCGATTTTCCCCTCAAGTGGCTACCGGCCACTGTCGCCGGAGAAGGAAAGGAGAAGAGGGAGGATCGACGTCGCCGGTGAGTCGAAAAATGGAAGAGATGATGACTGGCGATGGAAAACGGAAGAAGCAGACTCGAAAAACGAAACAAAAGCCGACAGAAAAAGCCGAAGAAGAGAGGAGAAGAAAATGGCCATGCCGACCGGTCTTGGCACGGCCACAACCACCTCGACCTCAACGGAGGTGAGGGGAAGGAGAAGAGAGCCACCGGTGAGGCCAACGATGGCGGAGGAAGGCCGACGGAGGAGGAGAAGAAACCAAGGCAAAACCGAGTAGATCCGCCGTCGTGCCGTCGATCTAGGCCGAGTTGAGGCCACTGACAAGTTCGTCTCAACGCTGGCCAACTGCTGAGCCATCGAACCGCAGGAGAACCGATCGCCGGAGACAAATCGGTGGTGAGGGGAAGGCAACCGGTTTGAAGGGCCTGAACCGGCCAGGAAAGAAAGGAAAAGAAAAGGAAAAGAAAAGAAAAAGAAAAGAAAGAAAAGAGAAAAAAAAGAATAAAGAGAAAGAGAAAAAGGAATTCCAGGAATTCGAAAAATTCTCAAGAATTCAAAAATTACAGGAAATCCTAAGAATTACGGGAATCGGTAAGAAATCCTGGAAAATATTAAATTATTTAAATAATTTATTATTCAAATAATTATGAAAAAAATTCTAAATTTTAGAATCTAATTTCCAGAAAATTCCCTCAGTAACCGAGCCGATGGAATCGGGCGAGGTGAACATGGGCGCGACCTTCGAGAGGCAGTCGCTGACCCGAAACAAGTAAGGGAGACATGTGCCGCCTGTAAGGATATTCGGCCACATATTTTAAATTATGCATTTAATTTATAAATGCAATTTATAATGATTGGTTTTGAAATTTGTGGTGATTTATCGGTTTTAAATTGTGGTGAAATACCGATTGAGAAATATAAACTGTATTTTTCGTGCAAGAGGCTAGCCAAATCGACAACCGTTATACTGCCGAAAAATTATCGAAAATTTACTGAAATTTACCGAAAATCACCGGAAACCATAACAAATGATTTGATTTCACGTGAAACGATTTTCAGGTACGAAAATCGAGAAATCAAGTAAATTTCATAAAACATGAATATAGTGATATTTTATTTTAAAATATTCATGTTTTCGAGTATGGTGAAAAGGAAATCACCGAAAATTCACCGATAGGTGATATTTCACGTGAAACGAGATGAAAATGAAAAAGAGACCGAAGTGAATATTTTTATAAATATTCTTAAGTATTCACTTGATTTACTATAAAACCTTTATGCTTTTAATTGTGAGATACATAATTATATAAATTCCATAAAGGTTAAGAAATGATGGAAAACTATGATTTCGAGACTAGAGGTCTCTACACGTGTTTTTAGAAAGAAACATGGTTACGGGATTTATGAATTTGGAAAAATAAATATTTTATTTTTCATAAATTATTGAAAAATCATGTTTTTAAGTGAAAGTACAAAAAAGCGTGCATACGTGTTTTACAGTGGAGAAAGGATAGTTTTGCCCTTTTATATGTTACATTGATGACTTTGCAAACTGTTTCACCGTGAGGAAAACACGATTTATACCTTTATGAAATATTTTGAGAAATATTATTTAAATTATAAATTTCGTAAAGGTGATGATTTTATTACATGTGAGCCTTATGGATATTTGTGAAATATTTCGATTTACTGTATTTAAAATCCATAAAGGCTATGGTACGGTTTATACTGTTTTGAGACTTAGGCCCTGAGTTTCATGCATCACACTTATACTGTTACTGTCACGTGGCTGATAGACCTGCTAGTCATCAGCGTCCCGGATGTCACCTGGCAAGTGTACACCGAGGACACCATATAGATCATGGCCATAGATCTCACTATTATACTGTTATTGTGTCCCTTCGGGGATGATGATTACTGCTCCATTATTGGACGATGATAGCATGATTTAATTGTAGGGTGATGCCTAGTCTCACATACTGTTACTATTTACTGAAAGGATTTAC
Organism: Heritiera fomes; assembly: GCA_032173925.1. NCBI lineage: Eukaryota > Viridiplantae > Streptophyta > Magnoliopsida > Malvales > Malvaceae > Heritiera > Heritiera fomes. The sequence goes on from JAPDPM010000011.1 coordinate 22,811,470, forward strand.
AGAATCCTATTTATTGTACTGTACTGTACTGTACTATTTACTGTTCTAAACTACTGTTTACTGATTACTGTTACTGATGAAAAAACAGTACCAAAACATTGTTTACTGAACTGTACTGTTTACTGAAATGTTAGCCACTGATTACTGTTTTACTAAAGAAAAAGCTACCATTTACTGTTTACTGAACTGAAAGCTACCGTATACTATTTACTGTTACTGATTGAACCGTATTGAGATACTGTTTTACTGAATACTAAATATACTGTTTTACTGAACTGTACGATACGGTTACTGATTTGAAAAGAGAAATAAATGTTTATTCTAAAAGAATAACATAAGAATTATTTTTAAGATAAAAATAATCGCAAAAGTACTTATCCAACGATTGGATATTTGAGAACCACTGTACTATCATGTGTTTTACTATACTGAAGAGAAGAGAAGTAAACCAATATTTTTATTACTGAACTGCCACGTTTTTTAAAGTATACTGAATGTGAAAAGAAATAGTGGTTTACTCCATGGAAAAACGAAAATTATATCATTTTGAAAAGAACGAAAATAGTACTTTCTACAGTTGCTTCTAGGTTCCGAAACAAGTCAGATATTTCAAAATACTTGCCTTACTCTATCTGGATCCCTGGCCGACTGTAGTATCCTTCCTACATGTGTGCCTAGAGCCAGCTAGGAAGATTTTAAAGAAAATGAAAAAAATTATTTTCAGCATATAGATAGCTGAATATCAAGTGTGACATATAACTCTCTTACTGAGTCGTGGTTTGCTCACTCCCCAATTTTAACATTTCAGGTTTTAATGATGGTGAGATCCAATATTTGTGGATTACGACTGCACATAATGGACAATGTGACAGACCGACTAAGATATATCAGGTACGATCATTTATTTTCTGTATTTAGACATGTCTACAGTACTACATATTTGTAATTAAGATAGGGGATGTGTATAATGTTAACAATATTTTATTAAATTGTTTAACATCAAGTGTAAAGTGAAGTATCACAGACAGCCCAACTGGATAAATTGTGTAAAAAAAAGTGAAAAATGTGGTAACGGGGCGTTACAGATTTAATGGTATCAGAGCATGGTTGGCCTGATGTCTGTGGATACTTTTAAAAAGAAAAGTATTAAACATCTCTGGTAGTACTGTGTCGTCTGAATACATAGAGAAAATAAATGATTGTGAATTAAGTAAAATGATTTAAAAGGAGTGAGAAAGTATAAATTGAGAATGTTAAAGAAGAAAATAGGCTCAGAAATTACCAGAAAATTGGTGATTCCTATAATCTAAATGAAGGCCTGTTCGATAAGGAACCGAAAGGACTCGGTGAGGGCCCCACCAGTACTTCCCGATCCAAATCGAACTGAAACCTCAAAATGATGGTATGAAGGAGGGGAATGACATATAATCATTAAATAGACTTTAAGATCATTGATTGAGGGTAATTTGAAGAGAGAGAAATTTTTTGGCCAAAAATAACCAAAATACCCCTGCCTCCAAAATTTTACCGAGAGTCAGAATAGACCAACAGATGTTGGAATTGAGTGATTTGACAGAGAAATTGATAATGTAAAGCTGAATTACAAGCAGAATAATCTAATTATGAATTTTAGTGAACTTCTCTGTCGAAATTGAACAAGATCTTAATGGCTAATAATAGCATGAGAAATGATACTATCAGCACATAGATAATGAGATCATTGATTCAAAAGTATACTGAGTAGAAAGAAATAAATGTCAAAATGACGAAAATGACCCTATGTTGGACAAAGTCTGAATTGTGATAAAACTAAGTAGATCTTGAACCCATTGATGATAATGGATTTATTAATGGTATAGAGGATGTCATATGGATATATCGATCCCTATTACTGATTCCACTAACACTTAAATTACGGACGCGAATTACGAGTGACCTAGTGAACGGGTTAGGCCTCACGATAGATCTTTGAGGGTTAACCTAGTGAAAGGGCTGGGCATTCTCAAAAAGGACAATACAGATGTGTACAGGTGGACGGTGGACGGTGGACGGGCCGGGGCCTTACACGATGCGATCCAAAGAGTGTATAGTGGAAGGAATGTTATAAGATGATTGGCCCGGTTATTAACTGTAAGGGCCGGAATTAAGAGTGTATTGAACGGGATCGTTGAATACTATGAAAAGTGAAATGATTATAGGAATTCACTGATGAGGTGAATAGTACAGATAATGAAATACATATGTGGTTACTTACGGTTCTATATATTTTACTACTTTGAGGTATCAAACAAATAATTTTATATAGAACCGAAATATCTTGAAATATCTGTTACAGAATGAGGTACTGTGCGGAGTACTACGAATTGGAGAATATGTATAAGAATAGTAAAGTGATAAAGAAGAAGATGACAGCTAACCTAAGTTCTTCAGAACCCTTGAGACAGAACTGTGATGGGTGACCCAATGATGGGTGACCCATAGTGGATCATGTGTTGTGAGATGCGGGCGAATAATGTTATCGTCGACTCACTAGTAAGAGTAAACCTGGGGCGAATGGATCACCTAGGGGATGCTCGCCGACGGTCGATTCGAACGGGCGGGACTCTTACAAGGAGCTTAATGATAACACGAGTGTAAGGAACTAGGTACGTAAGGGTGCCAGGGTTCAAACCTCGTGGATAATATGCTCAAGGGAGTTAAACCTGAATTTATTAAATGAACTTGATTTCAAAGTAAATTACAATGGTAATAAATTGGTTAGTTGTAACATGTGTTGATAACTGTTGTACTTACTACAGCTTACTGGAATGAGATTCGTAAGGTTGTAAAGTATGAATAAACAATGAAATCAAGGTAGAGTATGAGTCGAAATGAATCGAATAGTAAATGTCTCTGCCTTGAGAATACACAGTGTAAATGATTGGATATGAGGATGAAATGTCCGAATTAATAAGAAATGTGTGATTAAAGAAAGTATCGGATTTGATTTCTGATAGAACTTCCAGAGTTATATAAATTGGAGGAATCGAGATAACATTGACTCGATTTTGAATATGAAATCGGATTCTAAGCTTGTATCGGAGAACTTACGAAAATTCGAAAGCTTAAGAAATCCAGTCTGAAAAATGTGAGAATAATGAAATGCATGTGTATAAGGTGTGATTGAGGGAAATACAGATAACGTAAATTGAGGTTAAGAAACTTATCTGTATAAGTGTAATTGAGAGAAGCATTGATGATATTGAGATGTAGATGAAATAAAGTGATATAGTAAATGTTTACTATCTAATAAAGTTCTCATGAAGAACAAGTATTCATCTACATGAAAATAGACGCTTTATTGATCTGATCACAGATATATGAGGAGTTAATAAAACTAACCTCAGTATAAAGCATCCTTAGATAAAAGATGGAAGATTGATGTCCATAAGATGATGATTAGAACTCGGAGTGAATTTTACGAGTTCCTATTGAGGTTACAAGGTTAATGATTTGCCTTACGAGGTATATAAGCCTAAAGAATGAGGCATTCATACATGAGTAAATTGATGAAATGCTGATAGAGCCTAAAGTACAAATGAAACATGAGCAGCATTATGGTATAACCCTTAAACTCTTAAAGACTGTGGAATTGTGCTATGATTGGCAACTAAGATGTTTGGCTAGACAGTGTCTCCTTATGAGGGATATATGATCTCAAAATGACAGAGTGACGGTGAATTTGACTATGATAGAGAGATAATGATTGAGATACGAGATTAATGAGTCTAGCTATATACGAGATTAATGAGTCTAGCTATATACTACTGCCAGTCTATAAAAGAGTGATGAGACTAGCTGCTCTACTAATGTGATGTAATTAAAGAAAGAAATTTAAGTTGGTAAATGGATAAGTGTAAAGAAAAGATGGTATGCAAGATTTTAAAAGATCTTAGCAGTATAGTACCATACCAATTGAGAAAACCGACTAAAAGGATGAGAGTAAAAACATGAAAAGATAAAAGTTGAAATATGAAAACGAAAACGAATGTGGAATAAGGAAATAAATTGCATGATGAGAAGGGAACATCAATATGAAATAGTTCCCAAAGGTAAGACGAAAAATGATCTAATGTTGGTTATCACACGACAATGGCTAGATGTAAAATCAAGCCAAATTTGACAAGTGAAAGTAACGATACTCAAAGGAGTAAAATGAATGACATGTGTTATTTTACTGCTGATATATAAATGAAAAATGATTATACATATAACCACCGTAACATGATAGAAACAGTGGAAGTCTATAGATGATGTGGTGAATATATATATATATATATATATATATATATAAATTAGAGATTCAATTGTGGAATCTAAATTATGAAAAGAGATGTAATAACCATACTACATGAAGAGAACATGATTGTCTCATGAGCTATGATTGTAAGAGATGATCAATAGTAAAGTCTGCAAGTGAGATGCAGCCTTGATAAAATGAATGTTGTGGACAATAAAGAGTCCAAAAGAGATATAATGATATGGAAGTGATTAAGGACTAATGATCTAAATAGAATCAATTTCCATTATCGGAATCCTCTATTCTCTAGTGCCTTAGTTGCAGTATGAGTGAGAAATAGTGGAGATGTATATATACAGTTCCAGTGAGCATTACATGTGATGGGAGTCTCTGAGTTGCCATATGCTTAATGAGAAATAGCAAAAGGCTTTGAGATCCCAAGTGTATTGATAGCATCGCTCCGTACTGATGTAAATATCTTAGCATAATATTGAAACGCTTGAAGATATATTGAGAGAGCGTATGCATGAGATATGAAAGCTATTGGGACAATTACATACAACTGATTGACATGAGTACAGGATAGTACCAAATTATATGGACTTGGCACTAAGTGAGAAGAATAGATGATGAATAGCATAAATCAGCTGTGACATGAAGAATACTGTGCATGGACTCTTATGTGAAAAGAGAAATGAGATTGATAACTCCCAATTTGATGAATGAACTTACAGGAGTATAGATATATGTGATGAAAGACAGCATATAGTGGTATAAAATATTTTTGATGTTGAAAGTATACTGGCAGTAATTATGTAAAAGTTGATCTAAAGGATAAAGTTGTAAGTATACGGCATGTACCACCTTCTAAGTTAAGTTAAATTCGGAGGAACGAATTTCTTAAGGTGGGGAGGATGTGATAACCGTAAATTTTTCATTTATTAAAAATTATAAATATTGAAAATAAATAAATAAATAAAATTGTGAGAACGGGATATTAGTGAAAAATCCCTAGAATTGAGAAAGGAACAGATAGTGGAAATCCGAGTGAAGAAAAGTTAAATTAGAAATTATGGAAAATAATGAAAGGATGAAATTTAATTTGGATAAATGAAAATCCAAATTAAATAAGAAAATGAGAAAGGACATGTGAAATATAATTATATAATTATATATTATATAAATGTATTTTCATGCAAATACATATGTATTTAAATACCGTATGGTATATAGTATATATTAAATATCCATGGGTATATATAAGTATATATACTATTTTATAAATTTAAATAATACATATGTATTCAAGTATGGCATTTTATGTATATATAAATATATACATATATGAGAAAAATGTAAATATTATTTTACATTAAAGTTTAAATACATATATATATATATTGTAAATACAATATATATGAAAATTTTTACATTTATATAAAGAAATATATAAATGTTAGTTAAATTAAAAGTATATAAGTATACATATATGTATTACATATATTTTATTTATATACAATATGTATACATATTATTAATATACAATACATATATATATCATTATATATAATATATATTATTAATATACAATACATATATATATATATCATTATATATAATATATATAGTACTATCTTATATATAAAGTACTAATATTATAGATAATATATAATATAAGTATAATATATATATGTATAATGTATAATTATAATATGAAATAAAGTAAAAAAATAAATAGGAAAAGAGAGAAAGAATCGGAAGCCTCCCGATTCTTCCCCTCAAGTGGCTGCCTGCCACTGTCGTCGGAGAAGGAAAGGAGAAGAGGGAGGATCGACGTCGCCGGTGAGCCGAAAAATGGAAGAGATGATGACCGGTGATGGAAAACGGAAGAAGCAGACTCGGAAAACGAAACAGAAACCGACTGAAAAAGCCGAAGAAGAGAGGAGAATAAAACGGCCTTGCCGACCGGTCTTGGCACCGCCACAGCCACCTCGACCTCGACGGAGGTGAGGGGAAGGAGAAGAGAGCCACCGGTGAGGCCAGCGACGGCGGAGGAAGGCCGACGGAGGAGGAGAAGAAACCGAGGCAAAACCGAGTAGATTCACCGCCGTGCCGCCGATCCAGGCCGAGCTGAGGCCACCGGCAAGTTCGTCTCAACGCCGGCCAGCTGCTGAGCCACTAAACCACCGGAGAACCAATCGCCGGAGAAGAACCGGTGGTGAGGGGAAGGCAACCAGTCTGAAGGGCCTAAACCGGCCAGGAAAGAAAGGAAAAGAAAAGAAAAAGAAAAGAAAGAAAGGAGAAAAAAAAAGAGAAGAAAGAGTAAGAGAAAAAGGAATTTCGGGAATTTGGAAAATTCTCGAGAATTTGAAAATTACAGGAAATCCCAAGAATTACGGGAATCGATAAGAAATCCCGGAAAGTGTTAAATTATTTAAATAATTTATTTATTTAAATAATTATGGAAAACTTCTAAATTTTAGAATTTAATTTCCAGAAAATTCCCTCAGTAACCAAGCCGATGGAATCGGGCGAGGTGAACACGGGCGCGACCTTCGAGAGGCAGTTGCCGACCCGAAACAGGTAAGGGAGACATGTGCCGCCTGTAAGGATATTCGGCCACATGTTTTAAATTATGCATTTAATTTATAAATGCAATTTATAATGATTGGTTTTGAAATTTGTGGTGATTTATCGGTTTCAAATTGTGGTGAAATACCGGTTGAGAAATATAAACTGTATTTTTCGTGCAGGAGGCTAGCCAAATCGGCAGCCGTTATACTGCCGAAAAATTATCGAAAAATTACTGAAATTTACCGAAAATTACCGGAAACCATAGTAAATGATTTGATTTCACGTGAACCGATTTTCAGGCACGAAAATCGAGAAATCAAGTAAATTTCATAAAACATGAATATAGTGATATTTTATTTTAAAATATTCATGTTTTTGAGTATGGTGAAAAGGAAATCACCAAAAATTCACCAATAGGTGATATTTCACGTGAAACGAGATGAAAAAGAAACCGAAGTGAATATTTTTATAAATATTCTTAAGTATTCACTTGATTTAATATAAAACCGTTATGGTTTTAATTGTGAGATAAATAATTATATAAATTCCATAAAGGTTAAAAAATGATGGAAAATTATGATTTCGAGGCTAGAGGTCTTTACACGTGTTTTTAGAAAGAAACATGGTTACGAGATTTATGAATTTGGAAAAATAAATAGTTTATTTTTCATAAATTATTGAAAAACCATGTTTTCAAGTGAAAGCACGGAAAAGCGTGCATATGTGTTTTATGGTGGAGAAAGGACAGTTTTGCCCTTTTATATGTTACATTGATGATTTTGCAAACTGTTTCGCCGTGAGGAAAACACGATTTATACCTTTATGAAATATTTTGAGAAATATTATTTAAATTATTAATTTCGTAAAGGTGATGATTTTATTACATGTGAGCCTTATAGATATTTGTGAAATATTTCGATTTACTGTATTTAAAATCCATAAAGGCTATGGTACGGTTTATACTGTTTGAGACTTAGGCCCCGAGTTTCATGCATCACACTTATACTGTTACTGTCACGTGGCTGATAGACTTGCCAGTCATCAGCGTCCTAGATGTCACCTGGCAAGTGTACACCGAGGACACCATATAGATCATGGCCATAGATCTCACTGTTATACTGTTACTGTGTCCCTTTGGGGATGATGATTACTGGTCCATTATTGGACGATGATAGCATGATTTAATTGTAGGGTGATGCCTAGTCTCACATACTATTACTGTTTACTGAAAGGATTTACAGAATCCTATTTATTGTACTGTACTGTATACTGTTCTGAACTACTGTTTACTGATTACTGTTACTGATGAAAAAACTGTACCAAAACACTGTTTACTGAACTGTACTGTTTACTAAAATGGTAGCCACTGATTACTGTTTTACTAAAGAAAAAGCTACCATTTACTGTTTACTGAACTGAAAGCTACCGTATACTATTTACTGAATGGGTAGCTACTGCTTACTGTTACTGATTGAACCGTATCGAGATACTGTTTTACTGAATACTGAATATACTATTTTACTGAACTGTACGATACGGTTACTGATTAAAAAAGAGAAATAAATGTTTATTCTAAAAGAATAACATAAGAATTATTTCTAAGATAAAAATAATCGCAAAAGTACTTATCCAATTATTGGATATTTGCGAACCACTGTACTGTCATGTGTTTTACCGTACTGAAGAGAAGAGAAGTAAACCATTATTTTTATTATTGAACTGCCACGTGTTTTAAAGTATACTGGATGTGAAAAGAAATAGTGGTTTACTCCGTGGAAAAATGAAAATTATATCGTTTTGAAAAGAACAAAAATAGTACTCTCTACAGTTGCTTCTAGGTTCCGGAACAAGTCAGGTATTTCAAAATACCTGCCTTACTCTATCTGGATCCCTAGCTGACTGTAGTATCCTTCATACATGTGTGCCTAGAGCCAGCTAGGAAGATTTTAAAGAAAATGAAAAAAATTATTTTCAGCATATAAATAGTTGAATATCAAGTGTGACATATAACTCTCTTACTGAGCCGTGGTTTGCTCACTTCCAAATTTTAACATTTCAGGTTTTGATGATGGTGAGATCCAATATTTGTGGATTACAGTTGCACATAATGGACAATGTGACAGACCGACTAAGATATATCAGGTACGATCTTTTATTTTCTGTATTTAGACATGTTTACAGTACTACATATTTGTAATTAAGATAGGGGTGTGTATAATGTTAACAATATTTTATTAAATTGTTTAACATCAAGTGTAAAGTGAAGTATCACAGACAGCCCAACCGGATAAATTGTGTAAAAAAAGGTGAAAAATATGGTAACGGGGCGTTACAAGTGTCCCCCTCCAATTCGTCGATAGTAATTCAATGACCTAATAGTCTTAGCCAATATAGCATGAACTACCACCACTTCATGCTCAATTTGCTCCACAAAGTCTACTAACTTAATTTCAACAAATAACAAGGATTTTGGGAAAATCACCATTCCATAGATTGCCAAAGCCATCATTTTCATACCATACTCATCTTCTTGGTGCTTATTGATGCATTTTTTCAAAAACTCCCAAGGCATATAAGTGCATTCTCCCTTATTCTTTATTTGACGGTCAAGCTCTTGCACATCAATACATGTCATAACGACTAGCTTTTTGCAATAACTCAATTCTCCCTTTGCCACTACTTCTTATCTGATTCTTTAGGATCAAAATGCAACAATACTGAGTATTCTTCTATTATGGGAACCATGTCTAACTCATTGAAAACAAAACACCTATATGACAGTCCCAAAAATGCAACATGGCTCAAATTAAATTAAGGTCCATCGATATTGTAAAGAGTCATGCTATACCCCTATATTTTTCCTTAAATGCCTCTCTTCTTGTAATATCCCAAGATCTCCAAATACCGACTAATTCAGTGAGATCATTTTGCTTGAGGTCAAGGTGAATCTTCCCTAGGAGGTCCGAAATGTAACCCGAGGGTAAACAATCACTATTCTTTCTTTGGGCTTCCTTAGATATAACCTTCACTTTGATAGATAACTTGCAAAGAGGTTTGGCTTGAGGTGCTTTCTTCATGGATGTAATGGATTTCAATCCTATTATCAATAGTTATGAGGAAAAAAAATAAGATGAGAAGATAGAGAAGAAAACAAAAAGAATATTTTATGGTTTATTTCTTCATGTGTCCTAAAGAGAAGGTTTTATCTATATTAAGGTTTGACTTAGTTCTAACCTAGGTTGGTCTCCTAGGCTTCATTATATGCATGGTTTGGATAAGAGTTTTAAAGGTTCTTAAATTGTTCCTCACTACCGTCCACATAAGACTAGTAAGGCACCCAATCCTCACTCATCATAAGTTACAAACGGAAAGGTTCAATTTGAGTAGGAGTATTTCGCTAGCCATTGCGAAGTTATTACCTCACGAGAGTGTAGATACTTTACTCCTTTGATATATGGACTGAGCCCAAGTCGAGGGCTTGTGCATGCTAATGCAAAGTGATGTGTTTGTATGAAAGAATAATGTTTTATTTAATGTTTGTTTTCTATTACGATCTCTTAAGCAAATTCTGAGATAATCTAAAACTAAGTATTAGCCTGACTCTCTATAGTCCCCAGCGAAGTCGCCAAACTATCATAACGTATTAAGTTTTAGAAAAAAAAAACCTAATAGCTAGACACAAAACATAAGGACTTGCCACCAACCATTTTAACCTAAGGTGTGATTGGTCACCTATTCGAACTAAGAGTAAAGCTTGGTCTACATTAAAAAATTATAGGGTTCGAGAATAGGGTTACGTGTGGAGAAGGTATTAAGCACCCCACAACGCCCATTCTAAAATGTACCACTTAGCCTTAGGTCATTTTCTAAATTTGCTTATGTTGATCTTTAATTTCAATATAATTAATGTTGGAAAGTATTTCTAAGTATCCTCTATTAAACTGGTAGGGTAACTTAAAAAATTTTCCTCACCTCGAGAGTATTCAAGTAGTTCTATGTGACTTGCTTGAAGAGGCTTCATCGTTGGATTCATTTTAATATTTTATGCGAAATACCTAACTTTGACTCCTTCTACCCAATTCATTCTTACCATTCTACTATTTTCATTATTTTCTATCATTTATTAATCCTTAATTTCATTTATTTATTTATTTATTTATTTTTATTGGAAAATGAGTATGAATTATTTTTATCAAAAATTTCTTTTAGATCTTCCATTAAGCTAGTCAGATCACAAAAAGAAATTTTCTTACCAAAAGATGTCCAAAGCATTACTTAAGCGTAATTCTACTTGGAATCTAATCAAAGGAATAATCAATACTCATTTTCAATAACTTTTATTAATTATTATCACTTATTTTATTATTTCATCAAATTTTATTACTATTTACCATTGTTATATTATTATTATAGTGAACAGGAATTATTAAATTTTTTATCTTTTTAATTAATTATTTTAATAATATTTTTTAGATTAAAATCATTTATTTTTATACTTAAAAAATGAATAAAAATCATTTATTATTGAAAAACTATCTCCAGATCATGCATTAAGATGGTAAGGCCTTGAAAATAATTTGCTCACCTAGAAATTTTCAAGAAAATCACTTAAGCGTAATTCACGCGATATTCCATCGTAGGAGTAATTCGTATCCACCTTCATTATAATTTTAATATCTAATTTTGGTTATTTTATTTATTCCATTCCTTATTTTGTTACCCATTATTATTTCTATTATATTATCACGGATTATTAATACCTTTCCTAATTTTATAACTAATTATTCATGTTCTAATTTAATAATAAATCTACTAATTATTCATATTTTAATTTTATAATAAGTTTATTTTATTTAAAAAAAAGAATATTAATCATTTTTTATTGAAAACTCTATTTAGACCTTCCATTAAGCTAGTGAGGCTTTGGGTAGAATTTTCTTAACTAGAAATTTTCAAGAAAATTACTTAAGCGTAATTCTCTTCATATTTCATCATTGGAACAATCTCAATTTATCTTCATGTTATTAATTTGTATCCACATTCTATTTTAACGAATCCTAACTTAATTTATTTTCCTAATGAATTTTCATTTTATATTGTCATTTATTTATTTTCTACTTTTTATATGCCTACTGATTAATATGGAATTTTAACTTTTATTGTCTTAAGTAATTTAACTATATATATTAGAAGAAATTATTTTATTAACTAAATAATCCATTTTAACCTCACTAACTAATTTAATTGATTTAATATCTAATATCTAATCGGATCCTACAATCTACTTAAACTAATTAATCTCGCTTAAACATGCTAAACAACTCTAGCTTTTACACTAACTAGTCAATAAAACAAATATAAAAAAAATGTACAAAGCAATGATTAAAAAGAAAACAAATGGAAAGGAATACATACCTACTGATGGGACTAGTACTTTATCTTTTCTTTTCTTGTCTTTTATTCCTACTTTCCTTTATCATTGCAAGCTCGTAGTAGGACTTGGTCTTGCTTCTTTTTACTCCAAAACATCAACAGCAACAGAACAAGGGAAGGCGATGATGTGAGACCTCGTAATTTATAGTACAGTTTGATTAGAATTATATAACTGAGAATTATGGAATAATTATAATTAATAAATAATTGATTTTATTTTAGGTTTATGGTTAAACAGTAAGTGGGCCCCTACCGATTCTCAAAGGTCCAGATGAAGGTGAAACTTCAAGAATTCGATATTTGGAGCCAGGAAATATGATGGTAAGAGTCTTAGCCTCCATCTCTATTATTTTTGCATATGTTGAAAAATGTGCAACAATTTAAAAAATGACAATTTAGCCCATAGGCCGTTAGAATTTTTAGAAATAACAGTCAAATCAAGATGACTTTGGACCTATGGTTTATAATAAATAATTTTTCATAAAATATAGTTTTAAAATATCTTGATAGATGGAAAAAACTAAAAGTGAAGATAGGAATTTATGAGATTTTACGATTAGGGATATTTTAGTAATTATACATAACTGGTAATCGAACTTCAACAAAAGCTTCATCAAACATTAGAGCAAGCTAAATAGAGTTGAATTATGATTAAATAAACTGGAGATTAGATAGATTGTTTTCAACAAAGTCAAACTTTATGGGCAATTATGGAAGAATTCTTTAAGTATAAGAGCAAAATTACCATTTTGCCCATAAAATCTGATTTTATCAACATTTCCAACATCTTCCTCATCACTTTCCTACTGAAACTAAAACCCAAATTAGCACCTCCATTAACATGAGCTTCCAAGAAAAGAAAAACCTTCCAAAAACCTAAGGAAACTAAGCTAAAATCAAAAAATTCCTTAACAAACCCTATCTATTTTTCTGTGCTCTTTCTTTTTGCATCAATATCTCATTCTACAGTGGCCAAAATCAATATCCAAAGTCTTCCATAATGTTTGGCCAAGGTGAGATAAATAGAAAACTTAAGCTTTTTCATGGAATTCTTGTTATTTATCATGTATTTATGATGTTTCCATGCTTCTCTTAGTTTGGAACCCGCTAAAACCATGAAATTGTGCCAAATAGGGTTTCTACCAACACCTCATCTACTTAAATGGGATAAAATGCAAAAGTATGGATAAGGAGACTATTCGACCATGGCATGCAGGGCTGTAATTTATGGCCATTCAATGTGTAATTTAAGTAGAAATTGTGTAGAAAATTATTAGAGTTAATTTAGGATTAAAAAGGAAATTTAATTTTGAAGAATAAAAATTTTAAAATGGAAGGAAGGATTCGGCCAAGCTAAGGGGAGGCTGAAATTGTGCCAGTTTCAATGTAATTTAGGCCTCAAAATAATATACATATTATTATGAGAATTTAGGCGCGATTGGAATCAAAATCGGAGTTATATAGCAAAAATTACAAATTTTCACTGATAGAAATTTTACTACATTTAGAAAATTTTGAAAAACAATGCATTCATATTTAAATAGTTAAATATTCTTTTACATAAAATATGGTGAATTAATCTAGTTTGAATAATAATTTGCAGCCTCTAAACCCAAGGGTTCTACCAGTGTTGACGAGACGTTTACCGAAAAATTAAGAGGTACGGGATATTTGTATGAAGCGTAGGGATATAGCATTGCATGATTTGAAGAAAATTGCAATTGATGGAAATGAATTAAATATTTTGAATTGAATTTTAGAACTGTGAATTATGGTTTGAAGCTAGATTTTTAAGCAAGAAGGGTTAGGTTTAAATCACCTGTTATGCAACCGAAAATTTTCTAAAGTCACTTATGCTATCTCAGACTATCATTTTGGCATGAAATTGGCAGTATGAGAAGTTGATTAATATGGTTGAATATAAATTCCTAAATATGAATTTATGTAATTAAATCACAAATTCATTTTGTGCCTTAATGTAGTAAATTAATTATAAATTTATTTTAAGATCTTGTGATGGAAAATTTTATTATTATTGTGGAATTTGTTTTGAATAATTGCAAGGCTAATGTTATTTTGATATTATGTTTTGTGAAATAATATTATTGATTTTACGATTTTGTGATTATATTAATTTAATTGAGATATGTTTTATTTAATTTATCTCCATAAACAATTCTGAACTATTTATTTAAAATGTTTTGAGACTGTGACCCCGTAGCTACCTGCGGGTACATGCATTTCCATTCTATTTTAATTGTTGTTGACTCTAGCCCAGTCTTCTGGCTCCCACAAGTGTAATCTGGCTAGTCTACACACTATGGTACCTTGACTATGTGTAGCCTAGTCTCCATTAAAATTAACTGGAGTAGTAAGTCCTTGGTTAGCTTAGATCTAAGCACTCCTAGTTTTGATATATTTATGATTTCAATTTATCCCTATTTTATATTCCGTGATATGAATACAATTTTATGAAATTACTTATTTCAATTTATCTACTAGAAAATGGTTGCTATGAATATGATTTATTCTGTTTACAAAGAAATTGTTTAATTTCGATTATAAGTATGTTTTATTTCTCAAACATTGGAATTATACTTGAAATTGTGATTTAATTAAATCAAATAAAATCCCTATAGTGGCTTTGGATACTAGAACATGACAAGAACTCTAAAGTTCTTCCCATACTCTACCCAGTTACTCAACCCACTATAGTATCCTTCCTATTAGTTCGTGTTTCATATTTTAAAATTCATTATTTGGTATAAATATTTGTTTATGAATTTAGCATATAAGATGTATTATATTAGCTTTCGTATAGATATTCATTACTGAGCATGTTTCGCTCACTTCTTTATTTTTCCACTTCTAGATTTTTTGCAATGAGATCGGGTCTGCTTCCTAGGAGGACCTAATTCCAGTATTCCTTAGGTGATTGTACAGATTGTCGAGGTATACTATGTTTATTTTTATGTATTTAGATTTTTTTTAGTACTACTTTTATGTATAATGAACTTGGGATGTTAAACATTTGTATTTTGGTTATATAAATTTGAATTTTGAATCCTGGGTTTTATATATAAATAATAAATTTTTAATTGAAAGTTAAGTGACACTGCAGACGAGCCTAACCTTTATGTGTTTATTTATGCGAATTTAGTAAAATATTTAGTGTTTTGGGACATCCCAGTAAAGGTGATATTAGAGCGAGGTTGGTCTGATATCTACTAGTATCTTTTGATTTGAGATAATAAGCATCCCAAGTAGTACTGTACTTATTTAAATATATTAATAAATTAGGAGACCAAAGTCTATTTTGTGCTACTTGTTGTGGTACAATATGTTAGATACGCGAGGAGATATTGGACGGGGTAGGGGACTCTCCAAGGGACGCCCTAGGCATGTACAGCCTACCCTAGAGCCTACTACAGAGCTGATGCCAGAGGTAGCTCTCCCTCCACAACCTAAGAGTATAGATACCCGGATGTTTAGGTTGGAAAGAATCATAGCAGACTTCATTGCAAATTTTAATAAAGCATCGGCACCCTAGCCAGCATAGCCTTCACCTCTACCACCTGCACCACAACCTGCACCACAACCAAAGCTGCAACCACAGCCAATATAGCCCCCACTGCAGCCTCAGCCCCAGATTCAAGAGCAGCCAACGCGAGTTCTAGTTAGAGGTTGTAATGCTAATTTAATTTGACAATTTAAGAAATTAGATCCGTCGAAATTCCAAGGTGAGAAGGATCCAATGGGTGCAGAGGAGTAGATAAATGAGGTGGAGAAGCTATTTGATTACATGACTTGTTCCAAGACTGAAAAGGTCGGGTTAGCTACATTTTTACTGGTGGGTGATGCAAAGTATTGTTGGAAGTCCACCAAGATAGTTCTATCGACCATATACCATGAGCTAACTTGAGAGATTTTTCTAGAGACCTTTTTCAAGTTGTACATCCCCAGCATAGCCCATATGAAATTGAATTTAGAGTTTATGAGTCTTAAAGTAGGGGAACATGTCAATAGACCAGTACGAGTCCAAATTTACTGTCTTCAGCTGTTTCGATCTAGAGGTTGCTAGGAGCGAGAAGTATAAGATCGAGCGGTTCATATCCGACCTAAAGATATCCATCAGGAACAGTTTAGCCCCGTTCAATATTTTCAGTTATGATGAGGTAGTTAGCTAAGCCCAGCAATGTGAGTAGAATTATGAGGCTTAGCAAACGGAGTTGGGATTTTGAGCTAAGAGAAAAGGCAAGGAGAAGGTGCGACGTAGTGACTACAGAGGTGATTTTAGGCTGATTAAGAAGCCTATAGGGATTAGACTTGCTGGAGATAGATCTACTGGCACCAGGAGATTCATTACTCCTTAGAGGGGGGTTACAACTAGGTGTAGACAATGTGGGAGGTCGCACGGTGATGACACTGCTATTGGGCGATGGGAGCTTGTTTTAAATACGGACAGCAGGGTCACATGATCAGAGACTACCCTAAGGATAGGAAGGTAGGGCCAGTTGCTTCAACAGCCCTAGCAGCTGTTCCAGCACCTAAAGAGGAGAAGGCAACACCATTTGCATTGTGCAAAGCGACTGTAGCAGAAAAAGGGAAGCGAATAGTGACTTAGGGACAAGTATACGCATTAGATAAGGAGATTGCAGATGCCTCTTCTGATATCATACAAGGTAAGATTTATATTTTTGATATTATTGCTATTGCATTAATAGACCCAAGCTCCACGCATTCATTTATTTTCCATACATGTGCTTTTAAGATACCGGTGAAACCCGAGCCCTTAGGGTACTTATTACAAATTACTACCCCATTCAAAAAATCGCAAATGACAGATGTAATATATCGAAATTGTAAACTAAAGATAAGAGATAAATCAATCGTAGCTAACCTAGTTTTGTTAAATATGTACGATCTAGATGTAATTTTAGGGATGGACTGGTTAGCTATAAATTTTGTTAGCATAGACTACTACACTACATTTATAACTTTCTCCCAACCAGAAAAATATATTGTAAAGCTTTCTATGTAGAAATGGAATTAAACATTTTATTGAAATTCGTTCGATTTGAATTTAATCACTAAGCATTTACTTGATTATTGAAGGGTTTATAGCCTATGTGAAAGATGTTGAAAAGAGGCATCCGGAGTTACATAAGGTTCCAGTGGTCAAGGACTTCCCAGATTTGTTTCCGGATGATTTACTAGAACTTTCGCCAATCGGGAGATAGAATTCAATATTGATTTAGTGCCCGGTGCTGAACCCATCTCGAAGCCCCCTTATCGAATGGCACTGGTTGAGCTTGAAGAGCTCAAAAAGTAGCTCCAAGAGTTACTTGATAAGGGTTTTATTTGTCCCAGCATTTCTCCTTAGAGTGCACTAGTCCTATTTGTCCGAAAGAAGGATGGTAGCCTGTGAATTTGTATTGACTACTGGTTGCTTAATAAGGCTATTATCAAGAATAAGTATCCACTTCCCTAGATTGATGATTTATTTGATCAACTCAAGGATGCCTGATATTTTCTAAGATTGATCTGAGATTAGGGTATCATCAGCAAAAGATTCGGGAGAGTGATGTACCCAAGACAACTTTCAGAACTCGATATAGCCACTACGAGTTTCTAGTAATGCCATTTGGGTTTACAAATGCCCCTATAGCATTTATGAATATAATGAATGAGGTCTTCAAGCCTTATTCAGATAAGTTCGTCATTGCATTTATCGATGATATATTGGTGTATTCTAAGTCGCGGGAGGAACACGAGCAGCACCTATACATAGTTTTGCAGACCTTCAGAGATAGGAAGGTGTATGCAAAGTTCAACATGTGCGAGTTCTAGTTGGACCAGATCACTTTTTTGGGGCATGTGCTCTCTAAAGATGAGGTGTCAATTGATTAGTTTAAAATTGAGGCTATTGTTCAGTAGGAGAGACCAAAGACAGTTACGAAGATACGAAGTTTTTTGGGTCTAGCTAGATATTATCGCAAATTTGTTGAGGGTTTCTCTAGACTTACCACTCCATTGACACGTCTCACTCGTAAAGGAGTAAAGTTTGAGTGGA
Source organism: Heritiera fomes (assembly GCA_032173925.1). NCBI lineage: Eukaryota > Viridiplantae > Streptophyta > Magnoliopsida > Malvales > Malvaceae > Heritiera > Heritiera fomes. The sequence continues at coordinate 22,829,829 of JAPDPM010000011.1, forward strand.
CTGATGTGTGTGAGCGCAGCTTCCAGAAACTGAAGCAGTAGTTGACCACAACACCAATCTTGACTATTCCGAGTAGTTCTGAAGGATTTTTCATATACAGTGATGCCTTCTCCTTAGGTTTAGGTTGCGTGCTGATGCAACATGGAAAGGTGGTTGCTTATGGGTCCCATCAGTTGAAGGATCATGAGAAGAATTATCCCACGCATGACTTGGAATTTGCTGCACACGCATGACTTGGAATTTGATGCTATGGTGTTTGCTTTAAAGATAAGGCGACATTACCTATATGGTGAGAGATTCCAGGTATTTACTAATAACAAATGCTTGAAGTATCTGTTCATGCATAAAGAACTAAATATGAGGCAGCGTAGATAGATGGAGCTACTAAAAGACTATGACTACAAGATTCTGTACCATCTGGGGAAGGCTAATGTTGTAGCTGATGCACTACGCAGAAAGCATTTAGGGATGGTATCTTATACGATAGTTCAGGAATACAATCTTTTGGAATAGTTTGCGAGCCTCAGTATAGATATTTCTCCTTTTGAAAGGTATGGATTAGTGGCCAATTTTCAAATAGAGCCAGGACTGATAGATCATATAGAAAATGCTCAAAGGGAAGATTCGAGGTGCATTAAAATTGTTAGTAGTAGCTAGGAGTTCAGTTAGATTATGTAATTGGCACTGATGGCATTCTTAGGTTCGAGAATAGAATTTGTATTCCCGAAAATAAGCAGTTACGGGAGCTGATTTTAGCAGAAGCACACAAATTCTAAGTACACCTTGCATCCAAGCAGTAACAGGATGTATCAGAATCTATGTAACGTGTACTGGTGGCCTAATATGAAGAGAGACATCACGGAGTTTGTTGCTAAATGTCTCACTTGCCAAGAAGTTAAAGTAGAGCATCAGAACCTAGCAGGATTACTTCAGCCTCTACAGATTCCGATATAGAAATAAAACATATCACCATGGATCATCATGGGATTACTGAGGACCATACAGAATCATGATGCGATCTGGGTGATTATAGATCGGTTGACAAGTCCGCCCACTTCTTAGCTATTAAGCCTACAGATTCTCTAAGTGCCTTAGCCGATCTGTATGTTCGGGAGATTGTGAGGTTGCATGGTGTTCCAGTGAGCATTACTTCTGACTGAGATTCTAGATATACTTCTCATTGCTAAGAGAGATTTCAGGAAGCTATGAGATCTTGTTTGAATTCCAACACAACTTTCCTCCGTAAATTGATGGTTAGTCCAAGCGCACCATCTAAACGCTCGAGGATATGTTGAAAGCTTGTGCGCTAGATTTTAAAGGCTCCTAGGACGATCATTTTCCATTAGCGAAATTTGCCTATAATAACAGCTATCATTCGAGTATCAGCATGGCACCTTATGAAGCATTATATGGTCGATGATGCTATTCCCCAATAGCATGGGAAGAAGTGGGCGACAGAAAGATTTGGGCTCCTGATTTGGTTGAGCGGGCTTTTAAGGACGTTCAGTTGATTTATGACAAGTTGAAGATTGAGAGTCGGTAAAAGAGCTATGCAGATATCAGACATGGGTCATTAGAATTTTTTGTTGGTGATTCAGTATTCCTAAAAGTTTCACCTTTTAAAGGGATCATGAGATTTGGAAAGAAAGGTAAGCTGAGTCCTCGTAACATCAGACCATTCGAGATGTTAGACCAAGTGGTAGACGTAGCATACTGGTTGGCGTTACCACCCAAGCTCTCTAGTGTACACAATGTCTTCCACGTATCTATGCTTAGAAAATACCATCAGATCTGTCCCACGTGATTCAGTATGAGCCACTAGAGATTAGAGAAGTTATGAGTTACGTGGAGAGACCGATACGAATATTGGATTGAAAAGATACGTGTTACAGTCGAAGTCGATACCTTTAGTTAAGGTTCTCTGGCAGTACCATATCGAAGAGGAAGCTACCTAGGAGCTAGAGAGCCTGATGAGAGAGAAATATCTAGAGTTGTTCATCGATTAGGTTTGATAAAATTTGGAGGACCAAATTTGTTAAGGTCTGGGAGAAATGTGAGACCTTGTAATTTATAGTACGGTTTAATTATATTATATAATTGAAAATTATGGAATAATTATAATTAATAAATAACTGATTTTATTTTAGGTTTATGGTTAAATAGTAAATGGGCCCTACCGATTCCTAGAGGTCTAGATGAAGGTGAAACATCATGGATTCGATATTTGGAGCCGGGAAATATGATGGTAAGAGTCTTAACCTCCATCTCGATTATTTTTTCATATTTTTAAAAATGTGCAACAATTTAGAAAATGACGGTTTAGTTCATAGGCCGTTAGAATTTTCATAAATAACAGCCAAATCAAGAGAACTTTGGACATATGGTTTATACTAAATAATTCCTCATAAAATATAGTTTTAGAATATCTCGACAGATAGAAGAAACTAGAAGTGAAGATAGGAATTTATGCAATTTTATGGTTAGGGGTATTTTGGTAATTTCACCTAAACAGATAACCAAATTTCAACAAAAGCTTCACCAAACATTAGAGCAAGTTAATAGAGTTGAATTATGATTATATAAAATATTTTGGAGGTTAGATAGACTGTTTCAACAAAGTCAAACTTTAAGGGCAATTATGAAAAAATTCTTTAAGCATTTTGCTCATAAAACCTGATTTTATCTGCATTTCCAGCAGCTTCCTCGTCACTTTGGTGCTGAAACCAAAACCCAAATTTGCATCTCCATTAACGTGAGCTTCCAAGAAAAGAAAACCTTCCAAAAACCTAAGGAAACTAAGCTAAAACCGAAAAATTCCTTAACAAACCCTGTCTATTTTTCTATGTTCTTTCTTTTGCATCAATATCTCATCCTATAGTGGCCAAAATCAATCTCCAAGGTCTTTCATAGCTTTTGGCCAAGGTGACACAAATAGAAAGTTTAAACTTTTTCATGGAATTCTTGTTATTTATCATGTATTCATGATGTTTCCATGCTTCTCTTAGTTTGGATCATGCTAAAACCATGAAATTGTGCCAAAAAGGGTTTCAGCCAACACCTCATCTTCATGCATGTGACGTGTTGATGAGGAAATTGCTATAGAAATAAGGTACAAAAAACAAGAAAGTATGCTTGATTTAGCTTAAATGGGATAAAATGCAAAAGTATGGATAAGGAGACTATTTGGCGATGGCATGAAGGGCTGGAATTTATGGCCATTCAATGTGTAATTTAAGTAGAAATTATGTAGAAAATTAATAGAATTAATTTAAGATTAAAAAGGAAATTTAATTTTGAAGAATAAAATTTTAGAATGGAAGGAAGCATTCGGCCAAGCTAAGGGGAGGCTGAAATTCTGCCAATTTCAATGTAATTTAGGCCTTAAAATAATATACAAATTATTCTAAAAATTTAGGCATAATCAGAATCGAAATCGTAGTTATGTAGCAAAAGTTATAATTTTTCATTGGTAGAAATTTGACTGCATTTAGACAATTTTGACAGACAATGCATTCATATGTAAATAGTTAAATATTCTTTTAGATAAAATATGGTGAATTTATCTAGTTTGAATAATAATTTGCAGCCTCTAAACCCGAGAGTTCTACCGATGCTGACGAGGCATCTATCGAAAAATTAAGAGGTAAGGGATATTTGTATGAAGCGTAGGGATATAGCATTGCATGATTTGATGAAAACTGCAATTGGAGGAATTTAAATAAATATTTTGGATTGACTTTTGGAACTGTGAATTGTGGTTTGAAGCTGGATTTTATGCAGGAAGGGTTAGGTTTAAATAATTTGTTATGCTACCGAAAATTTTTTAAAATCACTTATGTTATCTCAGACTATCATTTTGGCATGAAATTGGTAGTATGAGTAGTTGATTTATATGGTTGAATATAAATTTCTAAATATGAATTTATGTAATTAAATCACAAATTCATTTTGTGTCTTAATTTACTAAATTAATTATAAATTTATTTTAAGATCTTATGATAGAAAATTTTATTATTATTGTGGAATTTACTTTGAATAATTGCAAGGCTAATGTTATTTTGATATTATGTTTTTGTGAAATAATATTATTGATTTTACGATTTTGTGATTATATGATTATATTAATTTAATTGAGATAGGATATTTAATTTATCTCCGTAAACAATTCTGAACTATTTATTTAAAATGTTTAGAGACTGTGGCCCCGTAGCTACCTGTGGGTACATGCATTTTCATTCCATTCTAATTGCTGTTGACTCTAGCCTAGTCTTCTAGCTCCCACAAGTGTCACCAGGCTAGTGTACACACTATGGTATCTTGACTATGGTCATACGTCTATTATATTGTATGTGTCTATTGGGTGTAGCCTAGTCTCCATTAAAATTATATTGGGTGGTAAATACTTGGTTAACTTAGATCCAGGCACTCCCAGTTTTGATATATTTATGATTTCGATTTATCCGTGTTTTGTGTTCTGTGATATGAATATGATATTTGTGAAATTACTTATTTCAATTTATCTATTGAAAAATGATTGCTATGAATATGATTTATACTTTTACAGAGAAATTATTTAATTTCGATTATAAGTATGTTTGTTTCTCAAACATTGGAATTATACTTAAATTTGTGATTTAATTAAATCAAATGAAATCCCTATAGTGGCTTTGGATATTGAAACACGATAGGTATTCCAAAGTACCCCCATACTTTACCCTGTTACCCAACCCATTATAGTATCCTTCCTATTAGTTCGTGCCAGTTTTATTTCATATTTTAAAATTTATTATTTTGTATAAATATCTGTTTATGAAATTAGCATATAAGATACGTTATATCAGCTTTCGTATAGATATTCCTTACTGAGCACGTTTTGCTCACCTCTGTTATGTATTTAGATTTTTGTACAGTACTACTTTTATGTATAATGAACTTGGGATGTTAAACATTTGTAATTTGCTAATGTAAATTTGAATTTTAAATCTTGGATTTTGTATATAAATAATAAATTTTTAACTGAAAGTTAAGTGATACTGCAGACGAGCTCAACCTTTATATGTTTATTTATGTGAATTTAGTAAAATATTCAATATTTTAGGACGTCACAGATGAAGCGTGTGCCAGGCCACAACAAGAATAGGGATTGTGAGGCTTGAAGACATTACAACAGACAAGGATGGCAACGAGTGGTGCGACGAGGACAGCAGTTTAGATGATGAGGATGACGCGGCAGCTTCTGCAAGCAACAGGAATGGCAATGACAAGGCGATGGAGCAGCAGAGAGACATGAACAAATAGGTATTTCCCTATTTTGGATCTTAAACCCAAGATCAGTAAAAATTAAAAAAATGAAACCCAATCAACTCGATCAGGTATATGAATAGCCCTATAACCTAAACAAAATATGGTGTCTATGGGTAGAATTATTGTTTTTATCAATAATTCTTATATTTTAATTAAAGATATCGAAATCAGTAGTGGGAAAGGAGGAAAATGGAGAATTCGAGATTCTTCATCAAGCCAATAAAATCCTCTGCTTTCCATGTGAATAGATTTCTAAAGCTGAAAAAAAAAGCTTAAAATATCAAACATAGTTTTTAGGATAATATTTTCTTGTGAGAACAAGTAGACCACCAGGTCTAAGTCTAAAAGTGAAAAAGAATTGAAGATGTCTTCCACTAAACAATCTGAGATCAATCAGCTCCTCAAACAACTCAAGCATTGCTTTCTTGAATTTATTATTTTTTATATTTAAAATTGTTAGAGATTGAATTTTAGCCAATTCGAGTTTTCTCCAATTCACACGCGTTGCATGCTCCACGTTTTTCGCTCTTTAGATTTGTATCTTTCCAATTATCTAGCGTTCAATTGAGGGCGAATAATATAAAGGCTCCTACATATAAAATTAGTATAATTATTACTGACAGTAGAGTTTTTTTATTCCATAAGTAACGTTAAGATCATGACATGTGTTTTATAAAAATATTAAAATAAATAAAATAGGACATGTGTCACGATCTTAACGTTGCTTGTGGAGTAAAAAAATTTCACTGTCAATGTATGTAATAATTATCCATAAAATTATGTTGCCAGTCATAAATATGTTAAAATAGAGAAATAAGTCTTTCGCTTTATTCTCATTTGCTTCCATGGAGAACTTCTCAACAATAATTCTGATAACCTTCCTTCAGTTTGCCATCTTTATTGCATCTGAGCAGCTTCCGTTCGTTCCAACAGATAATATCTACTTGAATTGTGGAGGCCCTTCAGATTATGGGTCGGATAGCCGGCTTTGGAAAGCAGATGAGAGCTCAAGCTTTGGTCCATTTGAATCATCCCAGAACAAATCAGAAGCCTATGAAGCTAATAGTCAAGGTCCTGTAGATCCTGTCCCTTATCTGACCGCCCGTGTCTCGAGTTCCGAATTCAAGTACACTTTCCGGGTTACTCCTGGCCAGAAGTTCATTCGGCTCTATTTTCATCCGGTCTCGTATAAAAAATTTGACCCATCCAAGGCTTTTTTCTCTGTCAAAGCAGGTTCTTTCACTTTACTGAAAAATTTCAGTGCTTTTCTTGTTGCTAAATCATTGCACGTTCAAGCATTTTCTAGAGAATTCTGCTTGAATATAGAAGAGAATCAGGTTTTGAACCTGACTTTCGCTCCATCTCCTAGTGCTTCATATGACACTTACGCTTTCATCAATGGAATCGAGATTGTGTCAATGCCTCCCAATCTTTATTACACACCACCGGAATCATCGGACGGTGTCCCTTTCGTTGGGCAAACTTATGGTCTTCGGGTTGACAATTACACCGCACTTGAGATGGTTTACAGATTGAATGTTGGTGGTAGATCAATCTCACCAGGGGGAGATGCTGGCATATTCAGGCTCTGGTCTGATGACTTCGTTTACATGACGACTAATAGTTATTTCACTGTCAACATCAGTGTACCAATGGAATACACAATCATTCCAAAGTACACTGCACCGGAGGACGTTTATAGGACAGCGCGGGGAATGGGTCCTAATCGTACTTACAACGAGAAGCACAACTTAACATGGAGATTGCCCGTGGATTCAGAATTCAAGTATATGGTAAGGCTTCATTTCTGTGAGCTTCAAGATGTCATAGATGCACCGGGCCAAAGACAGTTTCAGATCTTTATAAACGGTCAGACGGCTGAATCACTAGCTGACGTAATTATGTGGGCTGGTCATAGCAAAGTTCCAATTTATAAGGATTATCTTCTTTTGGCATCAAAGAAGGGGAAGGAGAATAAGCAGAATATCACCATAGATCTGCACCCTTTGGTTGCCAAATATTATGATGCTATCTTAAATGGAATTGAAGTGTTCAAAGTGAACAATTCTGATGGCAATTTGGCAGGATCCAACCCTGAAGGATCGATAACTCCACCACCTTCCGGATCGTTTAATTCTACAGCAGGGAAGTCCAAGATGAAGCGTAGAATGCTAATCGCTGGTGGCGGCTGTGCAGTTGGTTTGCTTATCCTGCTTTCTTTATTCATTTGCGTGGTTGTTTGGCAATATAGAAAGAGGCAGTATTACGGTTCCTACTCGGGAAAGAATTGGTTTTGCTGGTGGATAAATCCTAACAAAGGGAAATCCAAAAGGTCCTCCTTCTTACCGGAAGATCTATGCTGCCATTTTTCACTGGATGAGATCAAAGCTGCGACCCACAACTTCCACAATGATTTAGTTATTGGGAAAGGTGGCTTTGGGAAAGTATACAAAGGGTTCTTGTATGAAGGGGAAAAAACAGTTGCAATCAAGCGCCTGAATCCAGAGTCAAGACAAGGTGTTGCTGAGTTTGTGACAGAGATTGAGATGCTCTCTCAGCTTCGCCATGTTCATTTGGTGTCCTTAATTGGATATTGCAGTGAGAAAGGAGAGATGATACTCGTGTATGATTTTATGAGTAATGGGACTCTTTCTGATCATCTCTATGGTACCACTGCCATCTATGATCCTCTAACCTGGAAGCAAAGGCTGGAGATTTGCAGGGGAGCAGCAATCGGATTAAACTACCTTCATACAGGAGTAAAGCATACTGTTATTCACCGGGATGTGAAGACAAACAATATTCTCCTAGATGATAAATTTACTGCCAAAGTTTCAGATTTTGGTTTATCAAAAATGGACCCAAAAGTTGAGCAGATATATACAAGGGTAAAGGGCACAATTGGATACTTGGATCCAGAGTATGCTCGGGGTCATGCGTTAACGGAAAAATCAGATGTATATTCATTTGGTGTGGTGTTATTTGAAGTATTATGTGCAAGAAAGGCTTTGGATAATAAATTGGCAGACTCCCAAAGGAACTTGGCTAATTGGGCTAGAAAATGTATTGTTGATGGGACTCTTTACAAGGTTATTGATCCATATTTGATTGGTAAGATTGCTCCGGAGTGTTTTAAGGTGTTTGTTGAAATTGCTGAAAAATGCATAGCAGAAGCGGGAGCCGATAGACCATCAATGAATGATGTCATGGAAAAGTTGGGATTTGCAATAGAGCTGCAAGAGGCTGCTGATGTTGAGAAAGAGAAGACCTATAGTGGAAGTGAACATAGCTACCCTGATATAGTGTTTCCGGTTGCTCGCGACGTGGATTTTGATGATGAATCAGAGGTAGTTTCAAAGTTGGATTCTAAAGTATACAGTGGAACTAGGATATTTGATTCTGATACTATTGGAATGTTATACGGTGTTGATTCTAGTACATCATCAAATCTGTTCCCCAGCACCAACAACACTAAAAGAATAGGAAATTAGACAAAAGAGCGGAAATAGCCTAAAGGCTTAATGCCTTTCTTTATCTTTTCGCTGATTGGTAATGTACTTGTAAATTAGGTGTGTTTAATTAGTTTGATGTTTTGAATGCTACTTGCTTGATTTTGTTAAGTAATGATCATTTCTATTCATGTCGGTATTTGGTTGATTAGAATTATCTATTAATAAAATTGATAGATTTCAGTAACAAAAAAGTTTATCCTATTTTATTTTCATTTTCCTCTATTAATAAGATAGTATTAGATGGGTGCTTTTTCGATATTGGATTGATTCAAATCCTATACTTTTGCTTTTTTAAATAAGTTAGATTCATTAAGAGATAAATAAAGACACTGTAATTTGTTTGTTTTGACCAAAAAATAATTAAAAATAAAAATAAAAACGCTGTTATTAAAGAAAAAGAAAAAAGAGATGGCCATATCTTCGAATGGTGGGTCGGGAAGTAGTTTTAATTGGAAAGCAATTATTGAAACAAAAAGAGGGAAAACATGATGCCATGATCATGCATCTTTTTTTTTTTGTACAAGAGAAATATTAAATAATTAAGGATATAATTATTTGGATTCGAACCTAAAATTTATAATATGTCACAACTCATCTTTAATCACTAGATCAAATGGTTGTTGGCCAAGCATCTTTTTTTTTTCCTTTGTACGTATTTCATACTTTACCACTTTCGCTATTCTCTTTGATTTATTTTTTAATTTATTCGATCATGTTTCACGTTCCATGTCTTCTTTTTACATTCTAGCTTTTAATTTTTTCTTAATGTATTTCCTCAAAAAAAATATCTTTTACATCAATTCATAATGACCCTTAAATGATTGAATAATTAGAATTTATAAAAAACTTTACATCAAAGCATTAAAAAAAATTAACAAATTATTACAGTAATTAAATTTCTAATTAGTTATTGAATAAAAATAAATGATTAATATTGAAAAAAGGAAAAAAAAACTATTTACATATAATTTGATTTTGGCATAAAAATGTACTCATTGCTATTTTATTAGAAAAGAAAGGAACTGTTTGTAATAGAAATCCGATAATAGAGTGCTTGTGCAAACTAATGTAATTTATTTTTCTTTTTTAATTAGAAATATTAATAAATTATTTATGAGAAAAATTGGTTTAAAAAAATTGTGCAAATTGGTTTTAAAAAATTTTGCCAGTCTATTTATTGACTTACTGTTTATTCAATTGATCAAAGAGATAACCTGATATCTTAATAATTTTTTTTTGGGATAAATTAGAGTTTCATTTATTCAAATAGGCTACAAGATAATCTATGAAAATTGTAAATATATAAATAAATAAAGTTTAAAGAAAAACTATGATAATAGTTAATAATTAAATATTCAGTATACTATAGTACAATTTTTAAGTTCCACAAACAAGACATGGAATTAACTTTAACATAATCATTACCCTGTTGTATAGGTTGAATAAATATATTTATAAAAACCAATTATTCGCATTCTTCCTTCGTAATCGTCTTTCCCGTTTGCTAGCTGTCCAGTGAAACGCTAATAATTAGACAAGAGCGAGAATTTCATTTCTCCTTTTTCTATTCTTGCCTTTAGGCAATAAAAGTTGGAATAACCAATGAAATTTTTTGCAATTTTCTTTTATATAAGTTTGGTTTGATTTGTGTTTTTATTTTTTATTAAAAAGTTATTAAGTTGTTTCTCTTATTGGCCATCTTTATCTTCTCCATAGGATTTTTTTTTCTTCTTCCATTATTTGGGCTTGGTAACGGGTGGGATATAAATAGAGAGCAGAACATCTCGGTGTGAATATTTTGGCATTATTTTCATGTGGGTGTCCTGTAAGAATCAAAGGCTTTAGAAACTCTATGTTTTAAACTACAAGGGAAATGCATGCATGAATGTAAAAATATAGTTTTTGTGAAACTATTGTTGTGAGAAATCCCAATTTCTCAATAATCAGTATGAGTTAGTCACGAAAAGCGAAAGTTAATCTCTAAAATTTTTAAAATATTAGTGATGTTGGGGAAAATTGGATGTGGATCTCACTAGGATTTTTACAATCCAGATTGGGACAAAACTCTAGAGTATTGATATTGGGAGTGAAATAGCGATATGTTCAGAATCTACATCTCAAAATTCCTCCGTTTGAGCATGTTTTGAGAAATGGGTAACAAATTTGATAATGACGATTGTGTCCATAGTGTGGGAAAACAATTGTGAATTTCAGTCAACGTAATTTGACTTTTGACCCATAGACTGTCATAGATGAATCCTTGTGTGAAGAAGTCTTATGTGATCTCAAACTCGTAAACTGAATCACATGAAAACATTGAAAATAACTCGAATGAACAATTAGGGGTATTTTAGTAATTTTACCCTTATGATAGTCAAACCTCAACAAAAGTCAATGTTGATATTGAATTATGTCAAATAGTTATATTTGGCATTGAAATAAGAATAGTTTGAAGTTAGACTATATGTTTAATTGAATATTGAAATAGTTAGGGCGTAAAGGGAATTTTCAAAATTGTGTAAGGGTAAAATGGTAATTTACCATTAAAGATGTTTTAAATATATAAAGATATTTTAAAAGTCAAAATCATCATCTTCTTCTTGTGTTGCCTGGCCATAGATGGTGAGGAGAGAGAAACTCAAGCTTTTCATGATTTTTAGAGAGAGAAAGCTTGTAAAACCTTAATGTAACCACTCTAGACCAAAAAGTGATCTAAAGGAAAGTTATTTAGCTCGATGAGCTCTACCACACACTATGGAACAGGCTATTAAGGAAGCCATTTGGAGGGTGAAAAGGCACCCCAAAGTTTTGGTTCTAATGAAGCTTGGAAACATAGTGGACATCAAGCTTGCTTATCGAAAAGTGGAGCTAAGAGACTGTTGTCGCATAATTGCGACTATTTGGTAAGGAACATGTATAAAAGAATGTAGGGATATTGTGTTTGCATTGATTTGTGGCATATTGGATTGTGATTGATTGTGTGTAAGGTTTTGAAAACGAATATTTAACTTTTAGATAGCATTCTGTCTTGGAGCAGCCGATTGCCCAAGGGGAACAATTGACTGCCCAGATACAAAATTCATATATTTTTATCGTAACTGACTTAGACTAGTCGACTGTCCTAAATAGAAGTTGATTGTCCTTAACTATAACTGACTTAAACTAGTCGATACTTTAAAGGCTAGTCGACTTTATTTTACCTAGAAGCTTTTTGTTTAAAAACCAGCCAACTGCCATGTAGGCCAGTTGGCTGGCCCTATTACTATCAGCTTTTAAATATTGAAAATATCAATTTAGAAATAAAAATTAAGGACAAGAAATAACAGCCAACTACCCCAAAAGAGTAGTCAACTGCCCTAAGCCAGAACGGTTGACTTAAATAAGTGTTCGGTAAAGAAATGATTTAGATCAGTTAACGTATTCAAAAGGTTTTAATGTTTATCGATTGTTTTGAAATCGTTGGGATTTGATAGTAAGTAATGACCTTAGAATGGAATTTGAGACCAAAATGATTGATTTTGATATAAAGATAATCGTTTGAATGTATTAAAATGTGTTATACGATTAAAAGTTTATGAAATGTACTGAAAGATTGTAAAGTGCAGTGTTTGAAAATGGATTTGATTGAAATGATCGCATAGATTGTAGAGTTTGATAGACTGAAACGGTTAATTGTTATCGAATGAAAAGAAATGTTTTGAGATTGGCTAATGATTGTAAAGAGTCACTGATTTGATGTTATTGATTGTATTAACAGTATTGGAATTGATTAAATGTCATTGATCGTACTAAAATTTTTGTAATTGAAAGTATAGAATTGTAAATGAAAGCATATTGCATAAGCATGAGTGTAGTCATGCATAATCACATTACTTACATGCATAATCATTGTTTGATAGTTTTCAATCATTACACATGATGATTTTAAAGTCCATTGTTAATGTTTGACTATTTTGAAAGAATGCATGTTTGAATGTTTTAAAGATCGAATGAATATGAAGTGTTTTGGGTTTTATCGTATTGAAATGATTTGAAACGTTCGAAAGTCTTGTGAATGATTTTGTCCATACCGAATGAAAAAGTTTGATAAAGATGGTTTATTGTAAATTTTTTAACATGGTATGCTACGTTTTGAGAATTATATTACGGGAGCCACCTTTGGGGTCCTGAAGGACCTATGTGTTACACGAGTTCTTTTGAAACCATGAAAGTCACCTCTAGGATCTTAAAGGAGCTAAGTGCGATATAGTGTACCTCACAGTTGGATTCCATGGAATTGTAAAATGAAACTTGGTTCTCTAAAAGTTTATATTTTGATTGTGTTATTGTATAAAGTTTGAAAGCACAAAGTATCTTTTTATTATTTTATGGGAATCAAGTAAATGTTTTGAGATTGTTAGCTCCCATAGTTGCCTTTGGCAACCATGCATTCTGTCCAACAGATCATCTGTTTGTTTGTTGTTAGATCTTGAGCAAGTCTACAACCAATTCTATATCACCTGCTTAGTGGTACTATGAGGTGTACCGTTCGTTGAATGGCATTTATCACATCTCCAACAGTCCCAGATGTTACTTGATCAGTGCACACAATGGACACTCTTTTTGACTATGGCCATACCCCTTATTGTAAAAGTAAGATTGGCTACTAGGGGTGGATCCCTAGCCCACACAAATGGGTACGCCTGTCCTTACAATAAATCCCTTACGGGAACTTATTAGCATGATTCTATTAGGATGTTGATTGTCTCTACCGATTGATTTGACCGAAAGATTGTGCCGATTGTTTTTACTGAATGATTGTATCAATTGCTTTTATCAAAAGATTGCATTGAATGATTTTATAAAATGATTTTACCGAATGATTTTATAAAATAATTTTAGCGATTGATTGCATTTAATGATTTCATCGAATGATAGTATCAAAAGATTTTATTGAAAGATTGCATTGAATTTTAGTTACCGATAGTGAAAGGTTTATCAATTATATTGTTAGGATTTTCAAAAGCATTGCATTGAAATCAAATTGGTTTAAAATGCATGAATTCCTTCTCTATGAAGTTTGTTTAGGTTAACTATAATCGAACTTAGGGACTGGGACAAGTGAGGTGCTCTAAAGCATCCTTCCATGCTCAGCTTGTATCCTTAACCGATTATAACAATTCCTTCCCTTTTTATACTCTGTCATCATTAGAGAATGTCAATGGAAATGTTTTAGTATTGTTAGAATACATGCATGCTAGTTGCATAGTATCTATTCCTTCTGAAATCAGATTTAATGTTATTGATGGCAAACTGTCATTGTAAGAACATGTATAGGATACGTGCTGATAGTTAGCATGATATCAACTCTTTTATATGTATTTCTTACTAGGCATAAAGCTCACCCCCTTCTTCCACCTCACAGATAGTTGGCAATAGTAGCTACCTAGTTAAGGGGAGGATTCTGATCGAATTCCTTTTAGGCTTAAGTATTGTACTTTTGAGGTATAAAATCACAGTTACATTATGTTTTCAGACAGTATTGTACAGTACTTTAGGGTATCAATGGGATGTAAACTACAAGTTTGTTTGTCAATGATAGTTGTTGGATATAGAAAAGAATGTATACTGAGATTTATAGTAGGTTACCTGATGTTTATATAATTTGAAGGTGTTTAGTTAAGTATAGATATAAAATAATCTTACTTGACTTGATGTAAATGGAATGAGAATGGAACATGTATTGTAATGATTGTATAGGGACCATTTTGATTAAATGGATAATGATTTAGCTAAGTAAGTTTGATCGTATGATACTGTTCTCAGCCCAACCAAATGACTGAATGAAAGAAAAAGTTAGTCTGAAATTTGTGTGATCGGGACTTTACAGTTGTTTTCCTTTTTAGTTTATTTTGTTTTCTCTACAATATGGAAACTATAGGACAAGAGATGCTAATTAGGCCGGATTAGCCTAGCATCGGATCGAATTTGACTCGAAACTAGAACCCCTAATAGGTTTCATTTCCAATTCAATCCGTGTTTAGAATAGGTTGAATAGGGTTTAAAAAATTTAACTTGGAATCGGATAATTAGTTTAGAATCAAATTTAGAATTGGATCTACCATTCCAGCAGCCATAGTTGTAAGAGCCTCGCCCGTCTTACCAGGCCTTCAGCGAGCATCCCTTAGGCGATCTCCACATGCCCCAAGTTTACCCTTACACGCGAGATAGGCAGTCGCCCACTCTCACTTATGTATTGTCCGCTTCGGCGGTCGCCCACCTCTCCAAGGGTCTTGAAGAACTCAAGAATAATCCCTTGAACGCATTTCATGAGACACTCGAATCCTAGAATCCTTAGATACCCGAGCCTTACACTCATGATACCATTGAGTTGTCTCAATGATATCATGAGTGTAAGGCTCGGGTATCTAAGGATTCTAGGATTCGAGTGTCTCATGAAACGCGTTCAAGGGATTATTCTTGAGTTCTACAAGACCCTTGGAGAGGTGGGCGACCGCCGAAGCGGACAATACGTAAGTGAGAGTGGGCGACCGCCTATCTCGCGTGTAAGGGTAAACCTGGGGCGTGTGGAAATCGCCTAGGGGATGCTCGTCGACAGCTTGGTAAGACGGGTGAGACTCTTACAACAGTCATCGCCACAATTTTAAGATTTTCTTTTTGTTTTTTCTTTTTCTTCCTATTTCTCAAAAACCGCTTCATTTTTTTCTCACCTCAATTTCTTTTAAAATTTCTCTCAAAGCCCAACTATTTACATTCTCTTAAATTCCTTTATTATATATTTATATTTACTATAACTCATATATTTATTTACTTATAATTCTTCCAATTTCTTTTAATGTTATATATTTATTTACTTTCAAATTCTTTACTATTTACTCAATTTATTTCAAATTTTTTCCTACAAATTATAATTTCTAATTATTCCAATTTCCAAAAAAAAGCAAGATTTTGTTGTTTAGCATCCATGCTTGTGTTCCCACTTGTATCTTGAATTAGGGGAAGAATTCTTCAATGAATTTGAGCTTGAAATTCATATGGATGAGTAGGTTCTTGTGCCGACCCAATATCAATAAACACAATCATCCATCGTTGCCACTGTTGCTAATGCTACAACATTTTCTAACTACGCTAAAAGGAGTAAGATATTGGATCACTTTGAAAAAAAAGGTATGCCCGAATCTCTTGCTCTCAGTAATAAAATTGATAGATTTTAGTAATAAATTTGTTTATTTTATTTTATTTTCATTTTCTTCTACTAGAAAGATGTTATTAGATGAGTGCTTTTTCGATATTGGATTGATTCAAATCCTATACTTCTGCTTTCTTGAATAAGTTAGATTCACTTAGAGATAAATAAAAAACACTGTTATTTGTTTGTTTTCACCCAAAAAATTATAAAAAATAAAAAAACTGTTAGTAAAGAAAAGGAAAAAAGAGATGGCCATCTCTTCGGATGGTTGGTCAGGGTAGGAGTTTTAATTGGAAAGCAATTGAAACAAAAAGAGGGGAAATATGATGCCATGGCCATGCATCTTCTTTATCCTTTGTACGTATTTCATAGTTTTGTTTAAAAGAATGTATTTCCTCAAAAGATAAAATCTTTTACATCAATTCTTAATGACACTAAAATGGTTGAATAATTAGAATTTATAAAAAATTTACATCAAAGCATTAAAAATTTTAACAAATTATTACATTAATTGAATTTCTAATTATTTATTGAATAAAAATAAAAGATTAGTAATGAGAAGAGGAAAATTTATTTACATATCTTGTTGCTCAAAACATTTTAAAAATATGTATTACTGATGTAAGAATCGATGTTGCATTCTAATATATACAGTGAAATTGAGATCTTAGTGCATGTTTGGTACATAGGATAAGGATAAGATAGGATAAAATAAGATTGTGGATATGATAAGATTATATAATAACATCCTATCTTATGTTTGGTGTGTAAAAGGATTACGCATAAGATAGGATGATTTTTTATTTTTTGCCATGTTTGTTATATGCAAGATTAAAACTAAGATAGGATTATATTTTTTATTAGACAAAATTACCCTTATTTATATACTAACTCAAAACTTGATATTTTTTTCTTTCAAGTTATACAATAATAGTTTTAAAACAACAAAAAATAAAATAAAATCATGAATCAAACAATAAAAAATAGAAAAAAATCATATAAAAAATAAAACTTATGGCAAAGCAATTTTTTTGATGTAATATAGCAACACAATTTTTACATATCAAAAGTATCATTAGAAATAGCAAGTTTTTTCTTGGAATCCAAATTAATTTCTTATAACAAAAGTAACATTAATACTAACAATCCCTAAAATAATAAGTTTGCTAGAAGAATCATGATATTGACAATTATGATGAGAACAATACCAACAAACCTAGTATTTATAACTTATATTACTAAAAAGCTTTACTTTGCAGGTAGACGTTGAACAAAAGCTACTCTAGCATCTCCTTTGAAACCCCAAAACAAATGAACATTTTGGGGTTTGTCCATTATCTTCATATCAACTTCAATCATGTCCTCAGTGCTTAAACCCATTTTCTCAAGCTCCTCGAGAACATTCCTTTGATCATCATATATCCACGTTCCATGTCCAATTTTCTTAGCAAAGTGATCAAGTCTCTCACTTATCGAAATAGGAGCCAAAGATGTGAACTGCCTCTACAAGCCCTCTACTAGTGCTTCACCACCTTTACAACGCCTTTTATGAGAGCCTTCAACATTCTTTTCAACATGAACATTTTAATTCATAGAATTTATTTTTTGATCTCCATCATCACTTACATCATTTCCTTCACGATCCAACTCTTCTCCAGCATCGTCGGTGCTTCTACTCCTTTTCCAGTAGCACGATCCTTCCACAATATAATATCTAACCTTTCAAAGTAGGTGAATTCTTTATTAACCCATTTTTTCGCTCCCTTATGACTATATAATGGATGAAAACAACTTAAAATCAAAAACATGATTTATATAAAATCCACCATTTCAAAATAAATAAGAACAAGCAATGTGACACCATTTCAAAATAAATTCCTAAACATGGTTTTAGTATGACACCAACCAAACAAAGAGTGTTTGCCCCTAAATTACAATTTTGCATCAAAATTTAATTTATGTGCATGTTACGCTGTTGAGTTCCATTAATTTTCCTCTTTACTCATCTCTGCTCTATGATTCACTATTTCTAAAATTTGATTTTTCATGTTTGCTACCATGCAATGTTTGTCAGCATTATACTTGTCTGATTTGGTGAACTAGCTTGTTTCAACACAAGCAATATCAAAAGATAGATATGTAGAATTGAAAATAGAGAATAAAAATAATCATCATACTTTTCTGTGGCTTATGCATGTGGATGTCGTATGCCTACTCAATAAGGATCTTTACAAATAGCAAAGACAATAAACGAAAACAACAACCCCAACAAGTGTTGTAGCAATCCTAATATGACAAATCTTAGTCAAACTCCAGAGTAAAAATTATTACCATTATTACCATCAAGTAAGCACTCAAAACTGCTTTATCAGGCCCATCAACCACTTCCACGCACCTTCTATCTTCATTCCATCCAAAACCACTTTGATTCAACATGTTAAACACAATTCCATGTTGTTCCCTCCAAAACTTCAATTTTGATTCAATGTGTGGTTTTACTTTAAGACTACTCTCTGGACATTTTTTGGCCAAATCTTTCTCCATAGCAAGTAAAATTCCTGGTTTAAAAGTGCCACAAAGTAACCTTGCTTCTTTTGTAACACATTCCTCTAGTATTTTGAGAAAAGCATTTTCTTCTTCCATAGTGCATGAACGTCAATCTTTTTTGCCTTTCCAAAATATTCTTCGGGCTCCATCTATAGACAAGATGAAAAAAGAGTTAAAATATCAATATTAACAGAGAATTGCATTACTCCTAAATATCAATGTTAATATATGTTTAACATTTTCTAGTGTTTTTATTGCAAAACTTTTAATGGAGCAGAAAAATATAGTAAACATTAAGCAAAGTTTCATCACCAAAAACTAAAATTGTTCCATCACAAAATCTTATACCATCCATTTTAAGCGAATTGGAAATATCTAAAAATCTGTAATAAAAAAAAGGCCAGAAGGCAATAGTAAATGCACACTTGCGTACAAAACTATCATTAATTATGTTGTTAGTGTTCATAGAGAAATAAGAACGGAAAGTATATTAGAGAGGGCTATTGATTTGCTTAAGAATGATATTATTCTTAGAGTTGTTTTAGAGTGTTTGTGTCTCAAAGTTTTGAATCAAATGGACAGTAAAAGAGCAGTTTGATTTGCATGCTTGCTCATAATTTATGATCCTCTAATGTGTTATGCAAAGAGATAGACACTGTCATTAACATCAAATCTACCCTTGCAAAGAAAAAAAAGGAACTTGCAGTAACTTCAAATATATAAATTTATGTAAACATCTTCCTTGACAATTGACATGCATATAATTATTATATTATTTTATCATGAAAAGATAACATATAATAATCCAATTTGAGATAATACATGTGTTCCTATATCCAAAAAGATGAATGTAAATTAGTGATCCAAAATAATCGTATCAATCAGAAGTACAAGCAATAATCGCAAACAAATTGAAGCATATTTCATTTTTTTGACTGTTAAGATGAAAAACAAAAAACTGCTATTACTAAAATAAGCATAGGAGAATTCATTTATAAAAAGAAAAAGTGGGTGGCTACCAAAATGTAACTTCTTTTCTATTTTATACTTTTTTTTCAATCGACTTTGCATTTGTACTTGTCACTTAGATTGTCCAAGACTTGCCAACCATCTCCTTAAAAACAAGAATAACTAAATTATTAAGGTTTTATGTAAAACCCGAGGATCACTGATTTAATCTTTCTATAATTCTAGTAAAAAAGTAAAAGCACAATGGTAATTTTAATTAGTTTGATGAGGTAATAAATAATAGAGACCTTATTAAAACCCTCCCCTGTAAAATGGATTTGCAATTGTAAGTGTCAATTCTTGAATGCTTCCTTCAACCTCAATTAGCTTTCGCTAAAAAAACCTTACCTTAGTGATAATTGATTTTAGAAAAGAGCTGTTTACATTGGACAAAAAGATAAATGACATAAAACGCAAACATGTTTATAGAAAACTATGATAGGCAACATGTCAACAAAACAAAAGTGCATGTTAGCAAATAAACAACTGCACCTACCGTAATGCATTGAAACATTGAGCCTTCACAACAGTTGAGGAAAAGTGCCACTTCCATGTAAGCACATACACCAAATTCATCTTCCTAAACTGCCACTTTTGGTAGCTTAATTCATCTTAGCTTTTACATTTCTTGATTATGAACTATAGTAAACCATCTTTGTAAGTACAATTAAAACCAAGAAGTGACTCTCCTCTTACACAGTTTTTTTTTTCAGTTTCTTTATTTAATTCAGTTTTTGCTACTCACAAAGTTTAAAGTGAGATTTCAACAAGCACAAAACACATATTTGGGATTAGAGACTAGATTTAAAGATAATAGCATCAAGCTCACTAAAATACTAGGCAAGTAGATCAGTTCTTCTAAATCTAATATAGAATGCAACAATAACATATGTCCCCAAGCATAAGCCATAAGTTGAATGTCAGCCTACACTGCAAGGAAAAGCAAACATAAAATATAAATCCCAAGTTCAAGAATATTATCAAGCACATGGAGTAACTTAAATGATTTTCCAACTTTCTCTTCTCCCTATTCCATGAATCCCCTTTTCCTAATTTCTTCGTTAATATCACCTTGTTTCTGTTTGTTTCGGCTTTGGAACACCTTTTCGATAATAGACTTAGACTTATTCAAGATGGATTCAAAAACTCACATTTAAAGAACACTTGACTCATCCAAGTTAAGTAAATTACTGTGATTTAAAAGCAGAAATCAATTCGCTATATACATTATCTTCAACTTGTTAATCCATGAATCCAATTCGAAAACTTATCAAACAACCACCATAAGCTTCAAATTCTATCGCAACCCCAAATATACAAATATCACTTAACTTTTTCTTCACATAAGATTTGCTTAGGCTGTTTGTCAATGTCATCTTTTCTTCTTATATATACTTTATACTTTATCACTTATGACATGATATCAAATTTCACATGAAATATATTTTTCATATATACACATAAGTCAAATATACAGGATCTCACATAACTTACATAACCTACATCCCCATTACTCTAATATACATCAATGTACTGTAGTAGCGTCTAATGTACATAATGAATAAGTATACCTTCAAGGAGTTATTAGGAAACGTGTCTCGAAGGTACATTATAAAATCCCAAAAGAAGGCTCCTCTATCAAGAGTGGGAATTTCACTTCAAACAATTTGTATGAAAGATGTTGTAAAGGAGTGAGTTTACGCTCAGTAGGAAACATATGTAAAAGAGCATACTATGCCACTATATGCAGGTTTCCTGCTTGGCTCTATAATGTCATGTAAAATCCTTATAAAACATATACCATATACTTTCTTCAAATAACATATACATTCTTCAAATATCATTTACACATAAAATCAAATAAGTTAAATACTTTCAAGTAAATAAATTCACTTGAAATCACATATGCAAATATTCAAATAATTCAAATACTTTCACGTATCTTAACTCACGTGAAATCACATATACAAATAACTCCAAATACTTCAAATAGGTGGGAGACAATTAACCTTCCAATAGAATCATGCACCAAATAGGTCTTATAAGGGATACCACATATATATCCCATAAGGGATAATCCCGAAAGAGATGTCAAATAAGTGGCGTACTCACGTATGGGCCAGGAATCCTCCCCTAAGCCAAACACATAAGAGACATATGGCTATAGTCGATAGACCACAGTGAACACTAGTCAAGTGATAGCTGTGGCACTGAGGAACGGACTAAGGTTCCTCAGCCAAGTACAAATATACATAATATGCATGATCACCAAAGGAGTCCACAGTCTCCAAAACGTTTATCATATACCTTTTTGGTAATACAAATATACTCATGTATAGTAGGCTTTAAAAACCTCATTTTTAAATAGGGCAATCGACTAGTCTTTAGGTCAGTCAGCTGCTTTGGCATATATCGATTTATTAAATTCTTTTCCTTTTAAAATTCATATATTTCCTTTTTCGAAAAAAAATAAGGTGGTCGACTGGTCGAATAAGGCAGTCGACTGGTTTTCAAACATAAAGTTTTCGGAGAAAATGCAGCGACTGGCTCCTTAGCAGTCGACTGTTTTCACAAACAGAATGCTTTTGAAAATAGGGTAGTCGACTGGCTCCATAGGCAGAACAAAATGTTTTTGAAGAAAATGCAGTCGACTGGCTCCTTAGTAGTCGATTGGTGAGAAATAGAATGCTTTCTAGAAAATAGCGATCAATTGGTTTAAGTTGATTTCGAAAACAAGTACATCACGAATGTCTCTAGGCAGTCGGCTGCTGCTTAAGGCAGTTGGCTGCCCTTCGCCAATTCGTAACTAGGAATAAAATCGAATTTCGAAACTTCCTGCACTTAAAACAGCCTTTTTTTCATACCAAAACATGCAATCAAAACGAACATAGTCACTCTATGTCCGTTACACATATTCCTTACGTCAATTAACATCGAAAGTGCAATCACTTGGTTGCAATTCAACACTTTTCCTTTTAACTCTTCAAGCTGCAAACATCATAACAATTCCAACCCTTTAAGAAACCTCTATAATTATGCCATACCAATTCAACTTAACTCTAAACCATGGACAGAATTAAATGAAATCACTTCTTCTCTTACCTTAGTCAATAGCCAAAATAACAGTAATTAGATCTCTTCAAAGCCTTTGATTCAACCTTTCATATTATGGCTATAGCTTTAGCTAGTGATGAGGAGTAATTTTCGTTAAGCAAGTGTAGTGATTCGATGAAGGAAGAGGGTTGTTCTACAAGGCAAGTATGAGGAAAACTTGGAGAAAACGAGAGGAAGAGCTGAAATGGCTGCCAATTTCTTCTTGGTGAAGATGATGTAATGACCTTCTTCTATACAAAAGTGCACTAATTTTTTTCTTTCTCTATTACATTGTTGGGCAGTATGTAATGTCTCAACATTAACTCATAAGCTATATTTATAATAGCTATATAAACATTATTCAACATTTGGTCCCAGCCCAAACATTCTAAATAAGCATGCATTCATCATCACAAAATATTATACTTAACCAATATATAACCATCAAGTTGCATGCATCGATATCTAACATAGATATATATATATATATATATCATGTAATTCCTATTGCTACATCCCCATATCCTAAAAGTACTGAAAACATAAGTCTGAATATAAATTAAGTAGCTGTACATAATATACCTCCAAGGTAGAACCAAAAGCCTCGAAGAACACGATAGCTCCCCACGTATACGCTCCTACTGCAAATAATCTGGGAGGTGGAGGAGGGGGGTGAGCTTTTTGGAAAGCCCAGTAAGAAATAAATATAAGAGACAGATACTAAATTTCTATATGTAAGTTTCGAAACATTCATTGAAAACTCAACTACTGTCATTCATAAAATTTAGAAATCAACATGCTTATGCAATGCGTCAAAAGCATTTCTTTCAAAACATCGATAAACATTTCCATTCGAAACGTTATTCTCGTCATAACATTTAAAATCCGTATTGGCATAAGTACGAAAGGAATCATATATAGCATAAGCTAGAGACATGATAACTAAGCAAAATCAAGCAGTTCAATTATGCCCGTAAGGGAAAATATAGTTGACATATGGCCATAGTCCAGAGAGGTCCACAGTGAGCACTGATCAGGTGTCTACTAGGCCCGCTGTGGACTGGATCAAGGTCACACAGCAATCGAAACTCTACTGTAGATTTGATCAAAATCATACAGCAGCCCAAAACATTACCTACTGTGAACTGGATCAAGGTCCCACAGTAGTCCAAAACATTACTGCTATGATTATTAACCATGTCTCAAAACATTTCCGTACATATACTTTCCAAAACAAATACGAAGCTTGATGGTTTCTATGAAAATGGGAGCTTCCGAATATGATTTCCAAGGTAGTCAAAATCTTGCCATTTCGTACTTATTTTCAAAACAAAACTAGCTAGAGGAGTATTATTCCAAATCATTTTCTTGAACTCTAGCTCATTTTATAAATCAATATTATACAAAAATCCGGCAGCATAACGGCTTAATTTTAGTAAAAACCTCCTGCAAAGAAGATACAGTTTATAAACCACAAGCAGTTGATTTTAATATTTTATTTAGTATCCCCTACGTTTCCGATATATATCCCTCACCTCGGTATGTAGCACGAGTAGAACTATGGCACCCTTGTTCTTCTTAATTGTCTTTTCCTTGGTCTTTAATTTAATTTGTTTATGTCCCTTAACTTGTATCCTTTCCTCCTACAATAAGGCATGAAAATAATAACATTTACATTATTTAATTTCCTTAAGAAGCTTATATTTTAATTATTTTTCTTAAATACATTACCTTGTAACTTTCCCTTTTGGTGGCCAAATACTTCTTTGTCTTCTTAATTCTCCTTTCACCACAAAATCCTACACCAATACCATATTTTTAACCTTTCTATTTCATTAAACATTTATCATATAAATCCATAATAATAAATCAAATCCTTACCTCTTACAATTAATCAAAACCGAAAGCCTTAGTTTGTAACTTGGCTCTTTGTCATTTTGAGGCTGTTTTGACTTCAACATACAGCAATTTCCCTTACCATCAAGCCCATACAATAGCCAATGATATTCTTATCATTTACCGTCCCCTTTCAGTTCTTGTTTTGCCTTAATAGTCACCCTTGTTCAGCTCCTCTTTCCCTTCTCTTTATCCCATTTTCGAACAGCATGCAGAAATCCAAACAGAATAGCACCCCTCGTTCAGCCAAATAATTATCTTGGTCTTGGTCAACTCCCACGTTATTTTTGCCAACCACAACACCAATGAGCTTTCATGCCACTCAAGTACTTATCCACACCGAAACCACCTCTGTTTTTCAACCTCAAGATGGTCTTCCTCTAGACATCATTCTCACGTGGATGTAGCAGCCAATTTGGAATAGTTTTCCACATCAGTAAACTTTCCCAAGACAAAAGATCTTCATACCTTCAACTCTCGCATCCTTGCTGCCCTGATATTTACAGCCAATGAAAACCCTTGCTTCATCTCAAGGACTTGAGGATGAACTCCCTTTTCAATCTCGTTTTACAGTAGCTTAAACAAGCCATCCTCCATTTATCTTCCTTCGTCTGAAGGAGCAACCAAGTGTAGCCACTAGTTCCAGCCAATATACTTATTCTCCATAGCTGAAACCTTTCAATTCAAACCCCATTTCCTTCTTATTTTTGGTCTCCACACAACTTTTTCTATGGCTTAAGCTTTCCTCTTTCCTAAGTTCTTAAATGCTGACACCCTTGAGGAAGCTGAAGAACAACATGTCGAGAAGGAGCTGGGGTTTTCGGTGCAACAGAAATGAGAAAGGGGATGAGATGATGTCGGCTAGGATGATGATGATGATGATGGAGATGGACGGTGGTGAGTAGTGCAAGAAGAGGCTGATGTGAAAATAACAATAAAAAACTAATTAGTGGGATCGATTTTGATGAAGCTTCCTCAGGAAGCCTTATTCCAATAAAATCCTATTTTATTTCCCACTATCCATTTTTTTTATACTAATATATTCATTCCTTTACTATTTATCTTATTCTAATATTTAGCATAGTTATATTTCTAGCTTGTTAAATTTATTTCATAACTATATTTATCTCACTAATATTTTCATAATTTCCATTTTTATTAAATTATATTTTCTATAATCTCTTAAATTCTCAAGTCCATTCATGCCATTTTATTTCTTTCCAGTATCTTCATACTCACCCTTTTAATTATGTCTTCCCATCATCTAAATTTTTCCATAATGCCTCATAGTCCAATTTAATAATTTCTTGCCATGCTCATTCTAAATAAATCTTCTAAATCATCATGGCTTCAAGTGAAATTTTCAATATATAATTTAGTCTCCAAGTCACATTATTTAATCCACCAAATAAAGAATTAGCAACTATTACATCCTCCTTACCTTAGAAAATTTGGTCCTCCAAATTCGCATCGGTTAATCTCTGATCGAATAGCTCTGGATACTTTTCCTTCATAAGACTTTCAAGTTCCCATGTTGCTTCCTCAGTTGTATGATATTGCCAAAGCACCTTTACCAACGGAATACTCTTAGACCGTAGTACTCTCTCTTTTCTATCCACAATCTGTATTGGTTTCTCCACATAGCTCATATCCTCTCTGATTTCCAAAGGCTCATATTGAATGACATGTGATGGATCGGGGTGATACTTGCGTAGCATAGATATATGAAATACATTATGTACTCCGGCTAACTCCGGTGGCAAGGCTAATCGGTATGCTACATCTCCTACTCGGTCTAGAATCTCAAAAGGCCCGATGAAACGAGGACTAAGTTTTCCTTTCTTGCCAAATCTCATAATACCCTTAGATAGGGACACCTTCAAAAGCACAAAATCACCTACAGAGAACTCCAAGTGTCTACGCCTACTATCAACATAGCTTTACTGTCGGCTTTGAGCTGTTCTAAGCCTCTTACAAATCAATCGAACATCCTCAGAAGCTTGTTCTATCAAGTCGGGAGCAAGTATCTTACGTTCGCCCACTTTTTCCCAAGCAACTGCAGAACAGCACTTTCTACCATATAAAGCTTCATACGGTGCCATTCCAATGCTCGAATGATAGCTATTATTGTATGCAAACTCGGCTAAAGGAAGATGATCGTCCTAGGAGCCCTTAAAGTCCATAGCACACGCTCTCAACATGTCTTCTAAAGTCAGAATCGTACGTTCAGACTGCCCATCTGTCTGTGGGTGAAACACGGTGCTAAAATTCAGTCGAGATCCCATGGTGTCCTGAAAGTGTTCCCAAAAATGGGATGTAAACCGGGAATCTCGGTCGGAAGTGATGCTCACTGGAACTCCATGAAGCCGTACAATTTCCTTAACATACATACTAGCTAGAGCATTAAGAGTATCTGTAGACTTCATAGCTAAAAAGTGGGCTGATTTAGTAAGTCTATCCACAATGACCTAGATAGCATCATGATTTCTCCTAGTTCTAGGTAGTCCCATGATAAAGTCCATGGTAACATGCTCCCATTTCCAAGTAGGTATAGATAAAGGTTGAAGTAACCCAGCTGGCCTCTGATGCTCTACTTTAACCTACTGACAGGTGAGACACTTAGCAACAAAATCAACAATGTCTCTCTTCATTCCAGACCACCAATACACTTTACGTAGATTATGATACATCTTTGTATTACCCGGGTGTAAAGTGTACTTAGTAGAGAGAGCTTCTGACAAAATAAGATCCTTGAGACGTCTATCATCCGGGATACAAATTCGGCCTTTAAACCTTAGTAGACCACCAAACACAATTGTAATATCAATATGCTCTCCAGACTGAATCTGACTAATCATATCCACACAATACTGATCCTCTCTCTGAGCACGTCTAATACTCTCCATCAAATCAGGCTCAATCCTCATACTCGCCACCATACCATACCTCTCAGAAGAGGAGATGTTCAAACTCAGACTTGCAAACTGTTCTAATAAATCAAACTCTCGAATCATCATATAAGAAACCAATCCCAGGTGTTTCCGACTAAGAGCATCAGCAACAACATTAGCTTTACCTGGGTGATATAAGATCTCACAATCGTAGTCCTTTAGAAGTTCCATCCATCTCCTTTGTCTCATATTTAACTCTTTCTGGGAGAACAAATACTTCAAACTTTTGTGATCTGTAAATATCTGAAATCTTTCCCCATAAAGATAATGCCGCCAAATCTTCAAAGCAAAAACTACCGCGGCCAACTCCAAGTCATGAGTAGGATAGTTTCTTTCATGATCTTTAAGCTGTCTAGACCCGTATGCCATTACTCTTCCGTTCTGCATAAGCACACAACCCAAACCCTGAGCCGATGCATCACTGTACACCAAGAAACCTCCTGAACCACTAGGAAGAGTAAGGATTGGTGCTGAGGTCAATCGATGCTTCAACTCTTGGAAACTATGCTCACAGGCATCATCCCACTCAAATTTTACATCTTTACGCGTGAGGTGTGTTAGAGGAGCAGCTAGTCTAGAAAATCCCTCAACAAATCTCCGATAATAACCAGCTAAACCAAGGAAACTCCGAATCTCTGTGACTGATTTTGGCATATCCTATTGTACTATAGCCTCTATCTTGGACGGATCCACAAACACCCCGTCCTTATCCACCCCATGACCTAGAAAGGAAATCTGATTCAGCCAAAAGTCGCACTTGCTAAGCTTATCATACAACTTGCGATCCCTGAGAGTCTGGAGTACAATCCTCAAGTGCTGCTCATGTTCTTCCCAGGACTTGGAATAGACTAGGATGTCATCTATGAACACGATGACAAATCTATCTAGATACGACTTGAACACTTCATTCATCAAGTTCATAAAAGTCGGAGGTGCATTCGTAAGCCCAAATGGCATCACCAAGAACTCATAGTGTCCATACCGGGTCCTAAAGGCTGTTTTAAGAATATCATCATTTCTAATCTTCAACTGATGAGATCCCGATCTAAGATCAATCTTGGAAAAGATCTGAGCACCCTTAAGTTGATCGAATAAGTCATCGATCCTGGGAATCGGATACTTGTTCTTGATAGTAGCCTTATTCAACCACCGATAATCGATGCACAACCAAAGGCTACCATCTTTCTTTAGGACAAATAGGACTGGAACGCCCCACGGAGACACGCTTGGTCGAATGAACCCTCTTTCTAACAATTCTTGGAGTTGCTTCTTCAATTCATCCAGCTCGACTAAGGCCATCCTATACGGTGGCTTAGATATGGGTTCCGTGCCAGGAATTAAATCAATAGCGAATTCTAACTCCCTATCCGGAGGAAGCCCTGACAATTCATCCAGGAATACATCAGGGAAGTCCCTCACCACAGGGATCTCATGTAATTCCGGACGGTGTTTGTCCACATCCTCGACACAAGCAAGAAACCCTTCATGATTAAATAGACGACATAAATTATCATTCACAACATTCAATCAATAAAAACAAAACACTTTCATTACTTAGAACTGAGTTTTACATCATACCTTTTGGGATAAGTAAAGGTTATAGTCTTAGAGTAGCAACCTAAATTAACTCGATTGGCAGATAGCCAATCCATGCCCAAAATCACATCAAAGTCGTACATATTTAGTAGTACTAGATCTGCTACTGATTCCTTCTTGCCTATCTTAAGTTTACAATTCTTATACACTACATCAGTCATATAGGTTTCTTTTAAAGGAGTGCTAATTTGTAGAATCTGTCTTAAAAGTTCCGGTTTTACATGTATTTTCATAGCAAAAACAGGCGATATAAATGAATGCGTGGATCCAGGGTCAAATAATGCAAGTGCCATAACCTCAAATACAAGTATCTTACCCTTAATAACATCCGAAGTAGTGTCCGCAGGTCCCTGATCCAGTGCATAAACTCAGCCCTGAACCACTGCTTTCTTGCCTTTATCTGCTGCGGTGGCTCCACTCTGGGGCTGAGTAGGGCGCTCAGGCTCTTTCGGTGTATTCCTATTCAGCGGACAATCTTTAATCACGTGTCCCTTCTGTCCACACCCGAAACAAGCGTTCGTAATCCAATGACAAGGCCTACCCGGATGCACCTTTCCACAATTACTACATGCTGTCCCGGTAGTATTCTTCTGACTAACCGCACCCCTATCGGTAATAATGGGCCTAGTCGATCAACCCCCAACAGTCCTATCTCTACTCTGCCTCCTAGCAAAGGGCTTATCTCTCCTAGGCTTCTTAGCAAATCTCCCAACTCCAAAAGATTTATCATCTGAGGCTCTTTTACTTATCTCCTTCCTTTTACCCTTAAAACGGGACCCATACTCCGCTTGTTGGAACTCGAAATCTCGCTCACATAACTGGGCCCTTCTAACAGCCTCTCCGTAGGTGGAGATATCAAGTGAGGCCAATCGGGACCTGATAGATGGTCGTAATTCGTCCATAAATCTCTCCACACAGTGCTCCTCACTACTTACCGTCTGTGGATCATAACAGCTAAGGGTGTAAACCGTGACTCATATTGATCCACCGTCTGATTCCCTTGAGTCAAATTCAAATATTCAGTCTGCATCCTCTTCTGGGCCGTACGGGGAATGTACTGTTTACGAAAGTAGTCCAGAAATATGTCCCATGTAATTGCAGGATGCCTAGCCCTCAATACTGTCTTGGTGGACTTCCACCAATGCTCTGCCTCGTCCACAAGTAAGAAGGTGGCCATGCCCACTTTTTCTATCTCGGAGCATGCCATATACTCAAATAGTTTCTCCATCTCATTCACCCAACTCTCTGCCACTATCGGTTCTTTTTCCCTCTTGAACCTAGGAGGGTCGAACTTTTTGAACTCTCGAAGCCGAGTCAAATTACAACTTTCTACTGGTCCTGCCTGCGACTGCATTGTAGTAGGTACCTCAGGCTGAGTCTGGGGCTGGGTTGGCTGAGCCGGAGGAGGTACAGGCTGAGCCAGAGGCTGAGGAGCAGGTGGTGGTGGAGGCATAGGAGGAGGCACTACCGGTGGTGGAGGTGGTGGTGCTGGTGCCAATGGTGGGGCTGCCTGTCCCTGATTGTTATTAATATATTGCCATAAACTGAGTAAACATAGCGGACATGGCATTCATATTCTAGGACATGGCCTCTATAGTCCTCTCCAGCCTATCCATTCGATTTCCATCAGGCTCTGGTTGAGGAGGAGGAAGAGGTTCTGGAGTCGGAGTCTCAGGTGCCGGCACTTCTTGTCTTCTACCGACACTCCTCACACTCCTATAACGTTCTCATCCTCGTCCTCTCATTTTTTTATAGCTAGCCTGGACAAAACAAATAAATTTAGTACCATTTACGTAATTATGTATAGTATATACTCAGACATGTACAGTACTTATGGGGATGTAACTAATTCTTGACCTATCGACATCACATACATCAGACCAATATTGCTCTGATACCAACTTTATAATGACCTTCCTCTATACAAAAATGCACTAATTTTTTTCTTTCTCTATTTACATTGTTGGGCTGTATGTAATATCTCAACATTAACTCATAAACTATATTTATAATAGCTATATAAACATTATTCAACATTTGGTCTCAGTCCAAACATTCTAAATAAGCACGCATTCATCATCGCAAAATATTATACTTAACCAATATATAACCATCAAGTTGCATGCATCGATATCTAACATAGATATATATATCATGTAATTCCTATTGCTACATCCCCATATCCTAAAAGTACTGAAAACATAAGTCTGAATATAAATTAAGTAGCTGTACATAATATACCTCCAAGGTAGAACCAAAAGCCTCGAAGAACGCGATAGCTCCCCACGTATACTCTCCTACTGCAAATAATCTGGGAGGTGGAGGAGGAGGTGAGCTTTTGGAAAGCCCAATAAGAAATAAATATAAGAGACGGATACTAAATTTCTATATGTAAGTTTCGAAACATTCATTGAAAACTCAACTACTGTCATTCATAAAATTTAGAAATCAACATGCTTATGTAATGCGTCAAAAGCATTTCTTTCAAAACATCGATAAACATTTCCATTCAACACATTATTCTCGTCATAACATTTAAAATCCGTATTGGCATAAGTACGAAAGGAATCATATATAGCATAAGCTGGAGACATGATAACTAAGCAAAATCAAGCAGTTCAATTATGCCCGTAAGGGAAAATATAGTTGACATATGGCCATAGTCCAGAGGGGTCCACAGTGAGCACTGATCAGGTGTCTACTAGGCCCGCTGTGGACTGGATCAAGGTCACACAGCAATCAAAACTCTACTGTAGATTTGATCAAAATCATATAGCAGCCCAAAACATTACCTATTGTGAACTGGATCAAGGTCCCACAGTAGTCCAAAACATTACTGCTATGATTATTAACCATGTCTCAAAAGATTTCCGTACATATACTTTCTAAAACAAATACGAAGCTCGATGGTTTCTATGAAAATGGGAGTTTCCAAATATGATTTCCAAGGTAGTCAAAATCCTGCCATGTCGTACTTATTTTCAAAACAAAACTAGCTAGAGGAGTATTATTCCAAATCATTTTCATGAACTTTAGCTCATTTTATAAATCAATATTATACAAAAATCCGGCAGCATAACGACTTTATTTTAGTAAAAACCTCCTGCAAAGAAGATACAGTTTATAAACCACAAGAAGTTGATTTTAATATTTTATTTAGTATCCCCTACGTTTTCGATATATATCCCTCATCTCGGTATGTAGCACGAGTACAACTATGGCACCCTTGTTCTTCTTAATTGTCTTTTCCTTGGTCTTTAATTTAATTTGTTTATGTCCCCTAACTTGTATCCTTTCCTCCTACAATAAGGCATGAAAATAATAACATTTACATTATTTAATTTCCTTAAGAAGCTTATATTTTAATTATTTTTCTTAAATACATTACCTTGTAACTTTCCCTCTTGGTGGCCAAATACTTCTTTGTCTTCTTAATTCTCCTTTCACCACAAAATCCTACACCAATACCATATTTTTAACCTTTCTATTTCATTAAACATTTATCATATAAATCCATAATAATAAATCAAATCCTTACCTCTTACAATTAATCAAAACCGAAAGCCTTAGTTTGTAACTTGACTCCTTGTCATTTTGAGGCTGTTTTGACTTCAACATACAGCAATTTCCCTTACCATCAAGCCCATACAATAGCCACTGATATTCTTATCATTTACCGTCCCCTTTCAGTTCTTGTTTTGCCTTAATAGTCACCCTTGTTCAGCTCCTCTTCCCCTTCTCTTTATCCCATTTTCGAACAGCATGCAGAAATCCAAACAGAATAGCACCCCTCGTTCAGCCAAATAATTATCTTGGTCTTGGTCAACTCCCACGTTATTTTTGCCAACCACAACACCAATGAGCTTTCATGCCACTCAAGTACTTATCCACACCGAAACCACCTCTGTTTTTCAACCTCAAGATGGTCTTCCTCTAGACATCATTCTCACGTGGATGTAGCAGCCAATTTGGAATAGTTTTCCACATCAGTAAACTTTCCCAAGACAAAAGATCTTCATACCTTCAACTCTCACATCCTTGCTGCCCTGGTTTGTACAGCCAATGAAAACCCTTGCTTTATCTCAAGGACTCGAGGATGAACTCCCTTTTCAGTCTCGTTTTACAGTAGCTTAAACAAGCCATCCTCCATTTATCTTCCTTCGTCTGAAGGAGCAACCAAGTGCAGCCACTAGTTCCAGCCAATATACTTATTCTCCATAGCTGAAACCTTTCAATTCAAACCCCATTTCCTTCTTATTTTTGGTCTCCACACAACCTTTTCTATGGCTTAAGCTTTCCTCTTTCCTAAGTTCTTAAATGCCGACACCCTTGAGGAAGTTGAAGAACAACATGTCGAGAGGGAGCTGGGGTTTTCGGTGCAACAGAAATGAGAAAGGGGTTGAGATGATGTCTGCTAGGATGATGATGATGATGATGGAGATGGACGGTGGTGAGTAGTGCAAGAAGAGGCTGATGTGAAAATAACAATAAAAAACTAATTAGTGGGATCGATTTTGATGAAGCTTCCTCAGGAAGCCTTATTCCAATAAAATCCTATT
Source organism: Heritiera fomes (assembly GCA_032173925.1). Lineage (NCBI taxonomy): Eukaryota > Viridiplantae > Streptophyta > Magnoliopsida > Malvales > Malvaceae > Heritiera > Heritiera fomes. Next base: position 22,863,484 of record JAPDPM010000011.1, read on the forward strand.
TTATTTCCCACTATCCATTTTTTTATACTAATATATTCATTCCTTTACTATTTATCTTATTCTAATATTTAGCATAGTTATATTTCTAGCTTGTTAAATTTATTTCATAACTATATTTATCTCACTAATATTTTCATAATTTCCATTTTTATTAAATTATATTTTCTATAGTCTCTTAAATTCTCAAGTCCATTCATGCCATTTTATTTCTTTCCAGTGTCTTCATACTCACCCTTTTAATTATGTCTTCCCATCATCTAAAATTTTCCACAATGCCTCATAGTCCAATTTAATAATTTCTTGCCATGCTCATTCTACATAAATCTTCTAAATCATCATGGCTTCAAGTTAAATTTTCAATATATAATTTAGTCTCCAAGTCACATTATTTAATCCACCAAATAAAGAATTAGCAACTATTACAAATGAAGACAAAATAACAATTAATTTCATTTAATTCATAGCTATCCATTTTACCAACTCATCATCTTAACTTTTGACCCTTGACCATTTGACTATTCCATTACTATTATTCCATCTATGTCCCATATATCATTCGTACATCAAAATTCGATATTTATTTAAATCATTCTTGCTTAAAATATTATACAAATATGGGAAAATTACAGGAAGTTAGGGATTTCATATTTTCCCCACCTCAAAGAATTTGGTCCTCCAAATTTAAATCGGCAATTACTCCAATAGTTCAGGATATCTTTCCTTCATTAGGCTCTCTAACTCCCATATGGCTTCTTCTCTAGTATGGTACTACCAAAGAACTTTGACTAGCGGAATTATCTTAGACCGTAACACTTTCTCTTTTCTGTCCATAATCCAAATCGGCATCTCCACATAGCTTGTCTTCCCGAAACTCCAAAGGTTCATATTCTATGACATGAGATGGATCCGGATTATACTTCTGAAGCATGGACACGTGAAAGACATTGTGTACTCCCAATAGCTCCGGTGTTAGCGCTAATCGGTATGCAACATCTCCCACACGATTTAATATCTCAAATGGCCCGATGTAGCGAGGATTGAGTTTACCTCTTCGGCCAAATCTCATTATTCCTTTGGATGGAGAAACTTTCAAAAACACCGAGTCTCCAACCTAAAACTCAAGCGGCCTACGTCAAACATCAACATAATTCTTTTGTTGACTCTGAGCTATCTTGAGTCTTTGACAGATCAGCTTAACATCTTTAAAGGCCTGCTCAACTAGATCTGGGGTCAACAACTTGTGCTTGCCCACTTCTTCCCAACCAATAAGGGATCGACACCTTCTACCATATAATGCTTCATGTGGCGCTATCCCAAAGCCTGAGTGGTAGCTATTGTTGTAAGCAAACTTAGCTAATGGCAGATGATCGTCTCATAAGCCTTTGAAATCCATAGCACAGGCTCTTAACATATCCTTGAGCATCTGGATGGTGCGCTCGGACTGACCATCAGTATGTGGATGAAAAGCCATGCTAAAATTCAACTGAGATCCCATAGCTTCTTGGAAATGTTCCCAGAAATGAGAAGTGAACCTGGAATCCCTATCGGAGATAATACTCACTGGAACCCCATGTAATCGTACAATCTCTTTAACATATAAATCTGCCAAAGCACTAAGTGAGTCCGTAGCCTTCATAGGCAAAAAGCGCGCAGACTTGTTAGTTTATCCACAATTACCCAAATACCATCATAACTTCTTCTTGTTTGGGGTAATCCCATAACAAAATCCATCGTTATGTTCTCCCATTTCCACATAGCTATAGGTAGAGACTGTAACAATCCAGTTGGCCTTTGGTGCTCCACTTTAACCTGTTGACATGTGAGACACTTCGCCACAAATTCTGCTACGTCTCTTTTCATGCCAAACTACCAATACACCTTGTGGAGATTATGATACATCTTAGTTTTCCTCGGATGCAATGTGTACTTAGTGGAATGTGCTTCAGTCAAAATCAACTTCCTCAACTCCTTATCATTAGGAACACATATACGGTTATTAAACCTCAAAACCCCGTCACCACCAATGGCAAATTTTGATGGCATACCTGAGTAAATATGGTTCATAGCCTTGATACACTGATCATCCTCCCTTTGAGCAAGCCGAACTTTATCCATCAACTCCAGCTCAATCAATAAGCTAGCTATCATCCCATAATGCTCAAGAGATGTAACATTTAGGCTGAGGCTTGCAAACTGTTCAAATAATTCATATTCTTTGACCATAATATAAGACACAATTCCCATATGCTTCCGGCTCAGAACATCCGCCACTACATTAGCTTTCCTTGGGTGGTATAGGATCTCACAATCATAAACCTTTAGTAGCTCAAGCCATCTCCTTTGTCTCATATTCAACTCCCTTTGAGAGAACAAGTATTTCAAGCTTTTATGATCCGTAAAAGCTTGAAATTTCTCTCCATACAAGTAATGCCGCCAAATCTTTAGAGCAAATACTACTGCGGCTACCTCCAAATCATGTGTCGGGTAGTTCTTCTCTTAGTCCTTCAATTGACGAGAACCATATGCAACTACCTTACCATGTTGTATCAACACACCACCTAACCTTTGTGCGGAGGCATCACTGTATACGAAAAATCCTCCAAAACCAATAGGCATGGTAAGGATAGGTGTAGTTGTTAGCCTGCGTTTCAATTCTTGGAAACTACACTCATAGGTATCACCTCATTCAAATTTTACATCTTTGCGCTTTAAGCACGTCAAAGGAGCAGCTAACCTTGAAAAACCCTCTATAAATCTTCGGTAGTAGCCGACTAGACCCAAGAAATTCCTAATCTCCATAACTGTTTTCGGTCTTTCCCATTGTACAATAGCTTCAATCTTCGACGGATTGACCGAAACCCCATTTTTATCTATTATATGACCCAAAAAGGAGATTTGATCTAGCCATAAATCACACTTACTTAGGTTGGCATACAATCCACGATCTTTGAGGGTTTATAGAACTATCCGCAAATGCTGCTCATGCTCTTCCCGGGATCTTGAATATACCAATACGTCATAGATAAAAACAATGACATACTGGTCCAAATATGGCTTGAACACATCATTCATCAAGTTCATGAACGATGCGGGGGCATTGGTTAGACCAAACGACATCACTAGGAATTCATAATGACCATAACGCGTCCTAAATGTCGTCTTAAGGACATCTTCACTTTGGATCTTCAATTGATGATATCCTGATCTCAAGTCTATCTTGGAGAAGACTTGTGCACCCTGAAGCTGATAAAAAAGATCATCTATCATGGGAAAAGGATACTTATTCTTGATTGTCACTTTATTCAACCATCGGTAGTCAATGCAAAGCCTCAAGCTTCCATCTTTCTTCCGGACAAATAACACATGAGCACCCCACGAGGATACGCTTGGTCGTATAAACCCCTTATCTAGTAGCTCCTAAAGCTACTTCTTAAGTTCCCCCAATTCCACTAGTACCATGCGATAGGGTGATCTCGAAATGGGCTTAGTCCCTGGCACCAAATCGATAGTAAGTTCGATTTTCCTATCCAGAGGAAGTACAGGAAGTTCATCCGGAAATACCTCTGGAAAATCCTTGACTATTGGAATTTCATGAAGTTCGGGACGCTTCTTTTCTATGTCCGCCACATAAGCTATAAATCCTTCACATAGCAAATATATTTTCTATTAATTTCATTTACAAATAAGTCAAATAACAAATATACTTTGCATTAATTACTTGAAAAATTTACAAGATAGCTAACGGGAGAAGAGAATATCACAATTTTAGTATAACAATCTAATATCACATGATTCTTAGCTATCCAATCCATCCCTAGTACGACATCAAATCCATACATATTTAGTAGGACTATGTCAGCTATTAATTCTCTCTCTCCTACCTGTCGCTTACAATTACGATACACTATGTCCGTCATTTGAGATTCTCTAAAAGGAGTATTTATTTGTAACAAGTGTCCTAAGGGTTCAAGCTCAATAGGTAATTTCATTGCAATCATTGGAGAAACAAATGAGTATGTAGAACCTGGATCAAATAATGCAGTGACATTTATATCAAACAAGTAAATCTTACCCTTAATCACATTAGATGAGGCATCAGTGGACTCCTTATCAATAGCAAATACCCGACCCTAAGTCACATGTTTCTTTCCCTTCTCTGCAACTGTGGCCTTATGCTAAGGCTGGGTGGTCTTTTCTGATTCTTCGGGCACCTTCTGATTCATCTTAGGACAATCTTTAATCCGTTGTCCCTGCTTACCACACCAAAAACAAGCCCTAGTAGCCATACAGCATGCTTGTGACCCATGAAATTTCCTACAATGCTCGCATCTCTGCATCATACTCCTCGGTAAGCTAGCAGTACTACCACCTGAATATCGGGATTTCTCATCACTTATCTTAATCCTGGTGAATCTAGGAGTCCCCGTACCATAACCATCATAGAATTCCATAGTTCAATACATTTCCATTTAACCATTGAATTAAAATAAAAATCATTCTCTTATAATTTATTTTCTTACCTATCGAAGCCCCTTCATACTGTCTACTTCTCCTATAAGGATATCTGTCACTAGAGGCTCTCTCCTCTGACTTTCGCTACATCGTTTCCTTGCCTTTACGCTTGGCTTAGAAATCAGCTTGGTAAAACTCATAGTCCTGCTCACACAGCTGAGCCTTACGGACTACCTCATCATAGGTAGTGATATCCAAAAGATACAACTTAGATATAATAGGAGGTCTCAATCCCTCCATAAATCTGTAAATCTTGTGTTCCTCACTTCTTAGCACTTCTGAATCAAACCTGCTCAAAGTAATGAACTTGGACTCATATTGATCAACTAACATAGTCCCCTGAGTCAAGTTCAAGAGCTCCGCTCTCAACTTCATCTGAGTAGTGTGTAGGATGTACTATCTATTGAACGCCTCTAAGAATATATCCTACGTTACCTCTGGATGCCTAGTCTCCAATATCATCTTGGTGGATTGCTACCAATGTTCGGCCTCGTCTATTAGCAAATATGTCACCAAGCCCACCTTTTCCCTCTCGAAACAGCTTATATACATAAACAGTTTGGTGACCACTTTCACCCAATTCTCAGCGGTCAATGGATCTCTATCCCCTTTGAACTTAGGCGGATCTAACTTCTTAAATTTCTTAATTAGAACTACACTGCAATAAGCATGTGGATCCCGCCTTACAGGAGCTTGGACTGGTGGGGGCAACTCTGGAGGTGTAAGAGGAACTGTAGGAGTAGCTGCTGGTGCACTAGTGGCCATATTCGAATAATTGGTCTTAAACTGAGTGAATAGAGTGGCCATCGACTCAACACTCCACTTTATCCTCAAGAGTCAGGTGTTTAGGCTACCCGGTGGAGATGAGGGAGGAGATTGTGTTGGGGGTGGTTCTACACGACCCCATCCTCGTCCTCTTCCTCCACTAGTACCCCTTCTTCGAGTACTCATTCTGCCAATATCACTACCAAATAATACGATTTAGTATAACTTTAAACAGTTATACAATGTATATGTATTCAGGCAAGTATAGTACTTTGGGGATGTAACTATTTCTAGCCTAATGACACCGACAAACATCAAACTAACTGCTCTGATACCAATCTTTGTCGCGACCCCAAATATACAAATATCACCTAATTTTTTCTTCACATAAGGTTTGGTTAGGCTGTTTGTCAATGACATCTTTTTCTCTTATATATACTTTATACTTTATCACTTATGACATGATATCAAATTTCACATGAAATATATTTTTCATATATACACATAAGTCAAATACACAGGATCTCACATAACTTACATAACCTACATCCCCATTGCTCTAATATACATCAATGTGCTGTAGCATTGTCTGATGTACAAAACGAATAAGTATACCTTCAAGGAGTTATTGGGAAGCATGTCTCAAAGGTACACTATAAAATCCCAAAAGAAGGGTCCTCTATTTGGAGTTGGAATTTCGCTTCAAATAATCTGTATGAAAAATATTGTAAAGGAGTGAGTTTACGCTCAGTAAGAATCATATGTAAAAGAGCGTACTATGCCACTATATGCAGGTTTCCTACTTGGCTCTATAATGTCATGTAAAATCCTTATAAAGCATATACCATATACTTTCTTCAAATAACATATACATTCTTCAAAAATCATTTACACATAAAATCAAATAAGTCAAATACTTTCAAGTAAATTAATTCACTTGAAATCACATATGCAAATATTCAAATAATTTAAATACTTTCATGTATCTTAACTCACGTGAAATCACAGATACAAATAACTTCAAATACTTCAAATAGGTGGGATACAGTTAACATTCCAATAAAATCATACACCAAATAGGTCTCATAATGGATAATCCCAAAAGAGATGTCAAATAAGTAGGGTACCCACGTATGGGCCAGGGATCCTCCCCTAAGCCAAACACATAAGAGACAAACGACCATAGTCGATAGAACATAGTGAACACTAGTTAGGTGACAGCTGTGGCACTGAAGACCAGATTAAGGTTCCTCAGCCAAGTACAAATACACATAATATGCATGATCACCAAAGGAGTCCACAGTCTCCAAAATGTTTATCATATACCTTTTTGGTAATACAAATATACTCATGTATAGCAAGCTTTAAAAACGTCTTTTTCAAATAGGGCAGTAGACTGGTCTTGAGGGCGGTCGGCTGCTCTGGCATATATTGATCTATTAAATTCTTTTCCTTTTAAAATTCAAATATTTCCTTTTTCGAAAACAAATAAGGCAGTCGATTGGTTCTCAAACAGAAAGTTTTTAAAGAAAATGTAGTCAACTGGCTCCTTAGCAATGGACTATTTTCACAAACAAAATGCTTCTGAAAATAGGGCAGTCGACTGGCTCCATAGGCAGTCTACTGGTTTCTCAAACAGAATGTTTTTGAAGAAAATGCAATCGAGTGGCTCCTTAGCAATCGATTGGTGTGAAACAGAATGCTTTTTGAAAAATAACAGTTGACTGGTTTCAGTCGATTTTGGAAACAAGTACGTCACGATGTCTCTAGGTAGTCGGCTGCTACTTAAGGCAGTCAACTGCCCTTAGCCAATTCGTAACTAAGAATAAAACCAAATTTCAAAACTTCCTACACTTAAAACAGCCTTTGTTTCATACCAAAACATGCAATCAAAACGAACATAGTCACCCTACATCCGTTACACATATTCCTTACCTCAATTAACATCGAAAGTGCAATCACTTGGTTGCAATTTAACACTTTTCCTTTCAACTCTTCAAGCTGCAAACATCATAACAATTCCAACCCTTTAAGAAACCTTTACAATTATGCCATACCAATTCAACTTAACTCTAAACCATGGACAGAATTAAATGAAATCACTTCTTCTCTTACCTTAGTCAATAGCCAAATAACAGCAATTAGATCTCTTCAAAGCCTTTGATTTAGCCTTTCATATTACGACTATAGCTTTACTAGTGATGAGGAGTAATTTTTGTTAAGCAAGTGTAGTGATTCGATGGAGGAAGAGGGTTGTTCTACAAAGCAAGTATGAGGAAAACTTGGAGAAAATGAGAGGAAGAGCTAAAATGGCTGCCAGTTTCTTCTTGGTGAAGATGAAGGCAAAATTTCATTAATTTCATTTAATTCATTGGTATCCATTTTACCAACTCATCACCTTGACTTTTGACCCTTGACCATTTGACTATTCCATTACTATTATTCCATCCATGTCCCATATATCATTCATACATAAAAATCCCATATTTATTTAAATCATTCTTGCTTAGAATATTATACAAATATGGGAAAATTACAGGAAATTGGGGATTTTAGAAATTCAAGTTCATAAAACTGTGGTAAAGCCAAATTTTACACCACCTGATTTAGGTTTTTCAGCTTTAAGACCGTATTAAAGAACAATCAAAGAAAGCAATGTAAAGAGTTATCTTAATTTCACTTTGAACAACAATTACAATCTGTTACTAAGAAGAACATAAATACCGGAGAAATCCAAAAGCTGTTACCTTCTTTGCAAAATTGTTCAACTAAATTGAAAAGTATAAGTAATAGCTAATAACTTATTAACTTCACCTAAGGTAAGCAGGGATCTTAATATGAATAAAGAGCGTACTCATCACATAAGCAATAACAATGGAGGAGATCCCTATAGAGACATAGGAAACCTTGACACTCCTAAATATTTTCATTTGTTATCTCTACTAAATATTTCTTTAGCTATAGAGTATGTAACACTATACTTGGTTAATGGTCATTACTATATATTTTCATTTGTTATCTCTATTAAATATTTTATTCCGTATTATTTAAATTAACAATAAGCATATATATATATATATATATATATATAGATACATGTGTCTAAAAAATTTGAATCATTTTAACTATTTAATTTAATGATAGGAGTAAGTCTCAACATCCCAAAATGATAAATTTCAACCCATCTAAGAAATTGTACTTATAAAAGATTATAGATTTTATTTGAATGTAAAAAGAAGTATTTTAGGAACTTGTTGGTTAACTTGCTTCATGTAATTCTCTTTGGTAACTTGATAAAAAAAAATTGTTAACATTTTTTTGGTTCAAAAATTGCTAGCAATTAAAACGCAAATTAACATCTCCAGGAAAACCAAAAACAACTAGCATTGCATTACAAAACACCAAAGTAAATTAGAACAAGCAGTAGCTAAAGACCACATAGTAACAGGCAAGTCAAGAACAGGGGAGCAAGTCATTGGACTCAAAGGCTACCACCAAGCCATGACTGTTAGAGTTTCACAAGATACATTCACCTATCTAAATCTAATACTAGTATTTCGATAAGTCAAATTATCTAAAACACGATGCATTCTATTTTTACAGTTTACAACATTCACCGATCTAAATCATAATTCTTTTAGTATTATATTTAGAGACCAATAAGCTTCCAATATCAGCAGTCATCAACAAAATCATCGTGTAATAGAAAAAAAAACTAATTGGTTTCCAAGAAAATCGAAAAGAAAATGAGAGAAAATAGATTTAAAACACAAAAAAAAATTAAAACTAAACAAATGAACAAAGAAGAATCACACTAAAAAGATGACTTGTTTAATTGAAATGTTTAACAACAATATAAAAAAAAACAAATGAATCCAAAAGAAAGTTGAAAGAAAAATGGCAATAAGAGATAAAGTTGTTTAGTTACCTGGAAACTTGAAAGAAAATTAAAAACTGAAAAATAAGAAGAGTGGCCAGAGCAGAAAAGATTGGTCAGAGCAGAGAAGAGTCGCTGGAGCAGAGAAGACTAGCCTGAGCAGAGAAGTTTGGAATGAAAAGGTAAAAATGTTGTTTACCCAGTAGTTTAATCAATTGTTTTGTTTTATTTGATAATTTAATAATTTAAATTTTATTTATTAAATTTAAGAGTAAAATAGGAAATTTCCTCTTAAATTTTTTTAAAATATATCATATCATATGGATTAAAAATAATCCTCCACTTTTTTAAAGGATTAAGTCATCCTCTTAGTATAGAATGACCAATCCTTCCACTAATTCTATCCTATTACTTAATTACATAACGAACATGGGATAGGATGATTATCATCCTATCTTTTAAATAATCTTATGTGCCAAACATACCATTAGATTCTAATATTATTGGAATGACTTGTCTTAGTATTGAATTTAGTACATCATTGTATCTGTTCTCTAACACCAATCAAATAGAAACTTGGCACCTCTACTCGTTGCCAATCTGTGAACCTCGTTCATCCATATTCAAGAATTCATCCTCATTGCCACAGTACAACTCATTCATCCAAAAACTCAAAACACATCCACACAGAAGCCAATCCTAAATTATCAGGTACTCTAAATCCCAGGTTTACTTGATCGAACATCATTCATCTATAAACCCATAAACAGAAAACTCAATCTGACCAAAAAGGCGATTTTTTAAAAATGTTTTTCTCTATAAAAGTGATGGTATAATAAGAATTCATAAAATTAGGAATGCAACTTGTTAATTTATATATAACACTTACACAGAGTATACAAGTTGAACGGTATAAAAGGAAATAATATAAATACATATGATAATGTAAAAATAAAATCTCCTACATTTTAAATAATTTTATTGTGCTTGCTTTATTTGAAATTTGATAAATTTCCTTTCTAATAATTACTTGCATGAAATTTAAAATTTCATTTTTTTATTCTCTTTAAAGTCCTAAAGCAATATTTAGGGAATGGTTTTACAATCTTTGCACGGTTGTTTTTCTTGGAAGCAAGTATGGTACTTCCAAACCATCCACGCAAAGGATCCTATTCAGAAAGTTGTTGAATTATCGTTTTAGTGAAAGCGAAAGCCATAATAAGCAAACCTAATTGGAGGTATAATTAATTTATTATTCATTTTTGGTTCAGCAGCCATTAATTTAAGAAAGTTAACAGTCTATCATGCGTGCTAGCTGTGTCTTAAATACCTAGTTGGAAAATAAAGTAGAAATTTGTTTACTACTCACCTTGATTAGTTTGAAAATTGACTTACTCCCCTTATATATCTACTATTTTTTTTAATGCCACAATATAATTTGATAATGTAAAGATGAAATTTATTAATTTATAACAGTTTAACTTATACAATATTTAAAATTATATACAATAAATTTTTAAACATTATAAAAAAACAAACCAAAGGATTTGACTAATTGAGGTTCTTAACCTTTGGTCACCCATGCAATAATCCTAGCAAGTGAATCATTTATTGTTTATGTGAAAACTGGGATTTTTCTAAATAAATATTAAATATCCGAGAAAAAATTTAATTTGGATAAATGAAAATCAGAAAGAAAAAATGTATAATTATTTTTGGATATTAAAAATTCCAAATTAAAGAAAATAAAAATGCAAGTATTTATATATTTATATAATTTTATTATATAAATATATTTTTAAATATAATGTTTTACATGATTACATATGAATATATATATATATATAAAAATAGTATATGTATGATTATTATATAATGATATATACTATTTATATATATATATGAAAGATATATATATAAATGATTTAAATATATAATATATATCTATATCTATATACATATATGTAATATTTAATATTATATATAATTATATATGTTAGAAAAAAAAAGAAGAAAACAGGAGTCGGGAGGCTCGAATGCCATCTCTCCTCTGTTACAAGCAGAGGAGAAAGACAAGCAACAGTCGGCCTCCTGCCGGCCGAGAAAGGAGGAGGAAGGGGAGAGGTCGTCGCGACAATAAGAGCAAGAAGAGAGAATGACCAGCGACGGCGAGAAGGGAAAAAGGAGAAAGAAATTGAAGCAGAGAAAAGGGAAAACTGGAAAGAAAAAGGAGAAAGGAATGGGGGGCTGTGTCGGCCGATCTGGGCACCCCCACCGTTGCCATTGACACCAGCGAGATCGGCTCAAGCGAGAGGGACGATCAGAGCTGAAAGAAGGGAGAGAAACGAGGGAGAAAAGAGGGAGAACGGAGGCAGAAACCCACCTCCAGATCCTCCACCGTCGGTGCCGCCGCTCGGGAAATGGAGGCCAGATCTGGCTTCGTGGAGATCCTAGGGTGTTGAGGAGTGGTTGAATCGCCGGAATAGGTGGCCGTTCGTGGCCGAACCGGCCAACAAAAGTTGAACCAACTCAACCGATCCGACCCAACCGAACTGGTCCAACCCAACCCGATCCGACTCGACCCGATTCAAGCCAAAAAAAAAGGAAGAAGAAGAAGAGAAAAGAAAAACAAGAAAGGAAAAGAAGAAAGGTAAAGGAAAAGAAGAAAGGTAAAGAAAAAGAAAAAGAAAAAGGAAAAGGAAAAAGAAGGAGAAGAAGAAGAACAAATAGGTAAGGAAAATTAAAAGATTTTGCTACATTTCTATGAGATTTATTAGAAATTGTTGGATTATTTTCTAAATGAAAATATGTGTCAATTATTGAAATTGTAGCAAAACGGAAATGAGACAAATGGTGGAGTTCGGCTAGGCTTGGAAAACACGCTAAGCTTTGGCGAATAGGTAAGATACTTTTATAAAGCATTAGTAGCTTTATATTGTATAATTTGGAATTGTGATTTTGATATGAATGATTATTGAAATGATTGTTAAATGCTAAGAGGACCCACAACTGATGGTGGGGGTCTTAGTAAGAGATAACGAAATTGTGAGAATCAATGGCTGTAGTTATAAACTGTGTTTTCCTTGCAGGAGGTTTTGTAAAAATTAAGCCGTTAAGCTGCCAAAATTTTTAGGAAAATGTTTGAGGAAAAAGATTAAGTTTCTCACATAAATGGAATCTTGGAAATAATTATTGAAAATAAACATTTAAAGGACTTTATTGTATTACCGAAAAAGTTAATATTGAAATCGATGAGAAGATAAATCGTTGAGCACGATAATGTGATGAATTATATGGTTTAAACCTTATAGAGTCGATAATCAAGTCATCTTAATATCAAAAATGATATCAAGTTGAGATTGAGGTGGAATTATTTATTAGACGGATCACAGATAAAACTGATGATAATTATATGATATAGCTTGGAAGAGAAGATCACAGTTGAAATTTTGATGGTAGTGCGATTGAATTGTGGAACTATTAATGGAGTAATGATTCTAGAATTTATCGAATTGATCTCTTGATCTTGAAGTAGTTCTGAATGTGATGACATGAATAATTCAAGAGGTCGATGTTGAAAGGATTTCACAATATTACACCGTATTGTCGGATATACGTGAGATAATCAACGAACCATACTAGTGGTATGGGTCTTTGTATCAATACTGTGGTACACAATGGATAGTTTTGATATTGAGTCATAACGAATGTATGATTTGTGCATACATAACTGTATTGAAATTGAGGTTGAATTACGACACAATCCGATCATTTATAGATTTAAATAAATGAGTGATGAAACATGTGAATACATGGTTTTGCTTATAACCATAAAATAGGCCTTGAATAATAAGATTGACAATTACATAATTTCACTATTAAATTATACAGGCCATATGAAGAATTGATTTGAGGATTGTGATCTGGTTTTGTGATAGTGAATGAAATTGAACCTCAAGTCGGAAATTATGAAAGTGTGCCAATGGGTCAAACCATAGATGAATTTGATAAGCGACTATCGATTTTGTGGTTCTATTATCCTTGATGTCGACTTTGGAATAGATACCGAATGATGATATTGGTATTACACAATTGTAATACCTTGATGGCTACATAGAAACATGGTATTTAAATAATCATGATACTAAGAGGATTCATACTAATAATGTGATACTAGTGTCAATAGTGAAATATACAAATGATTGTTATAGTCGATAATTATCGAAAAAGGATATTGAATACTAAATGGTTTGAATACCAAGTGATTTGATTATTGAATAATTGGAGTACTGAGCAATTTGAATACCGAATGAAATGAATATTGAATGATTTGAATATTGATTTACTGATTTGATAGAGAGAAAGTTTGAAAAAGAATAATTGATGGTGATAAATTTAGACGAATTACTTCACCGTCTTAGACGAAATTATTGCTTATATCGATATTTGAAAATAATATCAAATTTACCTATTAGGTATGATCTGATTGAAATCAAAAGGATGGAAATGAGAGAATTGAATTATAGTGAACGTTATAATTAAATGACATGTTTGATAAAAATGATAGTTCATTGTTGAACTTGTAACTTAAATTGCATTGCATTGCATTTAAGTATGCCTTGTTACAACTTGAAACATTTTAATAATGTTTATATGAATACTATAAAGTATTGATTAGTTTTGAAAGGAAAGTATATGGTAGATATATATATATATATAATATATAAAATTCTTTAAATGATGATACCATATGCTTTACATGATTTTGACAAGAAAAGATAAAGATTTAAATGTTTTATGAGACTGTAGGCATCCTAAAAGAATTAAATTCAATAAAGCATAGTGGAAACCGCCTAATTGGAGCTTTGCTCATTAGGCAGAGATGCTTGTCCGACAATAGTCATGGATAGGTCTCAGTTACGCCTGATCAGTGGGGCTGAGAGAGATGAGGTCTATGGCCATAGATAGTGCCCTAGTTGGTTTCCAGGGGACGATGATATGATTTTCACTACTAACTAAAGTGATTTAAGTCTTTATTGATAGAGTGATAGGGATCTAGCCTAGTCTCTGACCAATATGATATGAAATCTAGAGTATGATTTTTATTGATATGAACTCTAGACTTGAAATGATTTATACAGTACATAAGACATGTTTGAAATGAAATATATTTTGAAATAGTACATGTTTTAAACATGTTTTAAAAGTACATGTGATATGATTTCGACACTTATATGATTTATATATGATTTTGTGTCGAACTTGAAATGATATGCGGTCTAGAGTATAGATTGACTATAGACCTGATATGACTTATAGTATATGAAAAATGCTTTAAAACCGCACATGTTTTAGACATGCTCTAAAAATGAATACATGAATTGAAATTGAACATGTTCCTATCATGCCTTAAAGGTAAATATGAAATGAATTGAAAATTCATATGTTGAGCATGTTCTAAAGTATATATGATATGATTTGAAATGATAGCGGTTCATACAGTGAAATTACATAAGTTGCCTACTAAATCATGACATAATAGTATGCTTTTTACATAAGATATGTCATGACCTTATATGGTACAAAAATATGAAGAGTATATGAGGAGTATCACGACTTAGTGGTAGCGATATTTCATCTATATGATGTTATGATATGATATGATACATGAACATGGAATATGCAGGAAGAGAATTATGACTTCGTACCACTGTGATCATGATCCTCCATATGGAAAGTGATATGAGATGATAGAATACAGAAGTATGATTATGAAACGAAAAGTGATTGATACAATATCTCAATTGGACATGATGTACTGTGAGATTGATGAGAATATGGACTAATAATATATGATATTCAAATTGGACATGACATATTGTTGTGCGATGACTTGATAGGATATCTCAATTAAACATGATACACGATGCATTGTTGTGTGATGCATCGTGGTATAAGGATAAGAAGATTGAAAATGATTATTGATTTATTTAGAAGTCTGAGTGATAGACAGATGATAGAAATTGAGATAATGAGATGTTATCGATGAAAAAGGTGAACTGTAATTGCAAACTTGTAGGTTTTAAGCATTCTGGTTTAAGACAGTATAATCCTACTCTTGCATTTATATTAGTATCTTATTGAGCTATGGTTTTGCTCACCACACTAAATTTCATCTCTTTTCAGATTATTGAAGTTACAATTTGCTATGAGAGCTTTTAAGTGGCCCTTCGGAGAGGTATATAGGTTTGGCACTGGCCATTATCCTGCGAATCCACTTCGTTACTTTTGAGGTATACATTTTTGTAAATCTCTTGTTTACATGTATAGACTTTTATTAATACACAGTACGGATGTTGTTCAGTGAGTCGGGATGTAATTGAGAGATGTGATAAAGTATTGTATAGAGGATTAATGAAATTAGAGTAGTAACTACACTGACACCGAATACAAACCTTAAAATGAAAATGAAAAATTTAGTCCATAAATTTGTAGACTAAGAAAAAGTATGAGTAATAAGCGAAAGTCGCGACCTTTGGGTCATGACAGTTTATCACTCTTGGTTTGAATATGATTAATCTTATATCGTAAAAATACAAATGAGAATACATGTGATTAAAAAAAAATTAAATCATTGACCACATTTTCCCTTTCAGTCAGCCATACTTCACTAGAGCATTACCGTCCACTCTTGCACCTGATATCACTGTGTCCTCACCCTATCTTGCCATTTATTTCTATAGAGTTGTAGAGAGGACGACCAAATTTGGGAACAACCTTAATTAGCTAGTTTAAAATTAAACCAAGCTGTATAATTAAACTACTGACAAGTTGAATAATCGATTGGATAAGAAACTATCATTTTTCCTGTTCAAAAATGCTAATAGACTAGATAACTCCATAATCATAAAAGATAATCAAACCCAATCCAATCTTATAACAGTAAGATATAAGCAAACAGAACTGGAAGATGGAAGAGGACAAGAAACTGTAACACGTCCTAAGGCAACAGGCCAACAAGGAAGGAGGGGTAGGTAATCCATCTCTGCTCAAAATGATGATAAAAGATGCGGGTAGTTGAATTTTTTTAATTTGAACTAGTGTTAATTATTGATATAATGGCTTGCTAAAATTTGAAAATGTGCCCAATAGATCCAAAAATATGCCAATATTCAAGCTTGCCAGGTGAGCTTGGCCTTCTAATGGATTGAGCATTACTTAATAATGCATTTTATCATATTATTAAGTAATTTCTTTAATTAGTTTCAATGTTTTGTTTAGTTGTTGTAATTTTATTACTTGGTTTTATTGTTAAAGCAAAAACTAAAAAATACACAATTTTTTAGAGCAAATTAAAGAATCTCATGTTTCACAAGCTTTTTGCTTACATTTTATACAAAAAGGATTTAAGTATATTTTATTTTGTAACAAATAAAACTAGAAAGAATTAAATAAAAAAGTAAAAAGTACTGAAGAGCAATATGAAATAAATAGCAAAAGTACTGAATTACTAGACAATATCTGAACAAATAATTTACTTCCATATAATTAATTTATTTTTTTATTTTTTTTATTTGTAGAGAGCAATGGGATTATAATATTGAAATTTGAGGAATAATTAAATGGCTGTTACTTCTCATGTTATAGGTCATCCTACCTTGTTTTTTATGTATGGTCATTTTCCATTTCATAATTGTAAGATCAATTATTCAATTTTCTTATGCAATAATTAGAACACAGGGGATATTAAACGATTAATTATGCATACTGTTTGAGATAGATATCAACGAAAGCTAAAGCATAATCACTCGAACTATGATTAGGCAGATCTTTCTATTCTACTTCTCTCTTTAGGGTGGCTCTCAATAGACAGATATCAATACGTTGAGAAGTGAAGAGGAGACTTAGCTTTATACTTGTAGTTAAACCTAATAGTCCCCCCATAAAAGACTATTAAGTTCCAGGCCTACACAATCATTACAGTACACTAACCTAATAAGATGTGCAAAAGCCTATACTTGTTGATCACAATTACCTATTTGGGCTTACTTGCATGTTTTTATACCAGGGCTAAATTATTAGCCTATTTTATTAAACTCAAAACTACCAATTAATAGCAGTCCACCAATTGAAAATTTCTAACATTCTTCCACTTAGTCAATATTAATTGAGGTTTTATATCTAAGAAAACTTTTATTTTAGAAAACAAGACTTGTGGCTAATTTACTTATCTTTTGATATGGCCATGATTTTTAAAACCATTTAGTCCTTAGAAACAACATCTTAACGATCCTGTTCAACAGGACCATCTAATACAGAATCATGGCAGCGATTGTGCCCTTTATTAACACAAGACCAATCCATGGTTACAAATATTAGTGACCACATCAACAATGGATCTTAGTGTGGCTGTGTAGCAAGAAAATAACACCCATTATTGATCAAATGTGTTACTTTTATTTTTAGTCCTCCAATTTCTCCTTAACTCGTCAAGAAATCTAATTGGCAACCAAATGTGCCGGTACATCTTTTCCTTGTCCTCGAGGTTGTTAAGTTGTATTATTTACTGAGATATACCCCCATTGACATAAAGTCAATTTCACAATTTGCTCAAATGTACATGTACAAAACAATCAACAAAATAGCACAAGATATAAGCCAACAATAATCATCAAGTGACATTTTAAGTGAAATATCACATAAGTATTCCAAACATGAAGTGGTCTCAACATAGCATGATGTATAACATGAGAGTTCGATAAAAAGTAACACACTCCCACTAAACCAATACATCAAAAGACCTCAAAACACCAATGTCCTTTTAACTTGCGATACCTTATGGATATTTTTAAGTCAAACTACACCTCATAAGTAATTTTACAATCACTAATGATCCATTTAACCAAATAAAGAAACCTAAAACAATAGTGGTCTCAAATAACAAATCACAATGCATCTATTATCAAAACGAAAATATCAAAATATTCACACAGAATCATAGACATGCTCCAATAGTTTTTAAATGATGAGCAGGAAGCATAATAATAAATGGAGTCACAACAAAGTCATGTACTATTTACCCACATAGCAAATATGATAACTACTATTGTTTTTGGACTTTATGATGTCACAATAATAAATAACTTACAAAATTACTAATATATTACAAAATTTTCATATTCATGTGTTTACACAATATATGTCATTTTAACCGTGTGCCAAACAGTTATAACATCCAAATTTACCAAAATTCAAACTAACTTTTTCTTTTTTCAAATAGTTGGTTGGACTATGAGTAGTGTAACAAACTTTAGGTTAAACTAAAATTTACATTAGCTAAATCGATATCCATTAACTCAGTTGGTCCTAGTTCAGATATTAATGCATGTAGTTTCATGTATAACCATTTCAGTTAATAAGTCTCTATATAGGCATCCAAAGACTGTAATTATAATTTCCAATTTCTTTTTAGTTATATCATTGTACATTAACTTGAGTACTATACAATACATCTGAATACAAAATAAGCAACTGTACAATCTATACCTTCAAGGGAGGTACCAAAAGCCTCGAAAGAAATCAAAATCAGAAACCCTCAACTAGCTAACTCTAGTACAAATAATCTAGAAGGGAAAAGAGGGGGTGAGCTTATAAAGCCTAGTAAAAAATACATATAAAGATACAAATACCGTAAACTGTTGGATTATGCCCTTAGAACCATTCATTAGATGATTGACTTTGGCATTTTTTATGTATCATGACATTTTATTATAGCTCATTATTATATTTGTCTTATAACTGCGTAATGTAATCTTATATGATAATGTCCTTAGAATAGTAATAACACACTATTCTTAAAATATCCCTAGTCAAGTATTATTGTGAACAAGGATAACAATGTACGATAAGACTAGTATGTGGTTGACTAATGACCATTGTCATGGATATAGGATATCAAGTCATCACATAGGTATATGTTAGAGAACTATGTACTAGATCGACCCTCCATGAGAACGCTACATGGATTGTTATATGAGTGTCATAAGCGATTCTCATAGTGATGATGGTGTATGTGATCCTTTGACTTGAGATCATCAGGGATGCCAACATAGAGAATTGCAGACTTTAATGCTGCTAGATGTCATTCGTAACAGGATGGACTATAAAGGTAGTAATTGGGTATGCCTTGATCTATGTAGAGGGATGTTGAGTGATCAAGATAGGATTTATCCTTCTTATATAACAAGAGTGATGTCTTGGGCCCTTTGATAGAGTGAGACTAAGAAATGCATAGCCGTGCTCGAATAAGTCAATATGAGATATTGATTTTATTTGTTTAATTAGTCTACTCAGGAATCAAGAAACGCTGATTAGACTATACAAGTGTGACACATTCCATGACTTGTGTCTAATCAAGACATCAAAGGATAAAAGGATTAGACTACACGGTAGCATCTATCACGAGTAAGGTTATGTCGAGTCATTGACATTCTCGTTACATGGGTAGCAATGATGTGTTGCTAGATATCGCTCATTGCCTATGACAATTTTGTTATTGCCATTGTTTTGAGAACCTATTGGGTCGCACACTTAGAACGGATCAATGAGGAGCTTAATTAATCCTATTCTGAAATAGATTAAGGATATATCTAATCCTATTCTGAATTGGATTAAGGATATAGTTAATCCTATTCTAAGTAGGATTAGAGTTCTGTTTGGCAATAAATTTTAGGTTAAATTTACTGCCTATAAAAGGATGTTTTTCTAAAACAGAGCCGTATAATTAAAAATAGAAAAAAGTATTCTTTGAATCGAAGCTAGCAATTCGATTATAAGGAATCAAAAACGCTCTTTAAGGCTTCTGATCGTGAGACGTTCAAGAGTCGTGAGATTCGTTCGTGTGGATACCATAGAGGCAGGAACGAAAAGTTATTGCTTGTGACTCGACCAACGACAGAAATCAGAGAAAACGTTAGGTAAAATCTCGAAACCCTAATCAGGTAACTCTCTGAATCGATCCTGGTGGAGGCGGAATGATTTAAATTCCGCTGCGTGTTTGTTTCGGTTTCCTTCACTGGCATCAGAGCCAGATTCAGAGTCCCTGATTTGTTTTGATAAGAGCATGATCTCTAGTTACTTTCTGTTTATGATTACATGCAATCGGTTTAATGAGATTAATACGGATTAGAATGTATATGATATATTCAGAGGCTAGAAATCGAATTGTTGAAATTATATATATGATATATATATATATATATCAATTTCGATTCAACTTATATGTGAGATATAATCTGTGATGCGAATTATTAATGGTGGTTTCTATTCTGCATAAACGTTATGGAAGAAATAAAATAATGTCGAAAGTGTATAAAGATCCTGATAAGATTGAAACACTTTTAGATAAGAGTTTTGATGCGACTAAAATTATAATCAGTATGAGATACTGGCTGGAACATCCTGATAAGATTAGGACACTTCCGGATAACGGGCGTTGGCAATGTCAATATTGTTGCCCCTTGACCCCGCCCGCTGACCGGCCAGCGCGACCGTCGCCCAGGGGCTGCCACCCCTGGGAACTCCGCAGTTGGGTCATAATTCTTTTCAAATGTGCCTCATTAATAAAACTAAAAGTTGAAATTGCATTACACTTGTTTGTATAACACGGTGGTTGTTGTTTGAGCATGGTGCATAGTTATAGCCCTAGCCCAATATGATTGTATTTTGGTGGTTGTAAATTTTAATAAATACAACCTGCGTGTCGTGCCTTGTTCTTGAAAATCTAGTTGTACATTCTTTTCTCATCTTACTCCCCTCGAATGTAACTCGAGGTTTCTCTTAAAATATGTAATTGGAGCTGACAACCATGCAAAGGATGACCAAAGAGGCACTTGGAGAAGATGCTATTACCCTTAGGTTAACCCTTAGGGTTTCTCATTGGCTTGGGAAATCCATTTAGTTTGGGCTATAACTATGTCACGTTTATTTTATTGCTTAATTGCATGAGAGGCATGGTTTATTTTGTACGTTTACGATATGAAAATCATATGATAATTTTAGAAAAGTAAAATTGGTGAGATCTTATTCAATAAACTAACAAAAATCCTCAAATTAAATTAAGTCAATAATAGATGCCTACCAATGAATAGCACTCGTCAAGACTAGAATCGATTTTGTTATGTTTGCCAAAGCAAAATATCATATCTATCTTAGTAAGACGCGATGGGATAATAGTGATATCCAAAGGCTATAAATTGGGTTGACTTAACTAGATTTCCTCAATAGGATTGGGAATTTAGAGGCATTAAGTTGGGCTTCCATTCATGAGATGAATTAGAACAAGTGTTGTTCACCCAACTATCCAAGAGTTACATGAGATGTAATTGGTAAGTGTTGCCTACCTAAATAGCCAAATCTTGGGCGATTAGCCAAAGCTAACTCTAGATAAGGTGAAATATGGATCTTGGCCCACTAGAGAAATTATGTGATAATTTTTTCGAATTAATATTGAGGGTTGTTGATTCGATAAAAACAGTGGGAGCATCATTTAATAAATATTTAATTAAATGAATGCATTCATGATACTTATATTTTGCATATTTTTGTTGTAGATTACCATGGCATCAAACACAAATAACACACTTTCACTGCGATCAGTCCTTGAGAAGGACAAGTTGAATGAGACAAACTTCCTGGATTGGTACAGGAACCTGAGGATAGTCCTCAAGCAAGAAAAGAAGTTGTATGTCCTTGAGATTCCCTTACCTGAGGAACCACCCTCTAATGCTCTAAGGGCAGAAAGAGATTCTTATAAGAAGCATCAAGATGATGCATTCGATGTTAGTTGCCTTATGCTTGCCTCCATGAATCCTGAGCTTCAAAAGCAACATGAGGAAATGGATGCGTTCGATATGATCGAACATCTCAAGCAACTCTATCAAGAGGAAGCTAGGTAAGAAAGGTACAATGTCTCTATGGCATTGTTTCAGTGTAGGATGGCAGAGGGGACTCCCGTTGGTACTCATGTGCTCAAGATGATTGGGTACATTGAAAACCTTGAAAGATTGAGATTTCCTTTGGGCCAAGAGTTGGCCACTGATGTGATTATGCAATCGTTGCCAGACAGCTACAGTCAGTTTGTTGTTAATTACAACATGAATGAAATTGACAAGACTCTGCCACAGTTACTTAGCATGTTGAAAACAGCTGAATCCAACATGAAAAAGGCTAAGCCCAAAGATGTCTTAATAGTTAAGAAAGCTAAAGGCAGGGCTAATGCAAAGGGCAAGAAAAAAGGTAATAAAGCCAATGGCAAGTTCAAGCCCAATGATACTACACTGAAGCCAAAAGGTGGGGTTGCCAAAGAAGGGAAATGCTTCCATTGCGGTGAGACCGGACATTGGAAGAGGAACTGTAACATATACCTAGAAGAGCTAAAGAAGAAGAGAGGAAGTGAGAATTCCACTTCAGGTATTTATGTTATAGAAGTTAATCTATCTACTTCTTCATCATGGGTATTAGATACTGGATGTGGTTCTCACATTTGTGTAAATGTGCAGGAAATCAAAAGGAGTAGATCGTTGACTAAGGGCGAGGTCGACCTACGAGTGGGAAATGGAGCAAGGGTTGCTACATTAGCTGTAGGAACTTATATTTTGACATTGCCCACAGGGCTTGTTTTAGAATTAGATGATTGTTATTATGTGCCTTCCATCACTAAAAACATTATTTTTATTTCTTGTTTGGACAAGAAGGGTTTTTCATTTATAATAAAGGACAACTGTTGCTCCATTTATTTAAATGATATCTTTTATGGTAGTGCACAACTAATTAATGGTCTTTACATTCTAAATCTTGATATGCCTATTTATAACATAAATGCTAAAAGGATTAAATCTAATGATCAAAATCCAACATATCTCTGGCATTGTCGCTTGGGACACATAAATGAGAATCGCATTTCCAAACTCCATAAAGATGGAATTTTGGACTCATTTGATTTTGAATCGTATGAGACATGTGAATCTTGTTTGATGGGTAAGATGACTAAAGCCCCTTTCAAAGGACACAGTGAAAGGGCAAGTGATTTATTGGGCTTAGTACATACAGATGTATGTGGACCTTTAAACACACAGGCCAGAGGTGGGTTTATGTACTTTATTACATTTACTGATGATTTCAGTAGATATGGCTATGTGTATCTTATGAGACACAAGTCAGAATCCTTTGAAAAGTTCAAAGAATTCAAGAATGAAGTACAAAACCAACTTGGCAAGAGCATTAAGGCACTTCGATCAGATCGAGGTGGTGAATACTTAAGCCAAGAATTTTATGACTATCTTAAAGAGTGTGGGATTGTCTCACAACTCACTCCTCCAGGTACACCACAATGGAATGGTGTATCTGAAAGGAGAAACCGAACTTTATTAGATATGGTTCGATCAATGATGAGTCATACAGATCTTTCAGAATCCTTTTGGAGACATGCATTAGAAACAGCTGCTTTTACACTGAACCGTGTTCCATCTAAATCGGTTCCAAAGATACCATATGAGATATGGACTGGTAAATGTCCCAGTATGTCTTTTATGAAGATTTGGGGTTGTGAGGCTTATGTGAGACGTCAAGTCTCTAACAAACTTGCACCTAAATCTAATAAGTGCTATTTTGTGGGATATCCTAAATTAACTAAAGGATATTATTTTTTCAATCCCACTGAGCGCAAAGTGTTTGTAGCTCGAACATGTGTCTTTCCAGAAAGAGAATTCATTTCTAGAAGAACTAGTGGGAGAAAAGTAGAACTTGAAGAAATTCAAGAGCTACAAGATAGTGCACCCGATGTTGAGATGGAGCTTGAGCAAGCACCACAAGTTATTGTGGAACCAGAACCACAAGCTGTTGTGAAGCAACCGCCTGCTCAAGAGACACAAGCCTTGCGTAGATCAGTTAGAACACATCGTGAGCCACAGAGATATGGATTTCTAATGACTCAGAACGGTGATGTATTGCTCATGGACCAAGATGAGCCTACTACCTATCAAGAGGCTATTACAGGGCCAGACTCTGAGAAATGGCTTGAAGCCATGAGATCTGAGATGGAATCCATGTATGCCAACCAAGTTTGGACCTTGGTTGATTTGGACCTTGGTTGACTTACCCGAAAGGGTAAAACCTATTGGGTGTAAATGGGTTTTTAAGAAGAAAACCGACATGGAAGGAAATGTTCATACCTATAAAGGGCGATTGGTTGCTAAAGGTTTTAAACAAATTCATGGTATTGACTATGATGAAACTTTTTCACCAGTCGCGATGATCAAATCCATTAGGATCTTGCTTGCAATAGTTGCATACCATGATTATGAAATCTGGCAAATGGACGTCAAGACCGCTTTTCTTAATGGAAAGCTACTCGAGGATGTGTACATGACACAATCTGAGGGTTTTGTTGATCCAAAAAATGCTGGAAAGGTTTGTAAGCTGCAACGTTCTATTTATGGACTAAAACAAGCTTCTCAAAGTTGGAATCTTCGTTTTGATGATGCAATCAAAGAGTTTGGTATCATCAAGAACGAAGATGAACCTTGTGTCTACAAGAAGGTCAGTGGGAGCACTATTGTCTTCCTGGTGTTGTATGTGGATGACATACTACTCATTGGGAATGACATCCCTACCCTTCAGTCTGTAAAGACTTGGTTAGGGAATTGCTTTTCAATGAAAGACTTGGGCGAAGCTACTTATGTACTGGGTATAAGGATCTATAGAGATAGATCAAGGAAATTAATTGGCCTAAGTCAAAGTGCATACATAGATAAAGTGCTAAAGAGGTTTAGCATGCAGGATTCCAAGAAAGGATTCTTGCCTATGACACATGGCATTACTCTCTTAAAAGAACAGTGTCCTACAATACAAGAAGAGAGAGAACGTATGAGTAAAGTTCCATATGCATCTGCTATTGGATCCATTATGTATGCCATGTTATGCACACGTCCCGATGTCTCGTATGCCTTGAGCATGACGAGTAGATATCAAGTTGATCCTGGTGAACGTCACTGGATCACTGTCAAAAATATTCTTAAGTACTTGAGAAAAACTAAGGATACATTCTTGATATATGGAGGTGAGGAAGAGCTCATTGTAACAGGTTACACTGATGCTAGCTTCCAAACTGATAAAGATGACTATAGATCGCAGTCTGGTTATGTGTTTTGACTTAATGGTGGTGCTGTGAGCTGGAAGAGTTCAAAGCAGGTGACAGTGGTCGATTCTACAACAGAGGTTGAGTATATAGCTGCCTCTGAAGCTGCTAAGGAGGCTGTTTGGATCAGGAAGTTCATTACTGAGCTTGAAGTTGTTCCTAGCATTATAGATCCGATTGAGCTCTATTGTGACAACAATGGAGCCATCGCACAAGCTAAGGAACCTAGATCTCACCAACGATCCAAATATATACTACGGCGCTTACATCTCATTCGAGATATCATCAAGAGAGGAGATGTGAGGATATGCAAAGTACCAACTGACGATAACATCACCGACCCACTGACGAAGCCTTTGACGCAGCAGAGACATGATCGTCACACTAGGTCACTAGGTATTAGATACATGAGTGAATGGTCTTAGTGCAAGTGGGAGATTGTTGGATTATGCCCTTAGAACCATTCATTAGATGATTGACTTTGGCATTTTTTATGTATCATGACATTTTATTATAGCTCATTATTATATTTGTCTTATAACTGCGTAATGTAATCTTATATGATAATGTCCTTAGAATAGTAATAACACACTATTCTTAAAATATCCCTAGTCAAGTATTATTGTGAACAAGGACAACAATGTACGATAAGACTAGTATGTGGTTGACTAATGACCATTGTCATGGATATAGGATATCAAGTCATCACATAGGTACATGTTAGAGAACTATGTACTGGATCGACCCTCCATGAGAACGCTACATGGATTGTTATATGAGTGTCATAAGCGATTCTCATAGTGATGATGGTGTATGTGATCCTTTGACTTGAGATCATCAGAGATGCCAACATAGAGAATTGCATACTTTAATGTTGCTAGATGTCATTCGTAACAGGATGGAATATAAAGGTAGTAATTGGGTATGCCTTGATCTATGTAGAGGGATGTTGAGTGATCAAGATAGGATTTATCCCTCTTATATAACAAGAGTGATGTCTTGGGCCCTTTGATAGAGTGAGACTAAGAAATGCATGGCCGTGCTCGAATAAGTCAATATGAGATATTGATTTTATTTGTTTATTTAGTCTACTCAGGAATCAAGAAACGCTGATTAGACTATACAAGTGTGACACATTCCATGACTTGTGTCTAATCAAGACATCAAAGGATAAATGGATTAGATTACACGGTAACATCTATCACGAGTAAGGTTATGTCGAGTCATTGACATTCTCGTTACATGGGTAGCAATGATGTGTTGCTAGATACCGCTCATTGCCTATGACAATTTTGTCATTGCCATTGTTTTGAGAACCTATTGGGTCACACACTTAGAACGGATCAATGAGGAGCTTAATTAATCTTATTCTGAATTGGATTAAGGATATATCTAATCCTATTCTGAATTGGATTAAGGATATAGTTAATCCTATTCTAAGTAGGATTAGAGTTCTGTTTGGCAGTAAATTTTAGGGTAAAATTTACTGCCTATAAAAGGATGTTTTTCTAAAACAGAGCCGTATAATTAAAAACAGAAAAAAGTATTCTTTTAATCGAAGCTAGCAATTCGATTATAAGGAATCAAAAACACTCTTTAAGGCTTCTGATCGTGAGACGTTCAAGAGTCGTGAGATCCGTTCGTATGGATACCATAGAGGCAGGAACGAAAAGTTGTTGCTTGTGACTCGACCAACGACAGAAATCAGAGAAAACGTTAGGTAAAATCTCGAAACCCTAATCAGGTAACTCTCCGAATCGATCCTGATGGAGGCCGAATGATTTAAATTCCGCTGCGTATTTGTTTTGGTTTCCTTCATAAACTATACGCAAGTATTTGAAAACAATTAATAAGTACTAAAATTTAAGGAATACTTCTAAAACAAAGGATCTAAAGAATTTTCTCTATAACTCGTTAGGGGTTTAGGGATGAGTTAGGAAAGATGCTTTAAAGTATCTCACTTGTCCTATTTTCCTAACACCTAAGCCATTGAGAAGTTGGAGAATTTCGTCAAAGAAGGAATTTATGTATTCAAAAAATTAGAGGTAAATCCAATTAGTATAACAGAAATTCACTTAATAAAGCCATGTTATGCAAACAATGTAAATCAGTCAAATTTAGAAATTATATCATATTTCAAATCAAACTTATAAATTCGTATAAAAATATTTCAGTCAGAAATTCAAATATCATATAGAAATCAAAAAAATAATTGAAAATGGAGACATGGCAATAACTCGATATACATAATGCAACAAAGATATCCCATAAGGATAATAAACAGATAGACATATGGCCATAGTCCAAGTGGTCTACAATGAACATTGATAAGGTGTCATCTATTACCGCTACAGATTGGATCAAATCACATAGCAATATGGTGCGCAGGATATATATCAGATACAAATACTATAGGCCCTGAAGGTCACACTACAGCCAGATACTGCTGGATCCAAAATATGCAGTAGTGTAGATATTGCAAGATGATGGTTAGCCAATGTCTCAAAACATATGATTTCATAAATCCATATTCAAAAATAGCATTTTTAAATACTAACAAAGGTTCAAATAAAAATACAAAGTCTTTGAAAATCCAAAAATTTTATATTTTTTCATAAATATCTTTAAAATGAAAAGTTTTGGTAATTTCCATAAAATAAAGTTTAAATTAAAAATTCATGAATATTTTCAAAATCATGTGATTTAATATTTTAAAAACTGAGTTTCTCAGGAAATACCTATTCTTAAAGTGTTCGTTAAATTTCTAGCCTAAATCGCAGTAACTAATACTTTTACGAAAAATTCGGTAGCAAAACAGTATAAATTTTGTAAAACCTCTTGCAAGGTAAACACATTTTATAAACCCAAGGCAGTTGATTTTAAAATCATTCCAGTAACTCTTACATTCCTTATATATATTCCTTACCTAACAGTTGCAAAGCAGCTTATCCAAATTAGCCCAGAAATCAGAATTCAATAGCGAGCTTAATACCATCCAACTCCAACTCACTCCAAAACTACAAGAAAATCATTAAAACAATTTTAATTCCCAAAATTACCTTCTCATAATTTTTATAAATCCTAGAAATATTTCAAAATTCCACTATAGTAGCAATTCAAATTTTTTTCCTATATAGCGCTAAAACTGCAACTATTACTAAATCACCTCCGTTTTTGAATCTGACTTCACCAACAGTCTTATTTTAATTTATATATAATTTTAGAACCCATTTTGTATCAAATTGAGCATGATTCCTCTTTGTCTTTCTCTTGGCCCAAAGTACCCAAACATACCACACTTATTGTTTCACAAATTTAGTTCCATATTCATGTTTCGCATATTCTCTATAATAAAATATATTAATATCTAATTAAACAAAGCATCATACTGACAAAACCCCAAGTGGTCGAAACCCTTAAAGTAATATTATAATGGTTTTTCATCAAAATAAGGTACATAGTCTTAACTATCATAAAACATCAACATATATTTAAGGAAATTAAAATAAAAATCCCTATCTTATAGATACCCATATGGCTGATACTTTGAGGGAGGTTTTCATCAAGGAAATGGCCTCTCCTATGGTTGATTACAAGATATGTGATAGATGAGGGTGAGATGAACAAGTTTGCTTAAAGGAAGTTTTGGATTTGAAGTGGTTTAATGGTGTTTCTCAAGGTCCCTTTCACTTAGCTTAAGAAAAAACATGGAAATGGTAAAATGATGAAGAAGATATGAAGATGGTAAGAATGAATAAGTGGCCGGCCAAATGTGAGGGAGATGTGAATGAAATATCTCAATTTTTAATTATTAAGGACATAAGATAGTGGGTAACTATGCTTACTGTGAGACCCGATTCTACTGTACTGTACATGGAATATGTTATAATTTATGGAGTGAAAATTAATATGTTAAGTGATTATAAGTGAAAGAGTGATGTAGGCCCCACTTATTTTCAACGTGTTCAGATGGGCTTAAGACTGGAAATGTTGTGCATAGTAGTGTAATAAAATATAATATGATGATTTTGAGGTTTAAAATCATTGAATTATATTATTCTGAATTTTTCTGAATTTTTGTGAATTTTGGAAAACAAATTGGAAAATGACACGTCTTGAGGGCATTTTCGTAAATTATGCCCAAATTAAAATGAGTTGGGATGAAGTAAAAATACCATGATATTCTACATAAAAAGGAGAATAAGATAGTGTCAAGAGATTTATCGAAACAGTGGTGAAGTGAGAGAAATTCATCGACGGGTCGTGCGGGTAAAATCGTAATTTCTCACTATCCGTGCACCGCGCGTCGACGAAACCACTTCCAATCATCAAGATACATTAAATATGATTATTTGGCAATGGAATCCAAAATTTTGGAGTCTAATTACATAGTTTTTATGATTTCGGAAGTTAAAGGCGAAATTGTCAAGATTTTTCATAACTTAGGGCAAAACGGTCCTTTAACCCGGGGGAATGTTCAAATGGTTAATATTTGACCATTATTTACTTAAATAAATTAAACTTAATTAAAATAAAATTAAAAATCTGAATTTAGAAAATAATGAATTGTTGTGTGTAATATAAATATGGAAATTAGGAAAATAAAAATGAGAAATATACTAGTGGACCATGTGGCAATTTCTTATTGGTTGGTACATAAATAATTGGGACTTGAAACTCAGCAAATGAGGGAGCTGGCCACTATTCATCATCTTCCCAACAGCCCCATCGCCATAGCCAAGCAAAAAAAAAGAAAGCAAAAATTCAACAAAAACTATATCAAAACATCATTTTTTCCACTAGCCTATTTCTAATAAAATTGATCTACATCTTGAGCTCTATCAAACCCAACCAAAAACATATTGAATGCGTGACTATACAAGGAGAAAAGTGAAAAAAATTCGGTCAAAGGTACCCATTTCTTATGTCTTTGAATTCTTTACAATTTAATGGTGGATTTTGATGTTTTCATGTGTCCTAAGCCTTGATTTAGCATTGTTTTTGCTTAAATCTAACTAGAACATAATGAAAGGGCATTATGGGGTTTCGGTTTGGACAAGAACAAAGGGAAACCATGCTAAAATTTGCATAAAAATGGTGGGAAATGATAGAATGAACATGATTAAGAAGGTTAGAAAGCTTAAATTGTTGAAAAAGGTTGAAATCATGAAAATGGGTTCAAGGAGGGTTTCAACCAAGGGCATTTTGAAGGTGTTATTGTGCTGTATTTTATGGGTTGAATATGAAAAATGACTGTAGAAATTAAGAGAAGAAGACTGGTGAAATCGGATTCGAAACTGGAGCTAAAATAGGAAAGTTATGGTTTACTACCCGTATAATTTATACTGGTTAGTCATAGGCAGTATAATTAATGGCTGCATTTTATGAAAGTCAATAGCCTAAAATTAAGGTAAAATTAATGATAATTATTTGGTAAATTATATTGTAGCCAGGATTTACGGTTTACGGTTGGTGCTACCGAACGAGTTGGTATCGCTGGACAAGGGATGAGTGTGTAAGCCGTAGGGATATATCGAATGCATGATTTTGATAAGTATAATTTTATGAAATTATTTGGTATTGAATTGTCTTTGAAAATCATACAAATCTGTGGTTTACGGCTTGTTTTATATACTGTATTTTAAGTGCAGGGGGTTAGGGAAACACAGCTGTTATGCTACCGAAAAATTATTGAAATTATCCTAAAATAGCATGAAATATTTTAGATGCATAATTTGAGTGAATTAGGAATTGTGGAATTTATTTCCATAAATTTTCCATAAGTTGGAATTTTATTGAAAAATATAAATTAAATATTCGTGTTGTAAAATTTTATTAAAGTGAGATTAGAAAAATGTTCTTTAAAGAGATTTATATTGAAAATGAACATTTATAAATTTTCTCACTAAAACATTAATATTTTATCTATTGTTTCCACTGTATTGATGAATAAGAATTTAATACCTTTTGAAATTTTTATTAAATTAAATGATAATTTTTATTTAAATTCCTTAAAGGTATTTTACATTGAAATTAAATCATTTTGAGACTTTAGCCCCCAATTTCATGCTCACTATTACTGTACTGTCACTTGGCTGATTGACCTGCCAAGTCATCAGCAGTCTCGGGGTCACATGGCAAGTGTAGTCTGAGGACATTATAGACTATGGCTATAGATCTTACTGCTTACTGTTACTATTCCCTATGGGGATTATAGCATGATATATCGAGGGTGATGCCTAGTCTCCACCTACAGTTTAATGATACAAAATTGTGAATCACTGATGACTGTTTTACTAAAAACTGTGAACTACTGTTTATTACTACCGCACTGTGATTCACTATTAAGTGTTTTATTGAACTAAGAACTACAGTTTACTATTTTACTGAATTACTGTTTACCGTTACTAAACTGAGAATTACTATAAACCGTTTTACTAAACTACTGTTTACTAAATTGTACTGAATTATTACTATTTACTGAATTGATAGTATTTTATAGAAATTATTATTGGCTATGAAAAGTTCACTGTATTGTGGAACTCAAGTGTTTACCGTATTGAAACTATTTTACACTGTTTACTAAACTGTTACAGTATCAATACTAAACTATTTTATTGTTACTGTAAAGAGTACTGTACCAAACTATTATTAAAGTGTTTTACATAACCATTAATGTTTCAAAATGAACATTTTATGGTTTCTAAACCTATATGGTTACTAAAACCAAGATTTATTGTCAAATGGTTACGGAAACGGGATTTACTGTTAACTGGTTACTGAACCGTATTGAAATATACCGTTTACTGAAGTGAAATTAATTATGATCATATTACTGGTTTTTGAAAGAATTACCAAACTGTTACTGTGATGTGGAATTGAACTGTTTTATTCACTATTTACTGAAGTACTTTATCATACTGTTACTGAAATCGATTTATATGCTATTAACACTGTTCAAACCCCACTGTTTACTTTATTGTTTTGCTACTGTGACTATCACATGTTTAAAGTGTTACTGAAGTGATGAATTTAAATGGTTTAATTACCATTTATTTATGGAAAAATTTCATTAAATTGTTTTATAACAACAATTTAAGGACTACTCCCTATAGTCGCTCTGGGTTTTTGAGACAAGATAGGTATTTCAAAATACCTTTCATGCTCTATCTGGATTTTTCGGCTGACTATAGTATCCTTCCATTTACTGTGCCCAGTAAACCATTAGGAAAATAAATTGTAGGTTTCGTTATATCAATCTTGCATACGATTCCTTTACTGAGCACATTTCGCTCACCCTTTTATTTTTCAACTCCACATGATATTAAAAGAGATTAAAAAGGGGTATATATTAGAGGATCGATTGAAATTTGGTTACCAAGACTACTTGTGTTGGGTTGGGAAGTAATTGAATTTTCTTTTATACTTTCAGGTAAATTGTACAGTACTACTTAAAGTGTAAAGTAGAAACAGAGGATGTAAAGTGTAGGGAAAATTATAAGATTTTCATATTCCAAAATTATTAATTAAATAAATGTTTACTATTTATTACTGTTACTGTTCAAGTGTTAAAGGCATCATAAACAGCCTAACAATAGAATATGTGTAAAAATATGTTATTTACGGGTACATTTGGACTGTTACACTTGCATAGTTACGTCCACTTACACCTAACTTATCTTTATTTATTCATTAAAATTTTCTTTCTTTTCTTCTCAAAACGTGGGATTGGTACGGAAGATGAGAGTGTGGCCAACAATATGTGAGGAAAAATGGGGAATATCTTGTACTTTTATATCATTTAAATTTTAATGTAAGTGGGGTAAACTATACATGAATAGTTAGTCCACTACTTATTTTATATTTTTAAAATAATATTTAATTTAGAAATTATTTCTTTTTTCTTTGATTTCTCTTTATAGATTTTATTATATAATATGTATTTATGAGTCAAAGTTTGACTCCCATAAAGAGGTGGCAGGCCATGGGTGTATTTTTACCAAAATACCCTTTGTAATTTCATTAATGCCATTTATGTCCTAACCCTTGCAATTTCATTTAAACTATTTAATTAAATCACTAAATATTTTTATTTTTCTACAAAATATACTTATTTAACATATTGTGGCTCAAAGCTTACTTTTAATGGGGTTTGATCGATCAAAATGTGAAATTACTAAAATACTTCGAATAATGTTTATTAGGCATTTTCATGCGATTCAATCTACAATTTAAAACGGAGTGAGATATCTTCACACGAGGGTCCAATTCTTATATTTTGTGGGTCTAAAGTGAAATCTTGTTAATCTATATTCAAAATTTACGTTTTCCAACCTAGGGGTAAAATCATCATTTTACACATTTTTGGCACATTTCCTAAGACATGTACAATTGAAAGGATCTAAGATGTGGATTCTTACCCTCACTATATTTCACCCCAAATATCATTATTATGAGATCGGTGTTCCTTTAGACCATGAAATTCTTAGTGGGGCTTATGATGGACTTTTCTTCTATATAGCTAACTATAACAAATCATCCACTTATCATTAAATCTCATTGTGCTAATTTCGAAATTAAATATACAAAAGAAAGAAATTTGGAATTTCACAACAATAGCCTAAGTGCTATCACTAACCTGAATGCATATGATATCTCCAAAATAATGTTTTAGGGCATTTACGTGTCTCAATTCTTTTCAAAATATGTGAACTCCCTCTGATTTTTACTTCCTATAAAAGAATAGTTTTTGACTCAACAAAAATGCAATATAGCCAAAACCTTCATACTATTCTTCCTTATAACTTTAAAAAGTCATTTCATAATATTATTCAAAATAGAGGAGGAAGACTATTAAAATTTTTACTTTCTTAAGAATTAGTTTAGGTACTTTATAAATATAAATAATATAAACCTAAATAAAATGGGAAAGATTAACAAGGAATTACAAAAATAAACATAAAACAAACAAAACAAATCATTTACTTAATGGCATAAAATTTCTTCCTTCAAAAAAAACTCTTACACGTGCAATAAGTGTAAAATAATATTCTTTCCCTCCACATGTGAGTTCTTTAAAAAATAATTAATGTTCTTGAAAGCACTTTGACAACAAATGACAACAATATGCCTCTAAAAATATGATAATTGTGCTAAGTTTGATAATTTTAGCTAAAATCCTAAAATCAATATCTTAATTGAGAGTTAAACAACCAATGTAAATATTTATCAAAATGAAATTATATTTCAACAACTCTCAATTTTACACAAAATATTACCAAGGAGAGATATCATATCAAGTCTAAAATGAAAAAAATATCCTTATGTGTAAGCTATCTTAAGGCATAACATATAAAATGTCAATCCTAAGATGTGATAAAGTAAAGTGACTAACATCTAAGAATTTATCACTTATGGCAAACAGTAAACTATGATGATAATTATTCAAATAAACTCAAATTGAGTACAAAGGACCTATCAATTTTCAAAATAGACCATCACATTAATCAACTTAATTTATTTGTCAGTCTTATTAGGCAAACTTAATATTTAGAAAACACATTATATCTTATGTGTTCTCAATTTAAACAACTACGAATACAAAGACTTTTGAAAATTTATCCCCTTTGGGCAAATAAATTTTTTAGGTCCATGTATCTTTAATTTTATAATTATAATTCACAATTATCTCCAAATTAAAAACACATGATTACCCTCTTTGGGCAGGTAGTCACATGTAGTAACTTAGAGGCAATCCTATAACAACATAAGAAATTTCACAATCATTATGATTTCATCAATATTCTTATGTTCATATATGTCTGTGATCACTCCAAGCGAGATATAATCTCAGTGTAGCTCTATGGATTACTTAACAACTTAAATTGCCCAATAAAAAACTGAAACACATTGGAAAGCTTTGAAGTTATGTTCCATAATCATTTTATCAATCAACAAAACCTCTAAGCATGCCATATGACCAAGTAAATTATCTTAACGATAAATAACATTTTCGCTATGGCATCAAAATCTTTTAATCACGACTTTAAGAAATATCAAAATTAACATTGATCGCCCACATAAACATCTATCAATCCACATATTTTATACTAACACAAGATTTTACAAATTTCATTAACTTCATACCATAAATCTCAACGTAATGGCATGTGATGAAAGTCAATAAAACACAACAATCATATGCACAAAACAATATATTATGGTATAATACAATCTCATGTGCAAAATAATATTATAGGAAATACAAGATTTTTAATATCACCAAACATGAGTTGTGACATAAACCTTCAAGGCAAATTAATTTTGCAAGCCTCAACAACAATACATTTCAGTAAAAAATTTAACTTTAATAACTTAAATTTGCAAAAGAAACCTTTTGTTTACACTTATAGACTGAAACATTTTCTCATATTTTATTATCACAACTCATTTATTATCTATTGCCTAGGATTCAATTATAATATATCTCTTATCTCATGACACCAAAGTCATATCTCAAATACTTACTAATGAATAAATTGCATCCACAGCTCTCTTATCAATTTTAATTCCATAACTATGATTAATTTAACTTTTTTTTATGAGAGCACCCTTAACTTTAGTAAGTATTTCGAGAAAATACAAGATTTTATCATTATTCTTTAACAATCTATGTGGGCAATTTACTGTATAATTATTTAACAAAAGTAATTAATATAATGTAATTATACTTGGACCATAATCATTAACCAAAGACTCTCCCATCAATTCAATTCATTCGCACAATCTAAATGCTTTTTGTAAATCTTAACAACTAGTATTGTTTCATATCCATGACAAATGTGGAGTTAAACAAAAAATCGCATATTACATCATGCACTTCTTTAGGCTTTAAACTTAATGCCTTAAAATTTCAAATCAAAACATGTGATGTATAAAACTAATTGCATTACAAGCATGTGAAACATATTTAACTCACATAAAACATGCTTTTAAACTTGTGAGAACCATAAATTTTCTTAAATCAAATATATACTGACTGTATAAATTTAAGCAAATATAATGAAATAATGTAATTTTGGGGTCTTAAATATAAGATCACGATTACGTATATGCGTAAGCCAAACTAAAAACACACGTGCATGCATGCAACGTACGTACATGTGTATATAAGTGCATATATAAATAAAGGATCAAGTGAAGTGAAAACAAGTAATAAAATAAGTAAATAAATATAAATAGATATGTATAAATATAGATATATATTTTATATTTATACACATAAGGATAAATACATGTACATACAAATAAATAGTAGTGTAAATATGAAAGAAAATAAATGAAGAAAAATTGCATATAAAGATATATATATATATATGTATAATGAAATATATATATATATATATATATATATATGTATATGTATATACAAATAGGGATATACAATTATATTTATACTTGTATAAGAATAGGTATAATAAAATGATAAAGAATTATAAAAATTTACACATGTATATAATTAAGTATGGGTTTATAGGGATATATATACATGTATGCCTATATTCATAAAATAAATAAATAATAAATAATAAAAGAGGAAAGAGAGAAATATATATATATATATATATATATATATATATATATACACACACACACATATGATAATCATCTTCTTAAGAGATAATGTCTAAGTACCAAATATATTGATAATAAAATAAAATAAAATAAGATAAACATAAAAATAAAGATATAGGTATGTATAGAAACATATAATTATAAAAAAAATTATATATATTTAAGAAAAAATATATAATATAAAAAAAGATTTGGCAGGAAAGCATCCCACCAAACCGACAACTCTGCTATTAGCTTTAATTTGACAAGTATTTTGAATTGACAAAACTCAAGGAAGCTTAAAAATGATTTTTCTCTAAGTAAATTTGCTTTGAATGAACTCAATGATAGAAATTATTTTAACCGTCTTGGATTGAGATTTCAATTGAAAAAGTCAGTAAATACTCTTGGAAAAGTGTTAGAAAGTTTTTAATTGACTTAGAATCATAAAAGCCATAAACTATGCAGCAAATTAAGTACAGGAAAGCCTATTGGACAAAAAGGATCGATCCCTACGGTAGAGGGATCGATCCCAAAAAGGCAGAATGCTCAGAAGCCACCCGGGAGAAGTTTGGAAAGCATCCTGGTGAAAAGGGATCGACCCCCCCCATGAAAGGGATCGATCCTTTTGCTCGAAATTTGACTCCAATGGCTAGTTTTTGAGGGCTTCAACGGGAAGAAATGCATTAAATGCTTCACCAACTATTCCATTCATTTGGTGGACTATAAATAGAGGCATTTATGAAGTTTGGAAGAAGAACAAGCACTGAAAAATCCTCAAGCTTCAAGAGAGAAATTCAAATATGAAATTGTTCATTGTGTTACTCCATTTTGTGTGTGAAATCCCCAATTTCAGGAAAATCTTCCATAATTATAAAGTATGTTAGCTTAAATTGAAAAATAAGTAGATATGAGAATTATGAAGTATGAAGGATGTATGAAACATGGAAGAAGTAATGAGATGAAAGATTAAATAGTCAAGGAAATTAAATTGATGTTATAAGAATAATGGAGGTATGAGCAAAGAATTAATATCAGATTTTCATAATTTAACGAATATGAAGTTTAATGTATGAGTGATGTATGCATGATGTATTGAAGAAATAAGGAAGTGAATGTCAATTAGTCAAATGATTTAATGTTGATATCAGAAAAATATTAAGAGTATGAGACAAGAAACAAAATCAGATTTTTGATTGGTTAATTAAACATATGTGGCTTATGCATAAATGGAAGAATGGAAGAAGAGAATTAATGGGTCAAAGGGGTCAAGGAAAAGCATGGCTGAGATTAATGATGGGATAAGAAGCAATTAATGAAGTTGCATGACTCACCATCCTCATCATCATCACCCCACGGCAGCAACTCTTCTAGCCTTCTCCCTCGTGTTCTCCAAGTTTCCATAAGTTTTCTTCCATAGCTACCTTGACAAACACCCTTGTTTAGTAACCAAATCGTTAAGTTTGTTAGACGAAAAACGATCATAGTCACTAGACGAGGCTATATCCGAAGTTTAGTGGATTGATTCCAAGTATTGGAAGAGATCTCAAAGTTTGAGATTTTGGTCACTAGCAAAAGGTAAGAGAAGAAGATGATTTAGTCTATTATGTTCATGGTATGGTGTTGTACTGAATTAGTATAACATGTTTATGGCAAATTCTTAAAGGTTTACTTTGATATGATGATTTCAGATTTGAAGAAGAAAAGGATTAGGGTTGGTGAACCAAGTGATTTCATGTTCTCGAAGTAATCAAGGTAAGAAATTTATGTAACGGACGTAAGGCGGCTATGTCCGCATGTTTTAATATGATTTTGAACTGCTTTGGGGAGAAATACTAGTTGTCTTTTGCAGGAAAAGTGCATTTTCGGACTTGTTTCCTAGTACCAATTAGGCTAGGAGCAGCCGACTGCCTTGAAAGGGAAGTCGACTGCCTAGAGACAACCAAAACGTTGTTTTCCGAAAACCGATGCAAACCAGTCGACTGCTATGTAAGCCAATCGACTGCTATTTACCCAGTAAGCATTCTGTTTCAAACCAGTCGACTGCTATATGGGACAGTCGACTGCTATTTTCCAAAATGCATTCTGTTTCAAAACCAGTCGACTGCTATATGGACCAGTCGACTGCTATTTGCTAAGAAGCATTCTGTTTGAAAACCAGTCGACTGCTATATGTACCAGTCGACTGCCCCATGTATGTTTTCAAAGATAAAAATATCGGAATTTTAAATGAAAATAATTTCGATAAATGAAATTACGAAGCAGCAGCCGACTGCCCTATGAGGCCAGTCGACTGCCCTGTTTTGAAAAGAGGTTTTCAAACCTATTTCAAGAAAGTATGAAATGTCATGGCAAGAAGCCATATGACATATGTTTTGAGATTATGCACTATCATGTTTATAGTAGGGGCTCTGATCAAGTCCCGAAATGATGTAATGTATGATATGGGCTGAGGAATCATAAGTCAGGCCTCAGTCGCTACAGAAGGACACCTGACTAGTGTTAACTGTAGCCACCCGCAGTTGGCCAATCTGTTTATATTTCATGTTCGGCTAAGGGAGGATTCCTGGCCCTACGGGGTACGCCACATGATAATGATGATGATGATGATGCAGTGCATAACTCCACAAAAGTACAAATAGTTTTATGTTATCAAAACTATATGTATATGTGATTTTTAAGAATAAAGAAATCGAAAGTACTTGATTTACTTGTACAAGAAGTTTTAAAAGAAGTATATGATGTATGATTTCAAGAAAGTATAAGACGTTTTAAGAGAAGTATGTATGTATGTATGTATGTATGTAAATGATATTTGAAAGAAGTACTTGAAATATGTTTTGAAGAAGTATATGAAACATGCTATGTTATAAAAGCATGTAAAGAATGTTTTAAAGTAAGTTATGAAGTATGATGTTTTAAAGAAAATATAAGAAGAAGAAGTATGATGCATGTTTTATATGTTTTAAAGAAAGTATGTTTGCTTAAACCATTTCAAAGGAAATATGCATGGTTGCAAACAATGCATGAAAGATGTTTATGATGCATGCTTTATAATGCTTTACATGACATTATAGAGCCAAGTAGGAAAAATTCATATAGAGGCATAGTACGCTCTTTTACATATTTTTCTTACTGAGCGTAAACTCACCCTTTTACGAATATTTTCATACAGACTATCTGAAGTAATCCCTCGCTCTCGATAGAAGAACCTACGAGTGGATCTTGAAAGTTTACCTTCGAAAGACGCTTCCCAAGACGCTTCCCAAGTAGTATAGAAGGTATACTTATGTAATTATGTAAAGTAAATTGTAATTCAGTTATGGTACAGTACAACTAACATTAATGTATATAAGATGTCGGGGATTTAAGTTAAGATGATTTATGAGATCCTGTGGAAATGGATGGTACATATATACATGTATCATTAGTCTGTTTTATTGAAATTAAATTATTCATATTGAGCTGTTAGATATTAAGCTTAAGAAAGAAAAGTATGATTGACATTGACAAGCAAATCTAATCAAGTTAAGTAGAAATAGGAAAAAGTTAAGTGATAAGATGAAGTGACGGGGACGTCACAGAGTGGTATCAGAACAGTTAGATTGAGGTTTGTCAGTGTCAATGAGTTGGAGTTGGAGTTAGAGTATATCCCCAAGTGTACTGTACTTGTCTGAATGCATATACGATGTATAACTGTTTGAAGTTATACTAAATAGCTCAATTTTGTGATTTTATCGACAGAATGAGCTCAGGTAGAAGTGGTATTGAGAAAGGAAGATAAAGGGGTTATGTAGAACAGTCCCCAACACAGTCTCCTCAACCATCTTCACTGCATAGCCCGAACACTAGGTTAGCGAAGATGGAGAAGCATGTGGAGAATATGACCACTATGTTTACGCAGTTTATGGCGAACTTTCCAAATATGGTCACAAGTGTACCATTTGCTATTCCTCTAGTACAGCCACCATCAGTACAGACAGAGTTACCCCCACCAGTCTCAGTTATTGAAAGGAGGAATCTCACAGCTTATTGCAGTATGACCTTAATTAAGGAATATAAAAAGCTGGATCCGCCTATGTTTAAGGGGGATAAGGATACGTTGGTCGCAGTGAATTGGGTGAAGGCGATCACTAGATCCTTCGAGTATATGCTATGTTCCAAAAAGGAAAAGGTGGGTTTGGCTGCGTATCTGTTAGTGGATGATGCAGAGTATTGGTGGCAGTCCACTCGGGCCATTTTGGAGGCTCAACATGTTGAGGTTACGTGGGATAGATTTTTAGAGGCTTTTACTGAGAAGTACATCCCACGCACCGATCAGACTAGGTTAAAGATGAAATTTTTGAAATTGACTCAGGGGACAATGTCAGTTAATCAATATGAGTCGAAGTTTATTTCTCTAAGTGGATTCGATCGAGAAACCATTAGGAGTGAAGGATATAAGATATACAGATTTATAGAAGGACTGAAGTCTCCTATCAAATCCAAGTTGTATATTATGGGTATCACTACTTATAATGAGACGGTCCGTAAGGCTCAGTTATGTGAGCAGGACTATGAGTGTCACTAGGATGATTTCCGAGCCCAAAGTAAAGGCAAAGAACCGATGAAGCGGAAGTCAAAAGGGAAAGCCTCCCGTGACAGATATCCATCTAGGAGAAGTAAGCCATATGACAGAGCTTCGATAGGAAATCCGAGAGCTACTGGGATCAGGATTAATGATGAGAGATCCCGACATTCAGCTAGTAGTAATGTTAGCTCACCTAAGAGTACAAGACAAAGGTGTGAACATTGCAGAAAGTTTCACAGAGCACAGCCATGCCGGTTGGCAAGTGGCGCATGTTTTAGATGTGGTGAACAGGGACATATGATCATGGATTGTCCCAAGAGGGATTTGAGGCCACCCGAGGAATTTGAGGAGACCCCTCAACCATAACACAAGGCCACTACTGAAGAGAAGGGAAAGACACCTGTTAACTATGATGTAAATGTTGAAGATGTCTAATGCAAAAGTATGTTGTATGATCTGACTAAATTGTAAAGAAAGTTAATAGAAGGTATGTATGGTTATATGAAGGATTTTTGCTTACGATGTTGAGATAGTAAAGAAAAGTCCCGAACTTAATGAAATACAATAATTGATGAGAAATGATAATTGAAATTCTGAAGTACTCTTTGGTATAAAGTTTTATGATATATAGTGATATGTGAAAGGAGTTTAAATAAGAATGATGATTGACTTTTATTAGTCTACTTTACTTAAATGTTTTATTCTATGAAAGCATTACTCTGAAAAGAATATGAATTAATATGAGATGGATTGTCTCAACGATGGTAATTATTCCCTATAGTCGCATCTAGGGACCGGAACACGACAGGTACTCTAAAGTACCTTCCATACTCTACCCGGTTACCTAGCCGACTATAGTATCCTTCCTATTGGATCCTTAGAATGCCATAAGAGAATGAAGATGTTCATTCATTAGGTATGTTTGATGCTATGAAAAGAGGACATTTTTAGATACGAATTAAAAGAACTATGCTAATAGTTCAAAATGTGATCAATATATAGGTATTTAGAGAGCAAAGGCAAGAAATTATTGATAGCCATTGTGAATAAATTACGGCTATAATTCTGATTAAGATAGAAGAGATGACTCGAGTTTTCAAAGGATTGTGAAGGTGAAATTAGATCACCTAGGGAAAACCATTGTGGTGGTAAATGCTCTAAGCTGAAAGCATGAAGTAATAATGGTTTGTATGATGATAAGAAAGTATGATGTATTTGAGCAATTTACAAGTCTTAAGTTAAACGTTATGTCTCCAAAGTAAATTGGAATGATGGCTAGTATAATGATTAAGCCAGAATTGATGAACGAATCTGTTAAGTCAGCCTAATTCCTGCCCATGAAGTCTGCAGATACACTTAGTGAGTTGGCAAAATGTAGGTGAAAGAATGTCGTTAGACTAAGTGGAGTTCCAATGAGCAGTTTCATGTGATAGAGATTTCAGGTTCGATTCTCACTTTAAGGAGATTAGCAAGGAACCATGGGATCTCAGTTGAAAATTTTGCACAGCTTTTCATCCGTAGACTGATGAGCAGTCCGAGCGCATGATTTAGACGCTCGAGGATATGTAAAGAGCTGGTGCTATGCATTTTAAAGGCTCATGGGACGACCATCTGCCATTGACTGAGTTTACTTATGATAATAGCTATTATACAAGTATCTAGATGACACTGTATGAAATGTTATAAGAATAGAAAGTGTCAACCTCCGAATTGGTGGGAAGAAGTAGGCGAATGAAAGTTATTAGCTTTTGATTTAGTCGAGCAAGCATCTAAAGAGATTAAGTGAGTGGTTAAAGATTTAAGATAGCTCAGAATAGACAAAAAGATTATACAAATGCTTGACAAAGACTAAATGATGTTTTGGTTGGAGACTCAGTAAATTGAAAGTTCTCTATCCAAAGGAATCATGAGGTTTAGTCAACAAGGTAAGTTGAGCCCTCGTTATATCGATCCAATTGATGTTTTAGATCAAATTGGAGATATCACCAATAAATTGATATTACCTCTAGAGCTATTGAGGATACGTAATGTTTGTATATGTCAATATTTCGAAAGTATAATCCAGAATTCATCTTATGTCATAAAAGATGAAACCTTAGAAGTTTAGAAAGATATAAGTCATGTGAGATAAGCCATCTGGGATTTTGTACGGAAAAGATACGGTATAGAAGTCTATGATGATCCCATTAGTTAAAGATTATTGACAATACCACATCATGGAAACAGATACATGAAGCTAAATAGCTTGATTAAAGAGGAGTATCCGGAACCATTTGAGACATGACCTGATTTGAATTTGGAGGACCAAATTCTCTAAGGTGGGGAGAATGTGAAATCCCCAATTTCAGGAAAATCCTCCATAATTATAAAGTATGTTAGCTTAAATTGAAAAATAAGTAGATATGAGAATTATGAAGTATGAAAGATGTATGAAACATGGAAGAAGTAATGAGATGAAAGATTAAATAGTCAAGGAAATTAAATTGATGTTATAAGAATAATGGAGGTATGAGCAAAGAATTAATATCAGATTTTCATAATTTAACGAATATGAAGTTTAATGTATGAGTGATGTATGCATGATGTATGGAAGAAATAAGGAAGTGAATGTCAATTAGTCAAATGATTTAATGTTGATATCAGAAAAATATTAAGAGTATGAGACAAGAAACAAAATCAGATTTTTGATTGGTTAATTAAACATATGTGGCTTATGCATGAATGGAAGAATGGAAGAAGAGAATTAATGGGTCAAAGGGGTCAAGGAAAAGCATGGCTGAGATT
The DNA here is from genome assembly GCA_032173925.1 of Heritiera fomes. Classification (NCBI taxonomy): domain Eukaryota; kingdom Viridiplantae; phylum Streptophyta; class Magnoliopsida; order Malvales; family Malvaceae; genus Heritiera; species Heritiera fomes. Next base: position 22,907,800 of record JAPDPM010000011.1, read on the forward strand.
AATGATGGGATAAGAAGCAATTAATGAAGTTGCATGACTCACCATCCTCATCATCATCACCCCACGGCAGCAACTCTTCTAGCCCTCTCCCTCGTGTTCTCCAAGTTTCCATAAGTTTTCTTCCATAGCTACCTTGACAAACACCCTTGTTTAGTAACCAAATCGTTAAGTTTGTTAGACGAAAAACGATCATAGTCACTAGACAAGGCTATATCCGAAGTTTAGTGGATTGATTCCAAGTATTGGAAGAGATCTCAAAGTTTGAGATTTTGGTCACTAGCAAAAGGTAAGAGAAGAAGATGATTTAGTCTATTATGTTCATGGTATGGTGTTGTACTGAATTAGTATAACATGTTTATGGCAAATTCTTAAAGGTTTACTTTGATATGATGATTTCAGATTTGAAGAAGAAAAGGATTAGGGTTGGTGAACCAAGTGATTTCATGTTCCCGAAGTAATCAAGGTAAGAAATTTATGTAACGGACGTAAGGCGGCTATGTCCGCATGTTTTAATATGATTTTGAACTGCTTTGGGGAGAAATACTAGTTGTCTTTTGCAGGAAAAGTGCATTTTCGGACTTGTTTCCTAGTACCAATTAGGCTAGGAGCAGCCGACTGCCTTGAAAGGGAAGTCGACTGCCTTGAAAGGGAAGTCGACTGCCTAGAGACAACCAAAACGTTGTTTTCTGAAAACCGATGCAAACCAGTCGACTGCTATGTAAGCCAGTCGACTGCTATTTACCCAGTAAGCATTCTGTTTCAAACCAGTCGACTGCTATATGGGACAGTCGACTGCTATTTTCCAAAATGCATTCTGTTTCAAAACCAGTCGACTGCTATATGGACCAGTCGACTGCTATTTGCTAAGAAGCATTCTGTTTGAAAACCAGTCGACTGCTATATGTACCAGTCGACTGCCCCATGTATATTTTCAAAGATAAAAATATCGGAATTTTAAATGAAAATAATTTCGATAAATGAAATTACGAAGCAGCAGCCGATTGCCCTATGAGGCCAGTCGACTGCCCTGTTTTGAAAAAAGGTTTTCAAACCTATTTCAAGAAAGTATGAAATGTCATGGCAAGAAGCCATATGACATATGTTTTGAGATTATGCACTATCATGTTTATAGTAGGGGCTCTGATCAAGTCCCGAAATGATGTAATGTATGATATGGGCTGAGGAACCATCAGTCAGGCCTCAGTCGCTACAGAAGGACACCTGACTAGTGTTAACTGTAGCCACCCACAGTTGGCCAATCTGTTTATATTTCATGTTCGGCTAAGGGAGGATTCCTGGCCCTACGGGGTACGCCACATGATAATGATGATGATGATGATGATGATGATGCAGTGCATAACTCCACAAAAGTACAAATAGTTTTATGTTATCAAAACTATATGTATATGCGATTTTTAAGAATAAAGAAATCGAAAGTACTTGATTTACTTGTACAAGAAGTTTTAAAAGAAGTATATGATGTATGATTTCAAGAAAGTATAAGACGTTTTAAGAGAAGTATGTATGTATGTATGTAAATGATATTTGAAAGAAGTACTTGAAATATGTTTTGAAGAAGTATACGAAACATGCTATGTTATAAAAGCATGTAAAGAATGTTTTAAAGTAAGTTATGAAGTATGATGTTTTAAAGAAAATATAAGAAGAAGAAGTATGATGCATGTTTTATATGTTTTAAAGAAAGTATGTTTGCTTAAACCATTTCAAAGGAAATATGCATGGTTGCAAACAATGCATGAAAGATGTTTATGATGCATGCTTTATAATGCTTTACATGACATTATAGAGCAAAGTAGGAAAAATGCATATAGAGGCATAGTACGCTCTTTTACATATTTTTCTTACTGAGCGTAAACTCACCCTTTTACGAATATTTTCATACAGACTATCTGAAGTAATCCCTCGCTCTCGATAGAAGAGCCTACGAGTGGATCTTGAAAGTTTACCTTCGAAAGACGCTTCCCAAGTAGTATAGAAGGTATACTTATGTAATTATGTAAAGTAAATTGTAATTCAGTTATGGTACAGTACAACTAACATTAATGTATATAAGATGTCGGGGATTTAAGTTAAGATGATTTATGAGATCCTGTGGAAATGGATGGTACATATATACATGTATCATTAGTCTGTTTTATTAAAATTAAATTATTCATATTGAGCTGTTAGATATTAAGCTTAAGAAAGAAAAGTATGATTGACATTGACAAGCAAATCTAATCAAGTTAAGTAGAAATAGGAAAAAGTTAAGTGATAAGATGAAGTGACGGGGACGTCACATTGTGAGACTCATCGGTGTTCTTCACCCATTCACTGAAATTCTTGTTATTCAAGGGGTGAGCTATCCTTGTAAGGTTTGATATTGTAAAGTGTTGGGTAGCAATACAAGGGTAGAGGCTTAGAAGGAGATTTCAAAGTCTCTAGAAAGATTGTAAGAGGTCTTGCCACACCTTCAAGTGGTTTGCAAGGATTCTTAAGGGAGAGGTGAATCAAAACCATGACAAGGAGTTTAAGGAGAGAGGACGTAAGCAAGAGATTGGCCGAATCTCTATAAACTTGTGTTTGCTTCTCTTTCCCTTACTCTTATTTACTGCATTTATTTCATTATTGTTTATTTTGCTTGGATTGTGCATTAAGAGCTAGGAAAATTAAAAAGAATTAGAAAAATTGATTCATCCCCCTCTCGGTAGAGCCAACAATTGGTATCAGAGCTTGGGCTCGAGATTGAATTATATTAACATCTATAGAGTAAAAATGATCACTAATTGTGATAACCGTAAGTTTTCCAATTATTAGAAATAATAAATATTGAAAATAAATATTAAAGAAAATAGATAAGAGGAAATAAATAAATAAAAGTAAATAAATAAAATTTATTTATGAGATGGGAATATCGTTGAAATTCTCGAAATTAAGGAAAGTGAGGAATTTAAAATTTGATAAATTGGAAATAAGGGAAGGATAAAATTATGGGAAATAATGAAGAGAAAAATTTAATTTAGAGAATGAAAATCCAAAATTTAATAAGAGAATAAGAAAATAAATAAAATATATTTATATACTTATATATTATATAAATGTATTTTTATACCAATACATATGTATTCAAAATATTATATAGTATATTTTAAAATACGTTGTTATATATATAGAAATATATATATATATACTATTTCATAAATTCAAATAATACATATGTATATAAATATAATGTTTTATGTGTATATATAATTATGTAAATACATTTAGAAAAAAAGTAAGTATGGTTTTATATTAAAGTTTATATGTATAAATATTTTATTATAGCATTTATATAATTTATATATATAAATGTTAATTTTAAGTATATATATAAATATACACATATATACTAGACGTGTATTTTGTAATGTACAATATGTATTTTGTATATAATATATATTGTATAATATTATGTATGAAATAATGTATGTATAACATATAATATATATTATATGTATAAAATATATTGTATAATATATAGTATATAGTATACTAAAAATAGAAAGAAGACAAAAAACCAAAAAGGAAATGAAACAGAAAAGAAAAGGGAGGGAAAAATCGAGAAAGACCCGATCCTCCCCCAGCAAAGGGCCGACGATGGCGGAGCTGCCACCGCCAGTGAGGGAGGAAGGAGAAAGAGACGCCACCGGCCAGAGAATGGAAAGAAGCTGCAGGCGGCGTGAAACGGAAAACGGAATCAACGGAAAACGAAAGAAATCCGAGAAGAAAAGAAAATGGCGGATGGCGGTGCCGGCCGATCCAGGCACCGCCACTGCCACCGAAGCTTCACCGGAGGAAGACGAAGCCGATGGAGGCCACCGGAGACGTAATGGACGGCGGAGGAACGTCGGCGAAGAGGAAGAAGAACCGAGGCAAAACCGCTTCAATCCGCCGCCGTGCCACCGATCCAGGGCAAATGGAGGGCACCAGCAAGTTCGTCGTGCAGCCGGCCAGCTGAGGGACGCCTGAACCGCCGGAGAACTGGCCGCCGGGGAGGAACCGGCAAGGAAGGGCTCTGGACCAATCTGAACCGGTCTGACCGGGAAAGGAAGAAGAAAAAAGAAAAGAAAAAGAAAAGAAAAAGGAAAAAGAAAAAGAAAAGAAAAGAAAAGAAAGAAAGAAAATAAAAAGAGGAAAAAGGAAGAAAAAGAGGAAAAGGAGAATTTCGGGAATTTGAAAAATTCCCGGAAATTCGACAACCCGGGATTTACGAAAATTCGGTAAGAAATTTTCTTGAGATTTAATTTTCAGAAAAATTAAATAAATTATGAAAAAATTCTAAAAAATTAGAATTTTAATTCTAGAAATTATTTTCAGCAATCGGGATAAGGAATCGGGAGAAATGGAGTGCGGGCGCGATCGATAAGCGGAATTCGCCGACCCGGAAAAAGGTAAGGGATGCATGTGCAGCACTGTAAGGATACTCAGTCTGCATAATTTAATTTGAAATATTTTATGCAATTATTTTATGAAAATTATTATGATGCATGATTTGCTGAAAATAATTTGGGAAGAATTACCGGCTGAAAGATTTTAAATTGTATTTTCTATGCAGGAGGTTAGTGAATCGGCAGCCGTTATACTGCCGAAAATTTTAGAAAAACTTTAAAAAAAATCATATTAAATGATTTTATTTTTGAATTTCGATAGTAAATCACGAAACATGAGGAAATTACCAAATTTCATAAAACATGAATATAATGAGATGAAATTTTAAAATATTCATGTATTCGAGAATGGTGACAATGAAACCACCGAAAATTCTCGAAATAGATAAATTACACGAATTACGAGACGAAAGATGAAGTGAAATATAGTGCGTATTCTTATGAATATTTTTATAAATATTCACTAAAGGATTTTAACCCTTATGGTTTTAAATCATGGAATTATATATTTATATAAATTCCATAAAGGTGTATTTTATGATGAGAATTACGGTTTTGAGACTAGTTGGTATTCTTATCATGCTGATGCATGATATGTGATATGTTTAGTCCCGGTCGACGTCTAATCAGTGATCCACCAAGGACAATATAGGTTATGGTCATAGATTTGACCGGTGTACTTCATTACCCTCCGAGGTATATAGTATGATAAGATTGATGTCTATCTTAGACTCCATAAATGATAGGTAATATGTTTTCAAAAGGAAGAAATGATAATTCTAATATTCTTTCTATGATCTCAAATGAAATATTAGATCATAAGTACTACATGAGATCTGATAAGACAGTGGAAAGTACATATGGCATAAAGGCCAGACCGAGCAGAGACTCGATGATTGAACCGTGGGAGCCACCTCTAGAGTCCTTCGGGAACTAAGTGCTACACGTGTTCTGATGTTTCAGTACAGGCCATACCGAGCAGAGACTCGATGATTGAACCGTGGGAGCCACCTCTAGAGTCCTTCGGGAACTAAGTGCTACACGTGTTCTGATGTTTCAGTACAGGCCATACTGAGCAAAGACTCGATGATTGAACCGTGGGAGCCACCTCTAGAGTCCTTGGGGAACTAAGTGCTACACGTGTTCTGATGTTTCAGTACAGGCCAGACTGAGCAGAGACTCGATGATTGAACCGTGGGAGCCACCTCTAGAGTCCTTCGGGAACTAAGTGCTACACGTGTTCTGATGTTTCAGTACAGGCCAGACCGAGCAGAGACTCGATGATTGAACCGTGGGAGCCACCTCTAGAGTCCTTCGGGAACTAGGTGCTACACGTGTTCCGATGTTAGTATGAGAAATCGTAGGATATTGTGACGATAAGTAAGTGATTGTGATTCGTGAATTCGACAAATGTCAAAGGATGAAATAGATCTTGTGCATATGACATATGATGTGTGTGATATATCGGATGAGTAAGGCACTGGGGTGGTAAATCCCTGGTTAACAGAGATCCAGGCACTCCCGGTCCTTATAATGAGTTCGTTCTTTCACACTTAATCATACTGATAAAAAGAATGGTGCCTTAGGAATTTAAGAATAGAATGAAAGCATAAACAAGTTTGAGACGTCTGTATGTATATGAAATAAGTTTTAAAGAAAAATGATAATGATTTAACTAATATTCTTTTTAAAGAATATATGAATTTTAGTTATTGTAATTAAACCCTTGTATTTCATAAAAGCATCATTTTGAAAAGAATACGAAAAGATTTTTGGGGTGAAAAGGAAAAGGATTTATTAAGTCAAAATGAAATGAAAATCTCTCTCTACAGTTGCTTTTAGGTTCCGGAACAAGTATGGTATTCTAAAATACCTACCTTACTCTAATCGGATCCCTAGCCGACTGTAATATCCTTCCTACATGCGAGCCTAGAGCCCATAGGAAAAAAAAGAAAAAAAATTTCAGCATATAGGGAGCTGAGTATCAAGTGAGGCATATAATTCTCTTACTGAGCCGTGGTTTTGCTCACCCCTTAATTTTCAACATTTCAGGTTTTGATGAATGTGAGTTCAGTGGATTGTGGATCCTGGCTGTACACGAAGGACAATGTGTCAGACCGACTGTTTATTTGAGGTATGATCATTTATTCTCTGTATTTAGACATGTCAACAGTACTACTTATCTGATAAATTACGATAGGGGATATGTATAATATAAACAATACATTGTAAAATTGTTTAACAGTCAGTACAAGTGAAGTATCACAGACAGCCTAACCGGTTAAGATGTGTATAAGAAGATGAAAAATGTGATCACGGGTCGTGACAGATTTAATGGTATCAGAGCATTGGTTGGCCTGATGTCTGTGGATACTTTGGAAAGAAAAGAGTTAAACATCCCTGGTAGTACTGTGTCGTCTGAATATATAGAGAAAATAAATGATTGTAAATGGGGTAAAATGATTTAAAGGGAGTGAGAAAGTATAAACTGAGAATGTTAAAGAAGAAAATAGGCTCAGAAATTTCCAAAAAATTGGTGATTCTTCTAATCTATATGAAGGCCTGTTCGGTAAGGAACAGAAATGGACTTGGTGAGGGCCCCACCAGTACTTTTCTGTCCGAACCGAACTGAGACCTGAAAGTGATGGTATAAAAGATGGGGATAAAATATCATCATTAAATAGACTTTAAGATCACCGATTGAGGGTAATTTGAAGAGAGAGAAAATTTTTAGCCAAAAATGACCAAAATACCCCTACCCCCAAAATTTTACTGGGAATCAAAATAGATCACCAGAAGTTGGAATTGATCGATTTGACAGAGAAATTAATGATATAAAGTTGAATTCCAAGCAAAATAATCCAACTATGGATTTTAGTGAATTTCTCTATCGAAATCGAATGAGATCTAAATTGCTAGTATAAGTATCAGAAAGGATACTATCAACTTAGAGATGATCAGTTCATTGATTTGAATGTATATTGAGGAGAAAGAAATAAATGTCGAAATGACGAAAATGCCCCTATGTTGGGCGATGTTCGGAACAGTGATAAAAATGAGTTGATTTGGAATCCATTGATAGTAATGGAATTACTAATGGCATAGAGGATGTCAGATGAATATCACGATCCCTATGACTGATTCCACTAACACTTAGATTACGGACGCGAATTGGGAATTTGTTTCCCGATAAAACCGTGCGTGAGGTGGATCCTGTGTGGATCCCAGTGGGTAGCCATCGCCTCACAGAGCGGACAGTATGGAGGAGTGGCGTTGTCACAGCAATCGTTGTCGATGGGCCCAAAAAGGGGTTGCCATGGCCGGTTGGGCTTGTCCGTCACAATTGTGTTCGGGCGAACGGCGAACGAGCCGGGGCCTTATATGATGCGATCCAAAGAGTGTAGTGGAGTGTCATCAGATGATTGACCCGGTTATTGATTGTAAGGGTCAAAAATTTTAGAGTATATTGAACGTGATCGTTGAATACTATGAAAAGTGAAATGATTTCAGGAATTAACTGATAAGGTGAATAGTACCGATAATGAAATACATACTGGTATGATTACTTATGGTTCTATACGTTTTCATTACTTTGAGGTATCAAACAGATAATCGTACATAGAACCGACGTATCTTGGAATATGTGCTACAGAATGAGGTACTGTGTGGACTACTGTGAATTAGAGGATAAGTATAAGAACAGTCAAGTGATAGAAAGAAGATGACAGCTAACCTAAGTTCTTTAGGACCCTTGAGACAGAACTGTGATAGGCGACCCAATGGTGGGCGACCCGTAATGGATCATGTGTTGTGAGATATAGACGAACTATCTCATCGCCGACTCACCAGTAAGGGTAAACCTGAGGCGAAAGGATCGCTTAGGGAATGCTCGTCGATGGTCGATATGAACGGGCGAGGCTCTTATAAGTATCTCAATGGTAACCCGAGTGTAAGGAACTAGGTACGTAAGGGGTGCCAAGGTTCAAACCTCGTGGAGAATATACTCAAAGGAACTAAGCCTGAATTCAGTAAATGGAAATAGTTTTAGAGTGAATAACGGAATTGAAACGGGTAGCTGTGAAGTGTGTTGAGAACCATTGTATTTGATACAGCTTACTAGAATGAGATTCGTAACGCTGTAAAGCATGACTAGGTAATGAAATCAAGGTAGAGTAGGTATCAAAATGAATTGGATATGGAATGTCTCTGCCTTGAAACTACACTGTGAAATGATGGGACACAATGATGAAGGTCCAAAATGATAAAAGAAGTGTGGTTAAAGAAACTGTCGGATGAGAATCCCGATAAATTCCAAAGTAATATAGATTGAGGAATCAGGTTAATGTTGACTCGATTGTGGATATAAAATTTATTCTTAAGCTTATATCGGAGAATATAGAAGAAATTCGACAAGCTTAAGAAAATGATTTTTGGAAAATATTACGGATGATGAAATTCGTATTTATCGATGTAAAGGATGGAAATACAAATGACATGATTTGAGGATGAATTAAATGATGTACAAAATTTTTTTATTATACACTAAAGTTCTTATGGAGAACAAATAAATACCTATATGGAAGTGATGCCTTAAATATGATTTAATCGGAGATGTACAAGGAGCTTATAAGAGCAATCTTTGTAAAAGGCATCATCAGATGAAAAGTTAAAGAATGATGGTCACAAGATGATAAGAAAGATACGATTAAAGAAAGTATCAGATTTGATTTCCGATAAAACTTCCAAAGTTATATAAATTAGAGGAATCGAGATAACACTGATTTGATTTTAAATATGAAGTTAAATTCTAAGCTTATATCGGAAGATGTAGAAAGAATCTGAAAAGCTTAAGAAAATAACTCTGGAAAAGGTGTGAATAATGAAATTCACGTGTAGAGGTCTGGATGACAAAAATACTGATAATGAAAAATTGAGAATAATGGAGTTATCTGTATAGGTGTAAATGAGAGAAATGCAAATGATGTTGAGTTGTAGACGAATCAAAAAGGATATATTAAATTTCTATCATTGATGAGGTTCTGGTGAAGAACAAGTATTAATCTACGTGAAAATAGACGCTTTATTGATCTGATTAGAGATACGTGAGGAGTAAATAAGACTAGCTGCTGTATAAAGCGTCCTTAGATAAAAGATTGAAGGTTGGTGTCTATAAGATGATGATTTGAACTCGAAGTGAATTTTACGAGTTCCTATTGAAGTTACAAGGGTAATGAGTTGCCTTGTAAAGTATATAAGCCTGAAGAATGAGGCATTCTTACATGAGTAAATGGATGAAATACTGATAGAGTCCAAAGTATAAATGGAACATGAGCAGCATTGTGATATGATCCTTAAACTCTTAAAGGCTGTGAAATTGTGCTAAGATTAGCAACTAAGAAATTTGGCTAGATAGTATCTCTTCTTGAGAGATAAGATCTCGAAACGACAGGATGACAGTGAACCTATCTATGATATAAAATAATGATTGAGATACGAAAGTAATGAGTCTAGCTAAATACTATTGCCAGCTTATAAAAGAGTGATGAGACTGGCTGTTCTATAAACGAGATCTAATTAAAGAAATTAAAGTCGGTAGATGGATAGTGTAAAGAAAAAGATGGTATGCAAGAATTTAAAAGATCTTAACAGTATAGTACCATATCAATTGAGAAAAACCGACAAAAAGGGATGAGAGTAAGAATATGAAAACAAAGTGAAAGTGGAATAAGGAAATAAACTGCATGATGAGAAGGGAACATCAATATGAAACAGTTCCCGAAGTTAAGACTGAGGGTGATTTGTGTTGGTTATCACATCAAAAGGGAAGGCTTCGAACCTCGGACCTCTTGGTCTTGAACAGAGGACTTTTTCAATCAGGATACTCGTTTCATATATTTATATATATATATATATACATATATATATTTTAATTAGAGATTTAAAGACCATACTACATGAAGAGAAGATGATAGTCTCATGAATTATGATCGTAAGAGATGATCTATAGTAAAGTCGGCAAATGAGATGCAGCCTTGATGGAATAGGTGTGAAAATGAATATTGTGGACAATAAAGAGTCCAAAAGAGAAACGATGATATGGAAGTGATTAAATACTGATGATCTAAATAGAATCACTTTCCATTATCAGACATCTAGATCCTCTAGTGCCTTAGTCGCAGTATAAGTGTTAAACGGTGTGAATGTGTATGTACAGTTCCAGTGAGCCTTACATGTGATGGGAGTCTTTGAGTTTCCTTATGCTAATGAGAAATAGCAAAAGGCTTTGAGATCCCAAGTATATTGTTAGCACCGCTCCATACTGATATATTTATATATATGAGCGTGAGATGTAAACGCTCCATGATATTGAGAGAGCGTGTGCATGAGATGTGAAAGCTATTGGGACACTTACATATAATTGATTGACATGAGTACATAATAGTACCAAATTATATCGACTCGGCACTAAGTGAGAAGAATGGATGATGAACAGCATAGATCAGCTGTAATATTAAAATATTATGTATGGCTCTTATATGAAAAGAGTAAAAGTGAATAACTCTCGATTTAAGAGAATGAAATTTCATGAGCATGGACATATATGATGAAAGACAGCATGTAGTGGTCTAAAGTACTATTGATGATGAAAGTGTACTGGCAGTATTATTTTGAGGATGAACTAAAGGTCAGAAGCCATAAGTATACGGCATTTACCACCTTTGGACTTAAGTTAAATTCGGAGGACCGAATTTCTTAAGGTGGGGAGGATGTGATAACCGTAAATTTTTCAATTATTGGAAATAATAAATATTGAAAATAAATATTAAAGAAAATGGATAAGAGGAAATAAATAAATAAAAGTAAATAAATAAAATTTATTTATGAGATGGGAATATCGGTGAAATTCCCGAAATTAAGTAAAGTGAGGAATTTAAAATTTGATAAATTGGAAATAAGGGAAGGATAAAATTATGGGAAATAATGAAGAGAAAAATTTAATTTAGAGAATGAAAATCCAAAATTTAATAAGAGAATAAGAAAATAAATGAAATATATTTATATAATTATATATTATATAAATGTATTTTTATACCAATACATATGTATTCAAAATATTATATAGTATATTTTAAAATACGTTGTTATATATATAGAAATATATATATATATACTATTTCATAAATTCAAATAATACATATTTATATAAATATAATGTTTTATGTGTATATATAATTATGTAAATACATTTAGAAGAAAAGTAAGTATGGTTTTATATTAAAGTTTATATGTATAAATATTTTATTATAGCATTTATATAATTTATATATATAAATGTTAATTTTAAGTATATATATAAATATACACATATATACTAGACATGTATTTTGTAATGTACAATATATATTTTGTATATAATATATATTGTATAATATTATGTATGAAATAATGTATGTATAACATATAATATATATTATATGTATAAAATATATTGTATAATATATAGTATATAGTATACTAAAAATAGAAAGAAGACAAAAAACCAAAAAGGAAATGAAACAGAAAAGAAAAGGTAGGGAAAAATCGGGAAAGACCCGATCCTCCCCCAGCAAAGGGCCGACGATGGCAGAGCTGCCACCGTCGGCGAGGGAGGAAGGAGAAAGAGACGCCACCAGCCAGAGAAAGGAAAGAAGCTGCCGGCGGCGTGAAACGGAAAACGAAATCAACGGAAAACGAAAGAAATCCGAGAAGAAAAGAAAATGGTGGACGGCGGTACCGACCGATCCAGGCACCGCCACTGCCACCGAAGCTTCACCGGAGGAAGACGAAGCTGATGGAGGCCACTGGAGACGTAATGGACGGCGGAGGAACGCCGGCGAAGAGGAAGAAGAACCGAGGCAAAACCGCCTCGATCCGCCGCCATGCCACCGATCCAGGGCAAACGGAGGGCACTGGCAAGTTCGTCGTGCAGCCGGCCAGCTGAGGGACGCCTGAACCGCCTGAGAACTGGCTGTCGACGAGGAACCGGCGAGGAAGGGCTCTGGACCGATCTGACCGGGAAAGGAAGAAGAAAAAAGAAAAGAAAAGAAAAGAAAAAGGAAAAAGAAAAAGAAAAAGAAAAGAAAAGAAAGAAAGAAAAGAAAAAGAGGAAAAAGGAAGAAAAAGGAAGAAAAGGAGGAAAAGGAGAATTTCGGGAATTTGAAAAATTCCTGGAAATTCGACAACCCGGGATTTACGAAAATTCGGTAAGAAATTTTCCGAAGATTTAATTTTCAGAAAAATTAAATAAATTATGAAAAATTCTAAAAAATTAGAATTTTAATTCTAGAAATTATTTTCAGCAATCGGGATAAGGAATCGGGAGAAATGGAGTGCGGGCGCGATCGATAAGCGGAATTCGCCGACCCGGAAAAAGGTAATGAATGCATGTGCAGCACTGTAAGGATACTCAGTCTGCATAATTTAATTTGAAATATTTTATGCAATTATTTTATGAAAATTATTATGATGCATGATTTGCTAAAAATAATTTGGGAAGAAGTACTGGCTGAAAGATTTTAAACTGTATTTTCCATGCAGGAGGTTAGTGAATCGGCAGCCGTTATGCTGCCGAAAATTTTAGAAAAACTTTAAAAAAAATCATATTAAATGATTTTATTTCTGAATTTCGATAGTAAATCACGAAACATGAGGAAATTACTAAATTTCATAAAACATGAATATAATGAGATGAAATTTTAAAATATTCATGTATTCGAGAATGGTGACAATGAAACCACCGAAAATTCTCGGAATAGATAAATTACACGAATTACGAGACGAAAGATGAAGTGAAATATAGTGCATATTCTTATGAATATTTTTATAAATATTCACTAAAGGATTTTAACCCTTATGGTTTTAAATCATGGAATTATATATTTATATAAATTCCATAAAGGTGTATTTTATGATGAGAATTACGGTTTTCAGACTAGTTGGTATTCTTTTCATGCTGATGCATGATATGTGATATGTTTAGTCCCGGTCGACGTCTAATCAGTGATCCACCGAGGACAATATAGGTTATGGTCATAGATTTGACCGGTGTACTTCCTTACCCTCCGAGGTATATAGTATGATAAGATTGATGTCTGTCTTAGATTCCACAAATGATAGGTAATATGTTTTCAAAAGGAAGAAATGATAATTCTAATATTCTTTCTATGGTCTCAAATGAAATATTAGATCATAAGTACTACATGAGATCTGATAAGACAGTGGAAAGTACATATGGCATAAAGGCCAGACCGAGCAGAGACTCGATGATTGAACCGTGGGAGCCACCTCTAGAGTCCTTCGAGAACTAAGTGCTACACGTGTTCTGATGTTTCAGTACAGGCCAGACTGAGCAGAGACTCGATGATTGAACCGTGGGAGCCACCTCTAGAGTCCTTCGGGAACTAAGTGCTACACGTGTTCTGATGTTTCAGTACAGGCCAGACCGAGCAGAGACTCGATGATTGAACTGTGGGAGCCACCTCTAGAGTCCTTCGGGAACTAAGTGCTACACGTGTTCCGATGTTAGTATGAGAAATCGTAGGATATTGTGACGATAAGTAAGTGATTGTGATTCGTGAATTCGACAAATGTCAAAGGATGAAATAGATCTTGTGCATATGACATATGATGTGTGTGATATATCGGATGAGTAAGGCACTGGGGTGGTAAATCCCTGGTTAACAGAGATCCAGGCACTCCCGGTCCTTGCAATGAGTTCGTTCTTTCACACTTAATCATACTGATAAAAAGAATGGTGCCTTAGGAATTTAAGAATAGAATGAAAGCATAAACAAGTTTGAGACATCTGTATGTATATGAAATAAGTTTTAAAGAAAAATGATAATGATTTAACTAATATTCTTTTTAAAGAATATATGAATATTAGTTATTGTAATTAAACCCTTGTATTTCATAAAAGCATCATTTTGAAAAGAATACGAAAAGATTTTTGAGGTGAAAAGGAAAAGGATTTATTAAGTCAAAATGAAATGAAAATCTCTCTCTACAGTTGCTTCTAGGTTCCGGAACAAGTATGGTATTCTAAAATACCTACCTTACTCTAATCAGATCCCTAGCCGACTATAGTATCCTTCCTACATGCGAGCCTAGAGCCCATAGGAAAAAAAAGAAAAAAGATTTTCAGCATATAGGGAGCTGAGTATCAAGTGAGGCATATAATTCTCTTACTGAGCCGTGGTTTTGCTCACCCCTTAATTTTCAACATTTCAGGTTTTGATGAATGTGAGTTCAGTGGATTGTGGATCCTGGCTGTACACGAAGGACAATGTGTCAGACCAACTGTTTATTTGAGGTATGATAATTTATTCTCTGTATTTAGACATGTCAACAGTACTACTTATCTGATAAATTACGATAGGGGATGTGTATAATATAAACAATATATTGTAAAATTGTTTAACAGTCAGTACAAGTGAAGTATCATAGAAAGCCCAACTGGTTAAGATGTGTATAAGAAGATGAAAAATGTGGTCACGGGTCGTGACTAATGGCTCAAACTAGTTTGTCTACACCCTTGGTAGGAGAGGGACACTCTACGGTTAGACCTCCACTCTTTAATGGTGAAAACTATGCCTATTGGAAGACTAGAATGATGCTATTTATTCAAGCCAATGATTATGAAGTGTGGAGAATTATTGTTAAAGGTCCTCTTATTCCTATTAAGAAAGTAGATGGGTCGGATGTGCTTAAGAAAGAAGATAAGTGGGATACTAATGATATTAGGATGACACAACTTAATGCTAAAGCAATGCACACACTATTTTGTGCATTAGGACTAAATGAGTATAATCGAGTTTCACAATGTGAGAATGCTAAACAAGTTTGGGATAAACTAGCAATCATACATGAGGGAACCACACAAGTCAAAGAAACCAAAGTAGGCATGCTCACTAAAGACTATGAACTATTTAGAATGAAGAATGATGAGTCAATTAGTGACATGTTTACTAGGTTTACGGACATAATATATGGTCTTAAAGCTTTAGGGAAGACATACTCTAATGTAGAGATGGTCAAAAAGGTTCTCAATAGCTTACCTAAATCATGGGAAGCTAAAGTCATTGCTATTGAGGAATCCAATGACCCTCATACACTCTCATTAGATGAACTTATGGGATCCCTACTCACTTATGAGATGAAAATTAAGAGAAATCAAGATCCCGCAAAGAAAGTTGGAGTAGCACTAAAATCCACCACAATTGAGGAATCAAAAGATGATCATGATGTAAGTGGTGATGAAGAGGATTTGGAAATGGCCATGTTTGACAAGAGATTCAATAAATTCATGAGGATGAGAGCTAGTGGAAACTCTAGGAGACTCCCTAGGAGAGAGTTAAATAGAGGTGAAACTAATAGGAAAGAAAAGGACCAAATTATTTGTTATGAATGCAAAAAACCTGGTCATATTAAATTTGATTGTCCTTTGTATAGAAAGCAAAATGAGAAGAAACAAAAGAAGAAGGCAATGGTGGCTACTTGGAGTGATAGTGATTGCTCCGATGAAGAGAATGTGGAAGATGAAGTAGCCAACCTTTGTTTCATGGCTTTTGAAGATGAAAAGGTAACTTCTAACTTGTTAGATACTAATGAATACACTTTTGATGAATTGTAAGATGCATTTGATGAGTTAGCCAATGAATTTGAATGCATGAATTTGAAATATAAGAAAATGATCTCTAAGTTGAAAAAGGAGAATGAAATGCTTGTGAATGTTAAATTAGAATGTGAAAAGAAATTAGAGAATGCAAATCTAGAAATAGAAGAATTAAATAGAAAGAACATTAATTTGCAAAACTCCTTTTCTAGATTTTACATGGGTCAACAAAAACTTGATCAAATGCTAGAGACTCAAAAAGCATTCTTTGATAGAGAAGGGTTAGGCTATAATGCATCTAACAAAGAGACTCGTCTTAAAAATTTCCTAGTTAAAGATAGAAAATTTGTTTTGTGCACATTATGTAACAAACTAGGACACTCTTCACAAGCATGCACCTCTAGGAAGACCATGATTAGAGGAAAAATGGTTGTCAAGATTTGGGTGCCTAAACATGTTTTAAATTCAAGTGATGAGTCCTTAAAGATGAAATGGATCCCTAAGAGATTTAAAATTATAAGTACTAACTCTCAAGGACCCAAGAAAATTTGGGTACCTAAAATGAAAGCTTGATGTGTTTGTATGTAGGAGGAAAAGTATTGCTACAAGGCTAAGTCCAAGGAGCATTGGTACCTTGATAGTGGATGCTCAAGACACATGACGGGTGACAAGAGTCAATTCAAGTTCCTAAAGCATAAAAGTGGTAGACAAGTCACATTTGGAGACAACTCCAAAGGACAAATTGAAGGAATTGGCTCAATTGGTAACTCTTCCTCAACTATTGAGAATGTGTTGTATGTTAGAGGCTTAAAACATAATTTACTTAGTATTAGTCAATTGTGTGATAAGGGATTTAAAGTTATGTTTGATGATTTGTGTTGCAATGTTGTTTATGCCAAAACTAATCAAATTGTGTTTATTGGACATTGACAAGAAAATATTTATATTGTGGACCTAAATGAACTTAATAGCAAAAATGTATGCTTTATGGCCATTAGAGAAGATGAACCTTGGTTATGGCATAGAAGACTAGATCATGCTAGCATGCATGTTTTGTCTAAATTAGCCAAAAGAGACCTAGTAGTAGGATTACCTAAGCTTCAATTTGAAAATGATAAAGTTTGTGAAGCATGTGTAAGAGGACAACACAAAAGAAATTCATTTAAATCTAAGAAGTGTGTCACTACCTCTAGATCACTTCAACTTCTTCACTTAGATCTCTTTGGACCAACTAGGACAACTAGTTTAGGAGGTAAACACTATGGATTTGTGATAGTTGATGATTACACTAGGTTCACTTGGGTGTTCTTTTTAAGTATGAAAAATGAAGCCTTAGAAAAATTCATTGTTTTCTCAAAACTTGTTCAAAATGAAAAAGGTTACTCTATTTCTAGTATTAGGAGTGACAATGGAAAAGAATTTGAAAATATGGGTTTTGATATATTTTGCAATGAGAATGGCATTAGCCATGATTTTTCAGCTCCTAGAACTCCTCAACAAAATGGGGTAGTTGAAAGGAAAAATAGAACATTAGAAGAAATGGCTAGAACCATGCTTTGTGAAAATAACTTACCTAGATATTTTTGGGCTGAAGCAATAAACACTTCTTGCTATGTCATAAATAGAGTTATGGTAAGGTCTATTTTAAAGAAAACTCCCTATGAGCTTTATAAAGGAAAAAGACCTAACATAAGTTATTTTCACCTATTTGGATGTAAATGTTTTGTTTTGAACAATGGTAAAGATAACCTAGGAAAATTTGATGCTAAAAGTGATGAAGGTATTTTTCTTGGGTATTCTCTAAACTCTAAGGCCTATAGAATTTTCAATAAAAGAACACTTGTAGTAGAAGAGTCAATACATGTAATCTTTGATGAATCAAATATCACTAGTAGAACCAATCTTGATGATGAAGTAGAGATCTTTGATGAACCTATAGTTGATCCATCTCAAGATAAGGATGTTAGAGTACAATGTAACGACCCGTTACCACATTTTTTCACCTTAATTTTACACTATTTATCCGGTTGGGCTGTCTGTGATACTTCACTTGCACTTAATGTTAAACATATTTAATATAACATTGTTAATATAATACACATCCCCTATCTTATTTACAAAAATGTAGTACTGTATACATGTCTAAATACAGAAAATAAATGATCGTACCTGATATATCTTAGTCGGTCTGTCACATTGTCCATTATGTGCAGCCATAATCCACAAATATTGGATCTCACCATCATCAAAACCTGAAATGTTAAAATTGGGGAGTGAGCAAACCACGGCTTAGTAAGAGAGTTATATGCTACACTTGATATTCAAATATCTATATGCTGAAAATAATTTGTTTTCTTTAAAATCTTCCTAGCTGGCTCTAGGCACACATGTAGGAAGGATACTACAGTCGGCTAGGGATCCAGATAGAGTAAGGCAATACCTGGCTTGTTCCGAAACCTAGAAGCAACTGTAGAGAGTACTATTTCCGTTGTTTTCAAAACGAAAAACTTTTCGTTTTTCCACAGAGTAAACCACTTAATTCTTTTCACATTCAGTATACTTTAAAACACGTGACAATTCAGTAGTAAAGTAGTGGTTTACTTCTCTCCTCTTCAGTACAGTAAAACACGTGACAATACAGTGATTTGTAAATATCCAATCGTGGATAGTTACTTCTTCGATTATTTCTTTCTTAGAAATAATTCTTATGTTATTCTTTTAGAATAAACATTTATTCTCTTTTCAAATCAGTAACCGTATCGTACAGTTCAGTAAAACAGTATATTCAGTAAAACAGTAAGTCGATACGGTTCACTCAGTAGACAGTAAACAGTAGCTACCAGTTCAAAAAACAGTATAAGGTAGCTTTCGATTCAGTAAACAGTAAATGGTAGCTTTCAGTTGAGTAAAACAGTAATCAATGGCTACCATTTCAGTAAACAGTACAGTTCAGTAACACAGTATTTTGGTAGCTTTTTCTTCAGTAACAGTAATCAATGGCTACCATTTCAGTAAACACTATAGTTCAGTAAACAGTGTTTTGGTACGGTTCTTCATCAGTAACAGTAAATAGTGAACAGTAGTTCAGTACAGTAAATAGGATTTCGCAAATCCTTTCCGTAAACAGTAAGTAGTTGTAAAAACTACAAATTTCTACCATGTTAGTAAATAAATAAGAGACACATACAAGCTTGGTACCATGATGCACCTTGTAGTTAGTAATATCTCAAGTAATGAAAATGAAATTGGCAAGTTTGGTGAATTTGACAACAAAAGATCCTTGAGATAAAATTAGAAATCTTATAAGAGTTCAAAAAAAAATTTATATGAGAACAAATAACTGCTTGTATTCCATAATATAGAAGTGTAATTATTTTAAAGGAAATAAGGACACAAGTATACTAAAAGAAATGTAGTATACTTGAATATTAAAATAGTTAGAATAAAATAAACAAGGGAATAAATATATGTATATATATGTATGGAATATATATATATATATATATATGATATAAAAGAATGTCATTATAAAATAAAATAAAATAAAATAGATGAAACAAAATATGTTAAACACATATATAAGATGTTAACAAAAAATAAATAAATAAATAAATAAAGAAAACACATAAATAAATGAATAAACCATCTAGTAATATTAACAATATAAAAGGAAATAAACAATAAAATAAAGTGGAGTTGATGGAAACTTTCCATCAAACTTCCAATCCCGTCAGACAACTCCCACTCTTTCATTTTTACTGCAGTTGAGAAATACTTCTTTTTACTCTTTCTCATTCTTCCAGCCGGCCCCCACTTCACTCTTTTCTTTCGATCAAAAAAGGGGTTGCCACTGTTACCCTATCCTTCTCAGCCCATCTCCTGTAGATCGTTCCTGTTTGTTTCCTCCCCTGCCATTCGACCATCATGCCATTGAAGGAACATTGAAGACCAAAACTGCATCAAGCAACAGGAATTGACGCACCAGATGAAGAAAAATACTGCAGCAACAAGGTGAACACCAAAAGGATTTTAGGAATGTCGTGAGGGTGCATTTGCAGACTTGAGAACGAGAGCCAAAAGGAGGCTATGCATGGCATTTACAGGTCAAGTATAAGGCAGTAGCAAGGGCTGTACTGGTGGTCTCTCGAACTGAAAATGGAAAAGGAATGGGCTGCGAATTTTATGAGTTAAGTTAGGGTTTAAGAAGACTGGACAGGGGAGGCCTTGTTGGCTGGAATTGTAGTTGAAAAAGAACGCTAAAAGGAGGGTTTTATAGTGGCAGAATGTGGACAGCTTAGTGGAGCCGTGTGTGGACTGAAAAACTTAGGTTTTTGGAGGAAATGTGTAGCCTCTGCCCTTCCTTCATGAACAGTCAGATGTGAAACTGAAAGGGAAAAACCTCCGGCTGGAAATGGTGGCTAAGCAAGGCGTGAGGGTGGCCACTCGTGAGGGGTCTTCCAAGGGCTGTCCAAAGCTGCCATAGGAGGGTGTTCTACACCAAGTTGCTGGAAATGCAAGGTAACCGAAATAACAGGAAAATAAAAGAAGAAAAATAAAAAAGAAAGGAATAAAAGAAAAGGGAAATGAATTAAAATATATATGTGGTACATATATATATAGATGAAAATATATATAGATATGTATATATATATATATAGATGTAGGAAAGTAAGGGAATTGAAATTGGAAATTTATACCATGTAAATGCTATGTATTTAAATATATTATTTACTTGGAAACAAGTAGGAAACAAGAGAAAGAAACAAAATGAAAAGAAAAGAAAATACATAGGTTTAAATGTATATATATATATATGTATATATTGCTATATATATTTGTATATTTGGAAATGAAAGAATAAAATCTAAGAATTTAGATTTCATTAGTATCAAATACCCATATATATATGTACATATATATTACTTGTATACATATGTATGTATACTACTTGCTTAAAAAAAACGAAGAAATAAATAAATATGTGTATGCGTGTATATTGCTTATATAATGACATATAGTAAATCCTTAGAAATTTTACTATGCTAGTGCTAAGTACATACATATATATATATATATATATATATATATATATATATATATATATATATATACACACACACACTACTCACTTGAAAGCTAAATAAGAGACAAAAAAAAAAGAAATGCAAAGAATAGAAAAAAGGGGTTTGTTGAGATATAAGTGCAAGTATAATTCTACAAGTGTTTAAAATATAGTTATAACCATATATATATATAAATATATATCTAACGAAAGGAAAATATCGTATACAAGTTAATAAACCGCTTATTATTTTATAAAAAAAAATAAGTAAAGAGTCATTAAATCGAATAAGTAATGTTTGGCGAGACACATAAAGAAATTTAATTCCTCGCCAAAGAAATGAGTTGGAATAGTTAGATTCTAAGATATACAATTGATATATGATCAAGACGTAATTAAGACATGTTATTGAAACATCATTTGACTTAATTGTAGTGAATTTGGAGCGGTGTAGGAGTTTAGCTTGAGTTGAGGATCGAGGAAAGGTAACCTACAAAGCATCGAGGTAAGTGGGTTAAATAAATCTTACTAGTATCATCTCGTAAGAGATGAAAAAACCCTCATTAAATAATTAATTAAATTTATATAGGATATTGGTTGGATATTACGGGTAAGACAAATAGGATAAGTATGGTAAGATTTTTAAATCGAACATAATGTGCCTGTGAAATGTGCTTATTTGAAAAGTGATTTTTGTGGAGAATGGTGTAATGTGTTATGTGTTATGGCTCTCTTATGATTACTGAACATGTTAACATATTGTTATGCTTTGAGTATGGACATGTGATTTGAGTACTAAATATACATATCACTCCCGGTGTTGAGTCAATGGACCCTAATCAGCACCAAGTTACATTTGTCGAAAGCTAGGAAAACTAAAGGCCCAACCGAGCAAAGACTCGAATTCCGAACCGTGGGAGCCACCTCTTGTGAAGCCCCGGATTTACCGAGCCATTAGCCCCGGATTAGCCGAGCCGCTAGCCCCGGATTTACCGAGCCGCCTCACTCATCCGAACTGTCCGCTTTGGGTTCTAGAGGTGGCCCCCGTCACGCAGACGTGGCACTTAGCCCCTCACGGATTTATCGGGAATAAATTCCCAATTCGCGTCCGCCGCTACTCGAACCCCTTACCACTTGTAAGTGTCGAGTAACGACTAACCATTGGACTAGGTCCAATGGTTAGTCGTTACTCGACACTTACAAGTGGTAAGGGGTTCGAGTAGCGGCGGACGCGAATTGGGAATTTATTACCGATAAATCCGTGAGGGGCTAAGTGCCACGTCTGCGTGACGGGGGCCACCTCTAGAACCCAAAGCGGACAGTTCGGATGAGTGAGGCGGCTCGGTAAATCCGGGGCTAGCGGCTCGGCTAATCCGGGGCTAGTGGCTCGGTAAATCTGGGGCTTCACAATAAAACGCGCGTTTTATTGTAACGCCCCAGTGCCTCACATGGGCCGTCTGCCGGCAGTCATTACTCAACCGTACTGTCCCCTCTGAGGTGCCACACACGGGTCGTCTGCCTCTTAGGGTTTTATCGAGAATAATTCCCAATTCGCGTCCACCATGACTTGAACCCCTTACCACTTGTAAGTGTCAAGTCATGACTAACCATTGGACCTAAACTGTCACACCCAAATTTTCTTAATATCTTATGGAAGCTTAATTTGCGGAAAAAAATTTTTTTTTTTTATATCACTATCCATTTGTAGGTGAATATGTAGGCCAATCTCAATTTCATATAACTCCCTTAATATATCTAGGCATATCTACCAACATACATAATGCCAATTCAAAAAGTATATTGACCGTCATATTCCAATAATACATAATCTAGCTTACATCCCAGACTCATCACATAAGTATGTATATATACAATCAAAAGAATTGCAATACACTGTGCCATCATTCGTCTATGTCTATACAAACCGCTGGGAGCCATATACCTTAGACTGTGCAGGGAAGTCCACTCTCAAGAAGCTTCCCAAGCCAAAAAGAACAGTCGATGTATCGATCACTCTGAAAGGGAGGGAAAAGAAGGGGGGAGTGAGTCGTAAACTCAGTAAGTAACAACAATAAGCAACTAAATTTTACTAAGCATCCCTCATTTATGAAAGCTAATTCAAATCATTTTCAAATGAATCAAATCAACTATGCTGCATCAAACTTAAAACACAGTATGTAAACTCAATAGCAAATCATATTCAAATATAGAGTTTCATCATTAGACTAGAAGTCTCAATATCAAACCATACTTAAAGTATGCAGTGAAACCAATAAAACAAACCATAGTACCAAGAGAGTTCACAGAGTATCAACTGATGCTACTTAGAGCGAACAAACCCACGGTAGCTAACCGTAGCCAAACTCCCATAAAGAGTGCTGCCTATGCATAGACCAATCAAACCCCGGCTCATTGCGCATATGAAACTGGGACCTGTCCAAACGTAATATACAGGACAAGCCAAACGTCTCCGAGGCTAATGCTCGAGAAACAGTGCTCTAAGTCAATCAAATGTGTCTACAAAGTTCTCAAGGTACAATGCCCTGAGGTCTTAATACCTCGGGTCTAAAACAAATATCCGGTAGTCTTAAAACAAATCTCATTCTTCCCTGACCTCATAGCGATCATTGTAGTTTATAAGGAAGTAATTCAACAAACAAGACTCACAAGGCATTTAAAAACATTAACAAGGTTACAACACAAAGTATAAAATCATATTAAGTCAGAATTTAATTTGAACCTTTAAAACATTTAAAATATTTCTTGTGCATATAATACGCGCAAACAATACATTTCTTGTGAGCCCATCACTTGTTTACAAACCATTCTAGTAAAGCAAAATCAACAGTCAAGGGAAGACATCTCATATGCAGCATTCATTTGGTTTCAATTGCCAAATTCCAAGAGTTTATAGCATTAAGCAAATTGGATGCAAGTAGTCACTTAGGGTTACTTACAGTACTTCCTTAGCTTCTGAATCAGTTCTCCCTCGCCTAACAAATCTTGGAGTATTGATTGATTTCGGGTCTATCTCAGTCCTTAGGACAACCCTCTACATAACAAATGGTAGATTGAATCAATCTCTATACATCCATCGATCTTAGTATTTCCAATCATAAGCTAACATTAAGCATTATATAATTCGACAAGAACAATACTTGGCTGTGTTTCCAGAGTTATTCAAACATTACTAGCACCGTTTATTGCCTTTTCGTTCATTTGAACTACTTACGACCCATTTGGTCCATTTCTGTTCTTTAAGGTTTTGGACCTTATGGCATTGTGCTAGACTTAGGCACAATTTCCAGAACTTAATTATCAAACCAACATTTTTATATCACTTTTAACTCAAATCCCTATTTAGACATATAAGGCTCATTTTCTAATTCATTTTGTGCCATTTCCCATCAATTTTTAGACCTTGGTCCAAATCTGTCACAGTAGGCAGGAAATTTCCTGACCTGTGTACAGTAAAATGCCTACTGCCAACTATAGGGATATGAGATCTGTACAAACTCAATACCATGTAAATCATGACTCATTTATCTTTCTGAACATGTAAAGTTTGCAGTCATATATGATCTGGACAATTTTCTATGAATATTTGAAGTTTACATTAAAAATCTGTCCCCAGCAGTGAGTATCCTGCATGCATTCACACATATCTTAAGCCATGAAGTTCCAAATCTGGAAATTCCAAAACTAGATGAAAGTTAACCCATTTCCCTATTTAGAAGTGTAAGATTCATAATTTAATTCCTCCTACATCAATACCAGAAATTTCCCAAAGTTCAGTATGTCCAGCAGTTTCCTGACACAGTAAACACTGACCAATATGCACAAACTGTCTCATATCAGGTTATAGGAGTATCCAAATGATGCAAACCCAAGACCATCATGTTCCTAACTTAATTATCCTTTCTAGATATGTAAGGCTTGCACCCTAATTCAATTTAGGCCATTTGCTATGATTTTCCAAAGTCAGGACTGTGATTCACGTTTCTGGACAGAACACCCTGCACTCATTTGTGCATAACTCAAGCTACAGAAATCCAATTCAAGAAATTCCAAAACCAACTTTCTTGTAACTTAAAGGGCCATAATTCATAATTTTCCCAGAATTTTCCTGCATGTAGAACTATTAAACTGCTCATTTTCATCTCCACTCAGACAGAACAGCAAATTTCCAGATTCACATCAAGTCAGAATTTTTTTGTTTATCTTTATCTAACAATAGCCATTTACATTTAGCTCATCACAATATCATATTCATGCATAATAATTAACCATTATAGGGTTAGAAACTTACCCCCTTAATTTGATGCACAAACAGAAACTGTTGACACCATCTCAGTCCATTCCTCACAGCTTGTTTGCTGTCACACCTAGAGACATCAATGCTAAACCAGTAAACATATTGCATTCTATTTCCATAGATTAATTCCAACAAAACACATATTGACTCACCCTAGTTCCTTACCTCTGATATCTTGCCCTAAAATCCCAATTAAATCTGCTGTAATTTGGGTTTTCAACCCCTCACTTCTTCAATCAACAATGGCAACTCTTCTCACTTCTTCTCCTTCACTTCTTTTGCCCTAATCTTATTGAACCAAAACTCCCATTGCATCCATGGCTCACGATTTCTTTGGTCAGCTTCTAGCATGAAACTTCCTCCATCAATTTCGTTGTTGCCTCCTTAACCATGAAATCCCTAGATCAGTTTCTGCCCTTGGGTGAAATGGAAGAGTGTTTGGAGAGGATTCTTAGCTCTTGGCCGGAAATGAGGAGAAAGGGAGAGGGGTGTTCCCAACTAGGGCTGTCGACATTACCAAGGGAGTTTGCTCCTCTTTTCTGTCTCAGTTTGGTGGAGTGGAACAGAAAAACGTGACTGTGCATTTTTTCTCCAGCCCCTTGACTTTATTTGCCAGCCCTTAGTCTTATGTCTCCAACCCTTTTTTTTTTTCTCTTGTATCTCCAGCCCATTTCTGTTGTATTTCTAGCCCCTTTGCTCTTGTATTTCCAGCCTTTTTCTCTTGTATTTCCAGCCCATTTTCTGTTGTATTTCCATCCCTCATTTCATCACTTTCTATTGTCTTTATAAATTTTAATTTCCAAAATTCTTCATCCACCATTTAAATAATTCATGTATCATCTGTTAGCATTTTACCCCAACTAATAGATTATTAATTTTTCCTTCATGATCTTCATCTTCAAACCTCCAACCATAATTTCCATAATCTTAATTTTCCATAATTTCTCATAAGTTCAATTTAATGATTCTTTGTCATTATAGCTTCAAGTTAAATTCTCAATATACAAATTTGTCTCCAAATTACATTGTTTAGTCCACCAAAATAAATAATTTGCAATTGTTACACCTCTAGAGTCCTTCGGGAACTAAGTGCTACACGAGTTTCGATGTACTAAAGGCCCAACCGAGCAAAGACTCGAATTTCGAACCGTGGGAGCCACCTCTAGAGTCCTTTGGGAACTAAGTGCTACACGAGTTTCGATGTACTAAAGGCCCAACCGAGCAAAGACTCGAATTTCGAACCGTGGGAGCCACCTTTAGAGTCCTTCGAGAACTAAGTGCTACACGAGTTTCGATATACTAAAGGCCCAACCGAGCAAAGACTCGAATTCCGAACCGTGGGAGCCACCTCTAGAATCTTTCGGGAACTAAGTGCTACACGAGTTTCGATATACTTAAGGCCCAACCGAGCAAACCGTGGGAGCCACCTCTAGAGTCCTTCGAGAACTAAGTGCTACACGAGTTTCGATGTACTAAAGGCCCAACCGAGCAAAGACTCGAGTTCTGAATCGTGGGAGCCACCTCTAGAATCCTTCAGGAACTAAGTGCTACACGAGTTCCAACGAAATATAAAATTCATAGGATATTGTGATGATAAGTAAGTGATTGTGATTCGTGAATGTGACAAATGTCGAAGGATGAAACAGATGTGAGGCATATGACATACAACGTGTGTGATTATTGGATTATGTTTGTACATGTCATTTGAATATATGCTACTTGAATGTTTGTTTCTTTCGATTATTGGATTATGTTATATATGCCATTTGAACATGTACGTTTTGAACGTTCGTTTCTTTCGATTATTGGATTATGTTATATATGCCATTTGAACATGTGCGACTTGAACGTTCGTTTCTTTCGATTATTGGAATTATGTTATATATGCCATTTGAATATGTACTACTTGAATGTTCGCTCTTCCACACTTAATTATACTAATAAAGAGAATGATATCTTGTGAAATCAATGATGAAATGTAAGCATGAACAAGTTTATTACATTTGTGCACTTACGGAATGATAATAAACCTTAGTATAATCCATACATGCTAATTTACAATAACTCAAGCATGTATGATCGTGTTTTACGATATGAGCCTAGTATGTTTTATTTAAACTACTTACTGAGCCGTGGATTGCTCACCCCTTAATTTAACATCTGCAGATCATACGAGTTGATAGCCGGCTCAGGCTTCGTGCAGGCTCCCGAGAAACCGTACCTAGTAATTGTACCCATTTGCGTTCTCCGAAGCTAGCATTTTGTATTTTGAGATATACTGCTAGTATATCATTTTGATAATCATGTGTACGTTAAATTTCACAATACCAGGAAAGTATATGGGATGTAACTTTGGATCGCACTAGATGACTTTGTGAGCCTAGGTGGTTATCGAGTCCGATCCGGGTCCTAATGCATGTTTTGAATTATATATAATGTGGTAGATACGAACTTAGTAATAACGCAACTCTTGAGATCCTTGAATTACATGATTGCATGAAACTGTGGAGAAACACCAGCTGCTGTGTTATGAGATTTAAAATGTGTTTTAGTGCAGGAAACTATACCTGGGGAAATTGATAAAATACAAAAGGGAGGTTTTCAACCTGTTTCTTTTGGGAATAGTAAAATAAGACGAAAATCGTAAGAAAAACCTCCTTGAGAAACGTGACATAGCTTGAGAAATAATATGAGTAAGATAGGATTGGATTTTAGATACTACACTAACACCGAATATAAACCGTAAGTAAAGAAAAAAAAATTGTTTCAAAATTTTCATAAGAAATCAAGTAAGTATTAAGTGGGCGTCATTGGCCTTCGGGTCGTGACATGATCAGTGTGGATGACAAATTCCTTGGGCCATAAATAGTGTTGCCATGTTTCCAAGGCCCTCACTAATGCATACATCTCTTTATTATATGTGGGATAGTTAAGGGCAGCTCCACTTAACTTCTCACTGAAAAAAGCAATAGGGCACTTCTCCTGCATTAAAACAGCTCCAATACCTATACTTGAAGCATCACACTCAATCTCAAAAGTTTTACAAAAGTCAGGTAAGGATAATAAAGGTGCGGAACAAGCTTCTCTTTAAGCAAGTTAAAAGCATGATCTTGCTCAAGACCCCATTTAAATCCAACATTCTTTTTAACAACATCAGTTAAAGGTGCAACTATAGTACTGAAGTCTGTAACAAACCTAAGGTAGAAACTAGCTAATCCATGAAAACTACGCACCTCAGAGATATTCTTAGGTATAGGCCAATCTTTAATTGCCTTAACCTTTTCATCTTCTATTGCTATACCCTTAGAAGAAATAACATATCCAAGAAATATAATCTTATCAGTGCAAAAGGAACATTTCTTAAGGTTAGCATACAGCTTTTCCTTTCTCAAGACATTAAGCACATTCTTTAAATATTCAATATGTTCATGAAAACTTCTACTATAGATCAAGATATCATCAAAATAGACAACTACAAATTTTTCAATGAAAGCACACAAGACATGGTTCATTAATCTCATGAAAGTGCTAGGTGCATTAGTTAATCCAAAAGGCATAACTAACCATTCATACAAACCATGCTTAGTCTTAAATGCATTTTCCACTCATCACCTTCTCTCATGCGAATTTGATGATAACCACTTTTCAAATCAATTTTAGAAAAGATGCAAGAACCATGTAACTCATTAAGCATATCATCTAATCTAGGAATGGGATAGCGATACTTTACAGTGATTTTGTTGATGGCACGACAATCAACACACATCCTCCATGTCCCATCCTTCTTAGGAACAAGTAACACAGGAACAGCACATGGACTCATGCTCTCTCTAACGTAGCCTTTCTTCATGAGCTCGTCAACTTGCCTTTGAAGCTCCTTTGTCTCCTCGGGATTACTTCTATAGGCAGGTCGATTGGGAATGGCAGCTCTAGGAATAAGGTCTATTTGATGTTCAATTCCCCTAATAGGTGGCAAACCATTTGGAATCTCTTCGGGGAATATATCTCCAAATTCCTTCAAAAGAGACACAACATTAGTAGGCAAAGAAGATTTAAGATCATTAGAACTAAAACAAGATTCTTTATATAAAAACAAAAGGATTGGGCACTTAGCTAAAAAAGTAGCCTTTACATCACTTTGCTTTGCATAGAAGCTCACATCCTTTCTCTTTTTCTTTGCAATATCTTTGCCTTTGTCTAGATTTTTTAACCTTTGTTGTGATTCATTTTGCTCTTTCAACCTCAACTGATCCTCATAAATCTCCTTAGGACTCAAGGGTGCAAGTGTGAATTTCTTACCATCCATGGTAAATGAATAACGGTTTGTGAATCCATCATGTATGACACGTCTATCAAATTGTCATGGCCTTCCTAAAAACAAATGGCCAGCATGCATAGGCACAACATCACACAACACTTTATCATTGTACCTTCCAATTGAAAATGGCACCAATACTTGCTTGGTCACATTTACTTCTCCACAATTATTGAGCCATTGAAGTTTGTATGGTTTAGGATGTTTTGTAGTGGGCAAACTCAATTTGTCAACCAAATAAGTGCTAGCAACATTAGTGCAACTACCACCATCAATAATCAAAGAGCATACCTTATTGTTAACGTGGCATCTAGTATGGAAAATATTTTCTCGTTGCACTTCATCTTCATCCTTAACTTGGGCACTTAATGCACAACGAGCTACAAGTGCTTCACCATGTGCAGCAAACTCAACATAGTCATCATCCTCATCAATGTCCTCCAATGGTGGCATCTCATCATCAACACCAGAATCTTCACTTACAACATCACCATCATCACGCACAATCATGACTCGTTTGTTTGGCATTGTGATGCAATGTGTCCTCTTCCCAAACATCTAAAACACTTAATGTCTCTACTCTTACCTAAAGATGCTTGGACAGCCTTGGGTTTGTGCTTTTGTACACTCTCACCCTTAGGCTTGAATGAGGATTCAGTCTGAAGTTTGAATGTAGTCCTATCATCCCTTCGAAAGGTGTTCGGTTTCCAAGAAGAAGACAAATTAGAACCTTGCATAAAACGAGATGAATAACCTTTTCTCTTGAGTTGCCTTTCAACCTTTATAGCCATATGCAACATATCATCAAACTCCACATAGTGATGTAACTCCACTACATTAGCAATCTCACGATTCAATCCTTGTAAGAATCAAGCCATAGTAGCTTCACTATCCTCTTCAACATTAGCTTTGATCATGATAATTTCCATTTCTTTATGATAATCCTCAATGCTCTTAAAACCTTGAGTGAGACCTTGTAAACTTTGATAAAGCTCTCTATAGTAATGATTAGGAACAAACCTTTTTCTCATAACACGTTTCATTTCATCCCATGTAACTATAGGTGGCTCTCTATTCCTACGTCTACCAAGCATGAGTTTGTCCCACCAAATGATTGCATAATCCGTGAACTCTACAGCAGCAAGTTTCACCTTTTTTTCTTCGGAATAGTTATGGCAATCAAAGACCATTTCCACTTTCTTTTCCCATTCTAAGTAAGCCTCAGGATCATTCTTAACTTGAAAGGAAGGAATCTTCAATTTGATACTCCCTAAATTTCCATCTATCCTATCATAATACCTATCTCCTTTATACCTATCTCCACGACCTCCTTTATTACCATGGTTACCTTTAACACTTCTACTAAACTCATCAACTTTATCATCAAAGTCAGTATTCACAACATTGCCATTCTCATGAGAAGTATCACCTTGCTTTACCTTAGCTAGGACAGCTTCATGTTCCTCCAACTTATCATGAATATTATTAAACCTCAACTCTATCCTTGAAAATTGTTGTTGCATAGCTTGGAACATGAACTCGATCTTACTCAAATCAGGCTTTTCACTATTAGAAGACATGATTTTATCCTGCAAGAAATGTTGGTAAAAAGAAAAGGACTTCACAAGTATGATCTCACGTGTTTACACTCAATACACATAAGAATGTAACACTCACACTCGTGTTTCACATAATTTTAATATGGCTTTTCTCTACTAATGTTACTCACACACTCTTGCCTTTTTCTCTCACATAACTTTTCTCTATAGTTTCTATATTGAACTCAAGGCTCAATCAAAAATCAGCTTATGGAATTCAACTATCAACCAATAATAAACAAGCTGAGCATAAGATTTTAATCAAGGAAAAACAAAACAATGAAGACTCAACAAGACTTTGCAAGACTCAATAAGGTTAAGAAGACTCTAATGAAACTAAACCTTGAAGGAAATATGCATGTTTTGGGGTATTTAATTAGGGTAGGGTTTAGCCAAAGGTGGGGTAGTTTTGTCCTTTTATGTGGTAGGGTCAAAAAGGTAATTTTAGGTAGTAGGGTAGACTGGTAACAATGAATTTTCAAATTAGACAAATAAGAAATCTCAAAGCTCAAGAAAGAATGACTACCTCAAGATTTTGATGAAGCACACCTCCATGAATTGCCTTTGATGTTGCACTTGCTACACACGATGTAATAAATCCCCTCTTGAATTAATTTTTCTTTTCTCTTTTTTTTTCTCTTCTTTTTTTCTCTTTTTTTTTTATATTTTACTAAAGTAAACAAACAATGAAGAAAAAAAACAAAAAGTGTAAATATTAAGAAGAGGTTTACTTGGGGAACAAGGCAACTTTTGACAAAAATAAGCTAGTTTTGGTAGTAGCTTGTGTGGCAAGTAACGAGAGGGAACAGTGGCTTGTGAAACAAGTAGTATTTATGTGATGTAGAGCTTTTGAAGGTTTCTCGGTGAGCAAGAAAACCTTTGGGATTTGGTTGCTCGGAGAACAAGATAGGGTTTACTTGGTGGCTAAGTAAAGGTAGGTTATTTTAATGAAGACAAGGTTTGAGGGACAAACAATATTAGTGGTGGCTTGGAAAAGGATTCAAGATCAAGGTTTGTCCAAGACAAGAAGACAAAGAAAAAAAAACAAAAACGAGACTCCCACGAATTGAACCTAAGCTCTGATGCTAAATGATATGGACCTCGCCGAAAGAAGATGAGGTTCAATGAAGAAGATGAAGAAAACTTGAAAAAAAACAATAACAAGTTAAAAACGCAGCAAAGGAAAACAAAAATTAAAAGTAAAACCAAGACCCGTTGTGTAGAAACACAAGAACCTATGGTATTGGACCAAGACCCGTTGCTTAGAAAAGCAAGAACCTATGGTATATATTGGTGGAAGGTAGAAGAACGCCACAAGGAAGACCTTGATAAGTTCAAGAGTTCTCAAGAGAACCAAAGAGAAGAAGTCTCTCAATTTTATTACTAAAATCAATTGTGTTCTCCCCAAAGGGTTACATAACTATTTATAGGCAACTAGCTAACTTGCAGCACAAGTAATAGGAATCCTACTTTCCTAACTTGCAAAATAGGAAATAGCAAACTTGCAGAACAAGCAATAGGAATCCTACTCTCCTAACTTGCAGAACAAGTAATAGAAGTCCTACAAAATAAATTATTTAAAAAGGAATTGGGCTTAAATTAAATTAAGACAACATTCAGCCCAATAATACTTAACTAAATAAAATATGCATCCAGCCTAATTTCATTTCGGCCCAATACTTATGTGTCTTCAAGAAGGTTGAACTTGGGCTTGGATCATGTTGTAGAAAACTTTATCATCCTCCATGCTCAAGCTTTGTTGGGCTTTCTCTCTAGCAATATTAATGAAACCAGCCAAGGCTTGTTGCATTATCTTTGATTTAGGTCTTGTAATTAGACCTCCATGGATGCTCAAAGGATCACGAACATCACGAACATGACTTGAGCTGTGTGACCTTGATGGGTCTCCATCAAGAAATGAATAGAATATTTGAGAAGATGAAAAATAATGAAGAGAGTTTCCACATTTGGAATATTTGAAGAATACTTGAAATGAAAAGTTGAGAGCTTTTAAAATGAATGCACAAGTCAATGATTCTTGATTTTAAATTTTTTAGGAAGTGAGAATTCCAAATATAAGGGAAGATTATTCTCTAAGAAAAAAATGTTTGTGAGCTTGAGATAAGATTTTTAAGCACAGTGTAGCTAAAACCATTGTGAGGTTAAGCCTAGTAAAGTTGGCATTAGATGTGAGACGATTAAATCCAGTTTAGCTAGCATTGAGATGAGAATTTTCGAACTAAATTTTAAATGTCAATCTCTAAAATTTCGTATGCAAACCTCCACATTGGATGTGAATCTTAAATCAAAATTTTAGATGTGAATCTCTAAATTCTTAGATGTGAATCTCTGATTTCTTAGATATGAATCTAAGTCAAATTTTTCGATGTGAATCTTCGAACGAATTTTTAGGTGTAAAATTTTGAATTTTCATGTGATAATCTTTAAGCTGGATTTTTGGATGTGAATCTCCAAATCAAAATTTCAGGTGTGAATCTCTGAAATCCTAGATACAAATCTAAGTTAGACCTTTAGATGTGAATCTTTAATCAGAATTTTAGATGTGAATTTTTGAATTTTGGGGTTAGAATCTCTAAGTTGGATTTTTGGTTGTGAATCTCCAAATCAAAATTTCAGGTGTGAATCCCTGAATTCTTAAATCCGAATCTAAGTTGGACCTTCGGATTAAACTTCAGGCCAATATTTTAGATGTGAATTTCTAAAATTTTGGATTTGAATCTCTAAGTCAAATCTATGCATGTGAATCTCCGAATCAAAATTTCATATGTGAATTTTGAATTTTTAGATGCGAATTTCTAAGCTAGATCTTTGGATGTGAATCTCCAAATCAAAATTTTAGATATCAATTCCTGAAAATTTTGGATGTGAATCTCTAAATTAAAATTTTGGATGTGAATCTTCGAATCAATTCACGAATGTGAATCTCCAAATAAAACTTTAGGATAAGAATCCTCTCATTAAATTTTCATATGCGAATCTCTGAATTTTCAGATGTGAATCTCTTAATCAGAACTATGGATGAAAACCTTTAAATTGAACTTCGGATGTGAATCTCCAAGCCAGATTTTTGGATGAGAATCTCTAACTTAAATTAAAATTTCAAATACGAATCTCTAAAATTTTGGATGGGAAACTCAAAATTAGGTGAGAATCTTTGAATTTGTCAAATGAGAATTACGAATCAAACTTTCAGATATAAACTTTGTCAAGAAAATAATAAAAAAACAACAAAAAAATGTGAAATTTGAATAATAGTTTGTAAGGTTGAGAATAAATATAGAGATTTAGAATGAACTTTTAAAAGATTATATTAATAGATGAGGTTAAAGATGAGATGAGAAATGTGATTGTTAAGATGAAATTTAAAGATGAGACTACAATTAAAGTCAAGACAATAGAATTTTAAATTCTTGGATAAGAACCTCCAAATCAAATTTGAACATCTAAAAGTTGAGTGTGAATCTCCAATGCAAATGGAAATCTTTACAATTTTAAAAGTGAATTTTTTAATAAAAAAAATCTTTAGTTGTGAATTTTTCACTGCAAATCCCAAAATCAAACTTTCAGATGTGATTCTTTGAGCTTTCACATGTCAACTCCAAATCTCAATTTCAAGATATTTTTTCTTTTCAATGTCGTGTACCTCTTAAAAAGATGAGCCTAATTTATTTTTCAAGGTCGTGTGTCTCTTAAAAGAGGAGCCTAGTTTATTTTTCAAAGTCGTCTACCTCTTAAAAGGAGGAGCCCAATTTATTTTTCAAAGTCGTATGACTCTTCAAAGGAGGAGCTCAGTTATTTTTTCAAAGTCGTATGCCTCTTAAAAAAAGGAACCCAGTTTATTTTTTTCAAAGTCATGTGCCTCTTAAAAAGAGGAGCCCAATTTATTTTTCAAAGTCGTGTGCCTCTTAAAAAGAGGAGTCCAATTTATTTTTCAAAGTCGTGTACCTCTTAAAAAAAAGGAGTCCAATTTATTTTTCAAAGTCGTGTGCCTCTTCAAAAGAGAAGCTCAGTTTAGTTTTCAAAGTTGTGTGTCTCTTAAATAGGAGCCCAGTTTATATTTTTTAAAATTCGTGTACCTCTTAAAAAGAAGAGCCCAATTTAGTTTTAAAAAAGTCACATGCCTCTTGAGAGAGGAGCCCAATTAAAGTAAAGAGCTTTTAGTAAGAAGAGGACTGTTAAATTTAAATCTTTTCATTAAAAAAAAGAAAAAAAGCAAAAAAAAAGTACATCATGAGCCGGACAAAATTGTTGTCTATTGTCTTTGCCCAATTCTTGATTCTCAGCAATGCGCAAAGAAGGACAGTTGTAGATACCTAATTTTATTCTGAATTAAATATATTTGGATTAGATCTTGTTTCAGTCTTAGTGATTTGATATTGAAATTTGCTTAATTGTGCGCTTGAACTAATTTGTCAAAAATAGACTTTGAATAAACTTGTGTTTGAGATTAATTTAAAGTTCGAATTAGTTCAAGTATTGTGAAAATTGAATTTTATCTATTGAGATCAATTTCAAATTTATCTTAAACAATTTGACCTTTTTCCTTGATTTGTTAAAATTAATTAAGTTGTAGTTGAGATTAGCCCATCTTATTATTGTAATTTTAAATTTATATTGAAATAAAAATAAAATAAAATAATAAATTTACAATAAAAAAGGAAAAGTGATGGTGCCGACACCAACTTGAGAGGCTACTAGCCCTATTCAAACTGACAGTCACTTTAAACTTAGTCCTGCATCTCCACCAACCCTTTGACAACACCATCTGAACCTGAAAGGCATATGCAAAATTGAATATGATACCTGAATTTGAAGGATTTGATCCGTTTTATTTGACTAAAAATGCCTATTAAATGGCTCAGAAGAGAACACAGGGAGGGCAGATCGATTCAAGAGAAAAATCATAATCTCATTTGCTATCAGAAAACCCAACAACGTAAACACAGAAAAAAAAAAGAAAGAGCAAACATTCAACATTAATTCAAAGTTCCCAAACATCTAAATTGAAATTTGAATCACAAATCATAAAGCTTATTCAAAGAAAAATAGAAAATTTACAAAACAAAAAAAAAAGGAAATCAGTGGCTGTATTTGGAGTATAACAGAATCAGTGGCTAGCTGGCACAGGAGGATGCCGTTTGTCGCAGCTGGAAGTAGGAAGGCATCTAATCGGTGATAGAAACAGTGGAAAAGCCCAAATGAGGTGACTTGCGATGGTGGCAGCTGGACCAGAGGGTGGCACGTGGCTCCCACAATTGTGAGCTGCTCGGAGGAAGGCTACGTAGCGGTAAGAAGAGGTGTTGTCCGATCGGTGGTTATCTTGCAAAGAGAGAAGGATTCAGGCACAAAAAAACAAAGGGGAAGAAACGGAAAAGCGATTTTTGTGAGATTTACCCCTTTTAGCTTCAGTTTTGTTTTATCTGCTATATAATGTTTTGTAGGGCTTAAATCACGTAAAAGGAAAAGCAAAACATAATGGGTATCGCTTGGGTTGACTACATTGGGCTTGCTAACTTTTATATATATATATATATATAAAATCTTTGGGCTGTTTGCACGTATGAATTTAGATGCTTTGGTTGTATTCGTATGATGTATTAGATTTTTTGGTTTTATATGCATGCATAAATTTATTTGGGCTTATAGATTGTCAAATATCAACCTTGAATAAACAAATAATAATAATAATAACAACAATAGTGATATTTGAAAATGATAAATAAAAAAACTTTTAAGAAAATAATAAATTCTAAAAACAAATTTTCCTTAAAGCTCCTAAGTGGGGAGTTTTCTTTAAATCTTCAAAGCGTGGTAGGATGTTAAATATTAAAAAATATATTGAGTTATAATAAAATGTTCAACAATGATAAATAATAAATTTTAAAGTGTTTCTAAGTGAGTAATTTTTAATTTAAAGCTTTCCAAAAGTGTTGGATTGTTTGTTTCAAAATAAAATTTATGAGAAGGCAGCTAAAATTTGCAAATGAAAAATAATGAAATAATATAATTTCTATGAACTTTAATAAAATTTATTTAAATTATATTAAAAGAAATATAATAATTTTTTTCAAAAATTATTTTAAAGAAGTCCCTAAATGAGATACTTTCTCTAAATACTTACCAAGAGTGTTGGTAAGGCATTTTTTTTAATAAAGAAAATAAAAAACGTGTAAAAAGTAATTTTAAAACAATTTCAAAACAATAATATGGAGTTTTCCATTAAATATAATTGGAATTAATTCTAATTTTTAAAACAAACAAGAAATGATTTTCAAAAATATTCCTAAGTGAGGAATCATGTTTAAATCTTTCCAAAGTGTGGAAAGATTTTAAAATATTTTAACAAAAAATTTATTTATCTTTAAATAAAAAAATATCGGAGGTTAATACGATAAATTTACTTTGATGAATGCCATTTTCTAATAAAAGTAGATAAATAAATGGATAAAAATATAAATATTGATTTTCCTAATAGTCCCTAAGCGAGGGATTGGTTCTATAAACTTCCCAAAAATGTTAGGAAGTGCAAATAAAAATTTATAAGATGATTTAGATAAAATAAATACAAAAGTTCCCGTAAATAATAAAATTAACTATAAAATCTTATTTTTAACAATTAACTCGAAAAAAATTTTAATATAATGATTTTCTAAAAAAGGTTCCTAAGTGAGGAACTTTATCTCACCAAAAGTGTTGGAGGGATTTTAAAATATTACAATAAAATATGAAAATAGAATATTAAAAAAGGGGGTAAAATATTTAAAGTTAAGATTCAAAATGAAATAAGAGTCTTCTACCTAAAAATATTGAAATTAAATCTAACGACGAAGTCTCTTCAAGAGAATGAGTGATTTTTTTGAATACTCTTTAGGTCAAAATTTCCTTAGGAATTCGATCAAAGTGTTGGAGAATATCATAAAAAGAATATCAATATTTAAATAATCAAATATTAAATAATAAAAAGAAATTTTTAAATAAGAATAAAAGACCATTTAAATTAAGATTTCTTAAGATAAAACATGATTAATTGGTACCGTCCATCGAACGGGCGTTGTGAGATGTTAATACCTTCCTCACACGTAACCGTACTCCCAAACTCAAATTTTGAAACGTAGATCAGTATACTTATTCTTAATTTTGAGTAGGTGGCCAATCACACCTAAGTTAAAAATGATTGGTGGCGACTCCATAACATTTAACATTTAGCGATTAGGTCCTCGGACAAAAATCGTTACGACAACTGGATTGTGGAATTGAGTTGTGATGTTGGAAATAGTTACATATTTTACAGGTTATTTAATTGGGGAAATTAACTATATGTAAGGGGAGGTTTTCGTTCTTTTCCTTTTTGCTAAGTTAATTTTGAATTAAAATATCAAGAAGTAAGTTGATTTGCTCTAGAAATTAACAACTTAAATGGTAAAGCTAAGTTAAATCGAATTGAGAAAGGCAAAATTGTTTAGCGATGACACTGACACCGACACCGACACCTAATACAAACCTTAAAGTGAGAGAAAAAACTTTGTTTGTAAATTTCAAAAGTGGAAGAAGTGCAAGTGTTAAACATACATCACGGCCTTCGGGTCATGACACATGAATTCATTCTCGGTCTACCACCTTTAAGATTTCTATAGTTGTGAGAGTTGGGATTAAAGGATAATGAGGTGCTCTAAAGCATCTTTCCAAAAGTACCCCTAAACTCCTAACCCGACTATAGAGGACCCCATGTCCGAGTTTTATACCAATTGTTTATCGTTATTAAATTGCATATTGTCATGCATAGAAATTGTTCAGGATACATGCATATATGTTTTTTATATGTCCGAGTCTTTTATATATATTTTTTACTGGGCGTAAAGCTTACTCCCTTACTCATTCTTACAAATTATTGTCAGTAGACACGTTGGGTGTTCCCGTTTGAGGCTAGGGGAGTAGATGTTGTCAACCCTAAAGGTATCTACGTGCAAGTATACAAGGTCTACAAGTAATATGGAAGTGAATCCAGAATATCGTCCCACAAAGATTCGTTAGGTTATTTAGTTAGTTACTAAAATTGTATCACCCTAGGTTTATTCAAACTAACTAAGTCCTCTTAATTAGAATAAAATAAAATAAAACATAAAACTAATTTTGTCACGACCTGAAGGCCAATGACATCCGCTTAACACTTACTTGATTTCTTATGAAAATTTCGAACCAAATTTTTCTTTCTCTACTTACGGTTTGTATTCGGTGTTAGTGTAGTATCTAAATCCAATCCTATCTTACTCATATTATTTCTCGAGCTATGTCACGTTTCTCAAGGAGGTTTTTCTTATGATTATCGTCTTATTTTACTATTCCCAAAAGAAACAGGTCGAAAACCTCCCCTTTGTATTTTATCAATTTCCCCAGGTAGAATTTCCTGCACTAAACACATTTCAATTCACATAACACAACCAGCTGGTGTTTCTCCACAGTTTCATGCAATCATGAATTTCAAGGATCTCAAGAGTTGAGTCATTACTAAGTTCACTTCTATCACTTCATCTATATATAGTTTAAAACATACATTTGGACCAGGATCGGACTCGATAACCACCTAGACTCACATAATCATCTAGTGCAATCCAAGGTTACATCCCGTATACTTTCCTAGTACTGTGAAATTTAACGTACACATGATTATCAAAATGATATACTAGCAGTATACCTCAAAATACAAAATGCTAGCTCCGGAGAACGCAAAGGAGTACCACTACTAGGTACGGTTTCTCGGGAGCCTACGCGAAACCTGAGTCGGCTATCAACTCGTATGATCTGCAGTTGTTAAATTAAGGGGTGAGCAATCCACGGCTCAGTAAGTAGTTTAAATAAAACATACTAGGCTCATATCGTAAAACACGATCATACATGCTTGAGTTATTGTAAATTAGCATGTATGGATTATACTAAGGTTTATTATCATTCCGTAAGTGCACAAATGTAATAAACTTGTTCATGCTTACATTTCATCCTTGATTTCACAAGATATCATTCTCTTTATCAGTATAATTAAGTGTGGAAGAGCGGACATTCAAGTAGTACATATTCAAATGGCATATATAACATAATTCCAATAATAAAAAAAACGAACGTTCAAGTCGCACATGTTCAAATGGCATATATAACAAAATCCAATAATCACACACGTTGTATGTCATATGCCTCAGATTTGTTTCATCCTTTGACATTCGTCACATTCACGAATCACAATCACTTACTTATCATCACAATATCCTATGACTTTTATATTTCGTTGGAACTCGTGTAACACTTAGTTCCCGACGGATTCTAGAGGTGGCTCCCACATTTCAAAACTCGAGTCTTTGCTCGGTTGGGCCTTTAGTACATCGAAACTCATGTAGCACTTAGTTTCCGAAGGACTCTAGAGGTGGCTCCCACGGTTTGGAATTCGACTCTTTGCTCGATTGGGCATTTAGTACATCGAAACTCGTGTAACCCTTAGTTCTCGAAGGACTTTAGAGGTAGCTCCCACGGTTCGGAATTCGAGTCTTTGCTCGGTTGGGCCTTTAGTACATCGAAACTCGTGTAGCACTTAGTTCCCGAAGGACTCTAGAGGTGGCTCCCACGGTTCGAAATTCGGGTCTTTGCTCGATTTGGCCTTTAGTTTTCCTAGCTTTCGACAAATATAACTACGTGCTGATTAGGGTCCATTGACTCAACATCGGAAGCAATATGTATATTTAGGACTCAAATCACATGTCCATACTCAAAGCATAACAATATGTTAACATGTTCAGTAATCATAAGAGAGCCATAACACATAACACATTACACCATTCACAACAAAAATCACTTTTCAAATAAGCACATTTCACAGGCACATTATGTTCGATTTAAAAATCTTACCATACTTATTCTATTTCTCTTACCCGTAATATCCAACCAATATCCTATATAAATTTAATTAATTATTTGACGAGGATTCTTTCATCTCTTACGAGATGATACTAATAAGATTTATTTAACCCACTTACCTCGAGGTTTAATCATTTCTTCCCGACCTTTTGGAATCCGAAATTAAGTCCTCAACTGTTCCGATTCACTACACATAATCCATTAACATTTCAATAAGTTTTTATCATTATGTTTAATCACATACTTAAAACAAAGATCTTAAAATCGCTATTAATTTCAATTAACTATTAATCCGAAACTACCTCCTAATCGTTAGTCGCAATATGCTCATGGTCTAGGTCCTTACGTACACATATATTCATATATGTTCAAATACCTATGTATTTATGCCCGTGTATATTCCATTATATACATATATTATAGGTATATATATTTACCCATGCTCATCTCTTTTCTTCTCCTTATCAAAATTTATTACGTATAAATAAATATATGTTTATACATTTATATCATTTTTAGTAACACATAACATATTGATCATCATGATATATGTATATACATACATATATATATATATATTTATATATTTATCCATATCTCTATCAGTCTCAATAATTTATCTTAGAGCAAAATAAATCGCAGCCACTTGTACATTGAGAATTTATTCATTTATATTCTATTTATCATACTAATGTTATTAATTTGCATGTGTGTGTATATATTTATATACTTGAATCCATCCTAAACCGATGTATGGTTTCGTACCTTTAAAAAATAATAATAAAACTTCTTCCACCGAATTTCATATTGCTTCTTCTCCTTAAAGTGTTCAATTAAAACCCATGCCAATAATTAACTTATCATTATCATACTAGTGATATGTATGTATATTTATATAAATCTATACATACATGTGTATAAAATTAAGACTCAAAGCAAAGAAGTCTTACCCTTTTAAAATTTCCAAGCTTCTACCTCAATGCTCCAAGGTCTTGTATTTATTCACATGATATTTACATAAAAAAAATGCACTGTTTCAGCCTTAGAGAAATGCCACTCCAACGTTGCAAGGTAACCCCCAAACTAAAACCCAAAAATAACTTTTAACGTCAGCTCTCTTCCATTGCTTTAACCCATAACCGAACCCTAAAACAGTCTACCAAAAGCCAACATTTCGATCCTGTTTACTACCTTTACAAAGCCTCTATTCCAGCCTTTGAAACAGCCTTAAACTCAGCCTTTTAATAATCTATTTGTCACTATTCGGCTAACTTAAAGACACTTTTAAGCAGCCACCATTCTTAGTTTCAAAGGCTACTGTTTTCAGCATCTTGTTCCAACTTTGTTTCAACCTCATCAAGAGTTCTAACTCAGTACAGAATTCACACTTTCAGTCTTCTAAAATGCCAACCGAAAAGCCTCACATTGTCAGCTAGAATCCTTGCTTCCAGTAGCCCGTCAATCACAGCTCAACACCAAATTTTTCAGCCTTATTTTAGCACTACATTCTACCCCATTTGCTGTCCCGTTCATGACTCCATTTTAGAGCTTAGCACCAGCTCCTTTCAACCCCATGTTAAAAGCCTCTCTTTCACATATTTTGTCTTCCTTCCTTTAGCCAATAAATCACTTGATCGGTGCTTTGTCAACATCCAAAAATGTCTTCCTTATTTTATGCGTCCTTATCAGACCATTACTCCCTCGTTTTAGCACCAGTTAAATGTCCTTAATTACCAAGGAATTCCATAGCATTCACGCCACTGATCTAGTTTTGCAAAAGAAAATAAAAATGAATTACCTTTCCCTGCATCTCCTTGATTTTCCCTTCATGGCTGTCGCTACTTCAGTCGGCGTCTGTTTCTTTCTTGCCTGAAGCTTACATTTCCTTCCTCTTCTTGGCAGCTTCAACCTCGATAATATCCCAAGAGAGATCAGCGAACAGCCCTTTCACGCTTTTCTTCTTCCTTTCCTCTTCCTTGCCGAGATCTCCTTCTCCACTCCTTCACTTTGTAGCTCAACTTTCAGCTCTCTCTCTCTTTCTCGTGCCTCACTTACTTTCCCATTTCATTTTCCATTTCCTTAGCTTTTTTGTCTGACTTTGGCAGAGACTACTTCTATTTTTCTGAAGTCTGTAGCTTTCCTTGATAAGCCTTCT
This sequence comes from Heritiera fomes, assembly GCA_032173925.1. Taxonomy (NCBI): domain Eukaryota; kingdom Viridiplantae; phylum Streptophyta; class Magnoliopsida; order Malvales; family Malvaceae; genus Heritiera; species Heritiera fomes. Next base: position 22,951,249 of record JAPDPM010000011.1, read on the forward strand.
GATGGTGATGATCCTGATGAACGATGGGGCTGTGCTTAGTGGGGTTTGATGGGAAAAAGTCCCATCAAACTCCACTAAGCCTATTATTAAATCTATTTTATTTTATATTTTAAATTTGTTTTTTTTTAATTTTTTATTCTTAACACAATTATTTATATTTTATAATATATAATTATAGTTACATAATTAGTATATATATATATATGTATTCATATATATATATATCTATATATATATATTTATTTATTTGTTTTGTTGTATTTCCGTATATATAATAAGTATGTGTATATCTATTTCAAGTATTACATATATAATATATATTTTTACTTATCTACATATATATAAATATATATTTTATGTCTAATATATTTTTAGTGGAGGTATGTATATATATCTATATATATACCTCATTTATCTTAAAATTTACATATATCGATATATAAACATATTTAACACTTAATAATTATATATGTATGAATTCCTTATTTTATTTTAAATATTTTAATATTCATGTATACTACATTTCCTTTAGTATACTTGTGTCCTTCGTTTTATTAAAACAAATATACATATATATTATGGAATATATGCATTTATTTATTCTTATATAATTCTTGAACTTAGTTATAAGATTTCTAATTCATCTTAAGGACCATTTGTTACTAAATTGACTAAACTTATAATTTCATTCTCATTACGTAGAATAATGGAAATTACAAAGTATATCATAGTTTTCAAGCTTATTCTATGTCTCTTAATTTATTCACTAATATGGTACAAAGTTTGTAGTTTTTACAAATTTAATAAATAATTAAAAAGCATGTAAATTAAAATGCAAATATTTAATTAGCAAACTAAAAATCGTAAACATGCTAATAAAAAATTAAAATGCATAAAAAAATAAAAATGAAAATAAATTAAAAAATTAATATGCACGATAAAAAAATAAAAATAAATGCAAAATTAAATTGATGATATGAATTAAATTACCCAAACTTAATTTACTAACTAAATACCTAAAGCTAATTCTATTTAAACTAACAAAACTATTAAATTAATGAACTAATAAACTGACTAATACCTAAGCTATTATAACACAAAACTAATAAACACTGTAACAAAAAAATCATATTAAAACATTAAACAAATGAAACTACTGAAAGCCATCAGCTGCCATTGCAATGTCTATGCATCCACGGCTGCCATGCACATGCCAGACCTTCATGCCACAAATCCAAGTGCTTCAGCTGTCCAGCCTACTGCCAGCTTCTTCACCGCTTCAACTCTTAACACAACAGCAGGCACGTCCGCTACATCCTGCCACGCACAGCCCAGCTAACGCCTCAACTTCAGACTGCCAACAACAGCCCGCAACGCAGGCCACAAGCAGCAGCTCACTTGTTCGCCATGTTCTGCTTCCACGCAGCATGCACAGTCAAGTAGAACGGAGTAATCCGTGCCACTATTCGCCTTGCACCAACACAGCCAAGTCACTCAGAATACAACAGATGTAGAAGGAAGAACAAAAAATTGATGCAGAAAAATATTTGCAGATTTAGACTCAGGAAAGAAGGAAACAAGGGTAAATTACATCCACTTCTTTAATATTTTGTTATAGTTCAACTTCAGTACACTAATTTCAAAAATGGACACTCCGCTCCAAACTTTTTTATGTCACAGGATAACTAAGTCCTTTTGTTAATCAACCGTTATGTTAATTGTTAAAAACTTAAATTTATGACTATTTTACAATTGAGACTACTTGAAAAGCTTTAAATATTACCACAAATGAAGTCAGATTAATTAAGAGGTATTACTAGAAAGGTATTTATTTTTTACTTTTAATTTATTTTTGTTTATTTATTTGTTTATTGTTTATTAATTTTGTGTTTTGTGTTATGCACTAATTTTGTGGATTTATTTTCTTATTATTTATTATTTTTGTGTTTTAAGTTCTATACTAAGTTTGTGGATTTATTTTTTTATTATTTATTAATTTATTATTTAGTATAAACCCCATAACTAGTCATTTTGCACAATTTTGTATCTTGGAGTTTAGGATAAAATTCAAAGATTATTATCATGCCTTCTTCAAGTAATAGTCATGCACCAAAATAGGATATTTAATTTCAAAACAAATATGTTCTGCAAAATTCCAATTTTTACTTTTTTTAATCAACCCAAATCTTCTCTCAGTTGTTACTTTTGCTACTTGCTTTATGTTAATTATTTTTGCTTCATAAAAATTCAAATTTTAAAATAATTGTTCCATAACAAAAAAAAAAGTGTTTTGTTCTTAAAAAAATAGAATTCTTTTGTTCTGTAAAAAAATAGTTTTTTTAAGAACAAGTACTTTTTTTGTTATCGAACAATTATATTAAAATTTTGATTTTTATGAAGCAAAAACAATTAGCTAAAAGGAAAGAGTAAAAGAAACAACTGAAAGGAACTGTGGGTTGATTGGAAAAATTAAAAATTGGAACTTTGTAGAAACATATTTGTTTTGAAATTGAATATCATATTCTGGTGCATGACTATTGTTTGAAAAAAGCATGATAATAATATTTGAATTTTACCTTAAACTCCTGGATAATAAATTGAGGTTTATACTAAATAATAAACAATAAATAAAAAATAATAAGCAAATAATAAATAAGAAACAATAAATCCACAAACTTCGTGCAAAACATAAAACACAAAAATAATAAATAATAAGCAAATAAATCCACAAACTTAGTGCATAACATAAAACACAAAATTAATAAATAATAAACAATAAAAAAATAAATAAACAAAAAATAAATTAAAAGTGAAAAATAAATACCTTTTTAGTAGTACCTCTCAGTTAATCTGACTTCATTTTTTGTTGTGGTAGTATTTAAAGCTTTTCAAGTAGTCTCAAAGTAAAATAGTTATAAAATTAAGCTTTTAGCAGTTTACCTAACGGTTGACTAATGAAAGAAATTAGTTGTCTTGTGACATAAAAAAGTTTGGGGCAGAGTGTCCATTTTTAAAACCAGTGGGTTGAAGTTAAATTATAGTCAAAAGTTAGCGAGATGGATGTAATTTACCCAAAAAAGAAATATGTAGAAAATAGAGATGCAAAGAAATAGTGATGTAGAAAGTCAATGCAGAATTTTAATACACGATTCTTAAAACATGAATACAGAAGAAGCAAGAATGATGCAGTATGATAGTAAAGAACTAGATATAAAATTTAACACATCAACTAGAAGAAACTAAACTATTGAATGGCAAAATAAAATCAAAATAGTAAATATAATAAGAATAGAGTATGAAACGAGAACCAAAAAAAAAGTTATTGAACTCAAATTCTAAATAGAAAACTGAATGTAATATAAACATGATTCTAAACTTAAAGAAAAACTAAAAACTTCATTAAAACCTAAAGAAAATAGAAATTAAAGAAACGTAGCAATCGATGGAAAGAAAGTAGATGTTGTCACCAGCCTTCCTCTCTTTAAGCCTATTTTATTTTCTAAAATTTAAAAGCCTAAAACGACTACTTCTAACCTAGGGAAGGCAGTAAAGAAATTTGGAATAAAGGTTGAAGAAGATGGTCTCCTGTCATAAGCACTCTCCTCCATGCCATTCCTCTTGTGGCACCTTCCTCTATTTGTAAATTAGGGCTCCTTCCATTTCATTAATTGGACTCTTCAAAGGTTTTGCCAACATCCATGGGCTGCAATCTTCTTTGGTGTTTTTGTTGATGCCCAATCCATAAATAAATGCTATTTGGGCTTGCAAGATAAAAGGCCGAGACATCAAGGTGGTTTTGGTACAATAGGATTTAAGTGGTTTTAAAAGGTTCAAAAGGGTTTTGAAAATGGACTTGGCTTATGCATGGGTCATAAAAGGTTTCATGTGGAGTGGTGTATATATGTAACGTTCCTAATATACAATAATTATCCATAAATCACATATACAGTCAATTGGTTGGGCTGTCTATGATGCCTTTATAATACTCACTTATTTCAATAATCACACTTTTTAAATAAATTCCATTTATAGCTGATAATAATATTTACATCAATAATATCATTTTCAGTATAATTCATAATTTCTACATCCCTTGTACATAATTATACAAAATGTAGTACTGTACATGAAAGTCTAAACATATAAAGAAAATAAAATATATCTCCAGGATTCACTAATTACTGTCTCAAGGTACCAAAAGCGCAGCCAATTCGTGTAATGGTATATCATTGTAGGTAATCTGTGATGTGGAAAAATAGGGGGTGAGCTAACGTGCTTTGTAAGAAATTCGTATGCAAGAACTGATACTATGAAATCTATATGCATAAAACATTTAATTTCTATCAGTACACTAAGGGATATTTTTAGGAAGAATACTATAGTCGGCTAGGAAACTGGATAGAGTATGGGAGGTACTTTGAAGTACCTTTCGTGTCGCAGTCCCAAGTGGTGACTATAGGGAATAAGCAGTTGGAGATGATATGTATAAACAGTTTAAATCACTTTGAAATCATTTTATGCACTTTTGGCATCTCGATCAGAAACAATGGTCCTTGGTACACTATGTAGACATACTATCTCTTTGAAGAAAAGGTCAGCAACGTTGCTCGCATCATCCGTCTTGTGGCAAGCGATGAAATGAGCCATCTTAGAGAACCTGTCAACCACAACAAAAATAGAATCTCTACCGCGTTTTGTTTTAGGCAAGCCCAAAACAAAATTCATAGAGATATCAGTCCACGGAGTAGTAGGAATGGGTAAAAGAGTATATAAACCATGATTATGAACTCTAGATTTAGCTTGCCTACATGAAATGCATCTATCACATAATCTCTCTGCGTCTCTCCTCATGTTAGGCCAAAAGAAATGTTCTTGCAAAACAGCTAGAGTTTTCCTAACCCCGAAGTGACATATTAATCCTCAACTATGGGCTTCTCTAACTAACAGCTCGTGCAATGAACTCCTAGGCACACATAATTTATTTTCTCTAAATAAGAACCCATCATGCCTAAAGAACTTGCCAAAGCCAGATGTAGCACATGCATCATAAATATTACCAAAATCAACATCATCAGCATACTGTTCTTTGATATACACAAATCCTAAAAGTTTAGCATCAAGAGTAGTGATAAGAGTATACCTACAAGATAACGCATCAGCTACGACGTTCTCTTTACCTTGTTTGTACTTGATCACGTATGGAAACGTCTCAATGAACTCTATCCACTTGGCATGACGCCTATTCAGCTTACTCTATCCTTTCAAATGCTTCAAGGCTCGTGATCAGTGTGGATGACAAATTCTTTGGGCCACAAGTAATGTTGCCATGTCTCCAAGGCCCTCACTAACGCGTACATCTCCTTGTCATATGTGGGATAGTTGCTGCTCCACTTAACTTCTCACTAAAGAAAGCAATTGGATGTTTTTCCTGCATAAGCACAGCTCCAATACCTACACCTGAGGCATCGCACTCAATCTCAAAAGTTTTAGTAAAGTCAGGCAGAGATAACAAAGGAGCAGAACAAGGTTTATCCTTAAGCAAATTAGAAGCATGCTCTTGTGTAGGACCCCAATGAAATGCAACATTCTTTTTGACCACTTCCGTCAAAGGTGCAGCTATAGTGCTAAAATCTCTAATGAATCGACGATAGAAACTAGCTAAACCATGGAAACTACACACCTCAGAAATAGACTTAGGTACAGGAAGCATGTCATCTAGCCTAGGAATAGGATAGCGGTACTTTACAGTGATTTTGTTGACGGCTTGACAGTCAACGCACATCCTCCACGTCCCACTTTTTTTGGCACAAATAGCACGGGCACGGCGCATGGACTCATGCTCTCTCTCACATAACCTTTTCTCATGAGCTCCTCAACTTGCCTTTGAAGCTCTTTCGTCTCCTCGGGATTACTTTTGGAGGCTGGACGATTAGGAATGGCAGCTCCGGGGATAAGGTCAATCGTGTGCTCGATCCTACGAATCGGTGGTAAATCACTTGGGATCTCCTCAGGGAGTACATCCTCGAACTTCTGCAACAATGAGACAACATTAGTAGGGAAAGTATCATGGAGTTCAGCATCAATAAAATAAGAATCTTTAAATAAGAGTAACAGGATATGAGACTTAGCAAGAAATGTAGTCTTCACATCTCGAGGTTTGGCATAGCAGCTCACTGTTTTGCTGTCCTTGTTTTCCTTCTTTTCTTTAGCTTGCTCCCTTTGCTCGTCATGTTGCTCCTTTAGCCTTAATTGGTCCTCATAAATCTTCTTGGGGCTAAGGGGAGCAAGAGCAATCTTCTTGCCATCCATAGTAAAGGAGTAACGGTTAGTGTAACCGTCGTGGATGACTCTTCGATCATACTGCCACGGTCTACCCAGCAATAGTTGGCTAGCTTGCATGGGCACCACGTCACACAACACCTCATCTCGATACCTTCCAATACGAAAAGGAACCAAGACTTGCTTCACCACATTCACTTCACCACAGTCATTAATCCACTGCAACTTCTATGGGTGGTGATGCTTGGTAGTGGGCAACTTTAATTTATCAATAAGGTATGTGCTAGCAACATTAGTACAGCTCCCACCATCAATTATTACAGTACATACCTTGTCACTAATATGGCATCTCGTATGGAAGATGTTCTCGCGTTGTGCCTCATCTTCAAACTTCACATGAGTAGTAAGAGCACGCCTAGCAACAAGTGCTTCACCATGAGCAGCATACTCAACAACTTCTTCTTCATCAACATCTTCTAATGCTGGCATCTCATCTTCTACACCGATTTCAGAACCTTCACTCTCAACATCTCTATTCCTAAGCATGATCATAACTCTACAGTTGGGACACTAAGTGGCAATATGTCCATGACCTAAACACTTGAAAAACTTAATGTCACTTGTCCTGCTTTGGGATGCTTGGGCAGATTCAGTCTTGGGCTTTGGAGGGCCCTCAAGCTTGGGCTTAGCAAAGCTCTCTGACTTAGGCGTAGACACAAGCTTATCATCCATATGAAAGGTGTTAGATTTCTAAACAGGAACTGAACTAGAAGTAAAACGGGATGTACCTTTCCTTTTGAGTTGCCTTTCCACTTTGATGGCCACATGCAGCATCTCCTCTAAATCCATGTAATGCTGCAACTCTACTACATTGGAAATCTCACGGTTTAAGCCTTGGAGAAAACGACCCATAGTAGCTTCTGCATCCTCCTGATATTGGCTCGGATCATGGTTATTTCCATCTCTTTGTAGTAATCTTCAACACTTTTTGAGCCCTTGGTAAGACCTTGGAGCTTTTGGTATAACTCTCTGTAATAATGAGTAGGAACAAATCTCTTCCTCATGATACGCTTCATCTCATCCCATGTAGACACTGGAGGATCACCATATCTTCTTCAACTAGTGACTAACTGATCCTACTAAACCCTAGCATACTCTATGAACTCAATTGCTGCAAGTTTGACCTTCTTTTCTTCAGAGTAGTGGTGGCAGTCAAACACCATTTCAAGCTTCCTTTCCCACTCCAAATACGCCTCAGGATCATTCTTGCCTGGGAAAGGAGGAATCTTCAATTTTATACTGCCAAGGTTTCCATCCATCTTCTCTTTGCCTCTATCACGAGCTCTATCAACTCGATCTCTATACCCATGGTACCTTCTATGATGTCTATATATCCCAGACTCTTCATTCGAATCATACCCAACATTATCATCATACTCGTCATTGGCAACAACCTTACTTTTTAGACGAGAAGTATCACCTTGTTGGATCTTTGCAAACCGAGTTTCATGTTGGTTCAACTTATCATGAATGTCATTGAATTTCACGTACATCCGTTGGAACTGTTGTTGCATTACCTGAAGCATGAATTCAATCTTTTAAAAGTCGGACTTATCACATTCAGAAGACATTTTCAACAAAGATATCCTCACGTGTTTACACTCGTGCTTCACTCAAGTAATTTGGCTTTTCTCTACTAATGTTTCTCACACACTCAGGCCTTTTTCCCTTACTCTACCTTAACTCTACATGTTCACAATCACACTAGAGACTCGGTCAAAGAATCAACCTCGTAGAATCAACTAATTCACCAAGTATTGTCACCAAGTATTTTCCTTTTTTTTTCAATTCTTCTCCCTTTTGTTGTTTTTCACAGAAAGGTGCGACTAGGGTGACTCAAAGAAAGAAAAAAATAAAATAAAAATAGAAAAAAAATCACTAGAAGGACAAAAAAATGAAAAATGGCCTAAAACTATAGGAAAACGATGGAATTTGGCCAAATAGGGTGTGGCCCGTGAAACAAAGTTTGACGGGTTCATTTTCTTTCGTCGTTTTCTTTAAAACGGGTACTTGCACGCCTCCTAACTCAATCAAATTTTTCTGTTTGAACAGTACCGTAACATTTTTTTTGAATTCTTTTGTTTTTTTTCCTCTTTTTTCTTAATTTGAGGTTCGCAGTTTCCTTGAAAAGAGTAGGGGTGCGACTAGCGTTGAAATAAGTGGCTGAAGAAGTGCAGCTAGGGTGTTTGGAGGGATGCGGCTAAGGTTTTTTTTTTTAGGGATGCAGCTAGGGTTTTGATTGAAAAGTGAGTGACGCACTGACAAACCAGAAATCGAAATCGAAACTTGAACTCTGATACCAACTGATGCGCACGGACAAAAGAAAACGTAGCTTGAAATTTGAAGGAGCTGAAAATGCATTAGGACAACAGCAAGACTGATGAATGACAACTTCCGAAAAGCTAGACCCGAAGCCTAAAGAAACTCGAATCTAAAGGTATTGGACCTTGACCCTACGAATAAGAATTCGAGAACCTAAGGTATAACAATGGTGGATGGTGAAAAAGGAGGCGCCACAAGGAAGAAGACCTTGATAAGCCTAGTTGAAAGGGAACCCAAGAGAAAGGCACACTCAATTTCTGAAAATTCAATTAACTGATCTGTTCATCAATAGCGTTTACAAGGTATTTATAATAATACCTAGCACTTAAGCCCATAAACAAGTGGGTTGGAATTAACACCAACAGAAAATAAGACTAAACTCAAATTCATGCCTAAACCTAGTTACATAAAATAAATAGTCCAAGACACAACAAGACTCAAACGTGGGCTATTCAAACACTTAGCCCATCTTATTGTTAAGCTAAAATAAGACAGTAAACCATGCTCATGTCGTTTGGGCTTCCAAGCAAGTATAAATGTCTTGGGACTCTTCATGGAAGCTTCCTTAACACTTTAATGATGCCAGAGCTTGTTGCATTAATGAGGCCAAGGTTTGTTGCGTCTTCTTGGCTCGAGCTCGTGTAATTGGACCTCCTTGGATAACCAATGGATCCTTAGCATCATGACCATCACGAGCGAGTAGATCTCCATCAATTACATTGATCATCTTCCTTTTGAGCAATCTGAATTCTGTCCATCAACTCTAGCTCAATCCTTAAACTAGCCATCATTCCAAATTGCTCATAAGGTATAATATTTAGGTCGAGGCTTGCAAACTGTTCAAGCAACTCATATTCTCTTGTCATCATGTACAATACCATTCCCATATGCTTCCGGCTCAGAGCATCCGCCGCCACATTAGCTTTCCCCGGGTGGTACAAGATCTCACAATCATAGTCCTTCAGAAGCTTAAGCCATCTTCTTTGTCTCATATTCAACTCTCTTTGAGAGAACAAATACTTCAAACTTTAATGATCCGTAAAAATATGAAATCTCTCACCATATAAGTAATGCCTCCAAATCTTTAGAGCAAACACTACTGCAGCTAACTCTAAATCATGAGTGGGGTAGTTCTTCTCATGGTCCTTTAATTGTCGAGAACCATATGCAACTACCTTACCATGCTGCATTAGTACACATCCCAAACCTTGCCCTAAGGCATCACTGTACACCGCATATCCTCCAGAACCACTAGGAATGGTAAGGATAGGTGCCGTCATCAGCTTGTGCTTCAACTCTTGAAAACTATGCTCACAGGCATCAATCTATTCATATTTTACTTCTTTGCGCGTCAAGCGAGTCAATAGAGCAGCTAACTTCAAGAAACCCTCTACAAATCTTCTATAGTAGCCAGCTAGACCCAGGAAACTCCTAATCTCCATCACCGTTTTCAGTCTCTCCCATTAAACCACCGCTTCAATCTTCGATAGATCGATCGAGACTCTATCTTTACTGATTATATGACCCAAAAAGGAGATATCATCTAGCCAGAAATCACACTTAGCTTGGCATACAATCCTCAATATTTGAGGGTTTGTAGAAGTGTCCTTATGTGCTGCTCGTGCTCTTCTCGAGACCTCGAATAAACCAATATGTCGTCGATAAAGACTATGACAAACTGGTCTAAGTGCTGTTTGAACACATCATTCATCAAGTTCATGAAAGCCGCGGGTGCATTAGTTAATCCAAACGGCTTCACCAAAAATTCATAATGGCTATACCGTGTCCTGAATGCAATCTTAGGGATATCTTCACTTCGGATCTTCAATTGATGATATCCTGATCTCAAGTCTATCTTGGAAAAAACTTGTTCACCCTTAAGCTGATCAAACAGGTCATCAATCCTGGGAAGAGGATACTTGATCTTGATTGTCACCTTATTTAACAATCGGTAGTCGATGCACAACCTCATACTACCGTCTTTCTTCCAGACAAAAAGCATAGGAGCACCCCAAGGAGATACGTTGGGTCGTATAAATCCCTTATCTAGTAACTCCTAAAGTTGCTTCTTCAATTCTTCCAATTCCATTAATGCCATCCGATAGGGAGATCTCGAAATGGGCTCAGTCCTTGGCACCAATTCGATCGTAAACTCTACTTCCCTATCCGGAGGAAGTCCTGGAAGATCGTCCGAAAACACTTCGTGAAAATCCTTGACTACAGGAATTTCATGAAGTCCGGGACGTTTCTTGTCTACGTCCTCCACATAAGCAATAAATCCTTCACATAACCATACATACTTTTCATTACTTTCATTTGAAATCAATTCAAGTAATAAACATACATTAACATTAATCACTTACAAATTTTACAACATAGCTAATGGGTGAAGAGAACATTGCACTTTTAGCATGACAATCTAATATGACATGATTCTTAGCTAACCAATCCATACCCAAAATAACATCAAATCCATACATATTTAGTAGGATTAGGTCAGCGATTTATTCTCTTTCTCGTACCCGTAGCTTACAATTACGATACACTATGTCTGTCATTTGGGATTCCTTAAATGGTGTGCTTATTTGCAACAAGTGTCCTAAAGGTTCAGGCTCAACATGTAATTTCATGACAATCATAGGGGAAACAAATGAATGCGTAGAGCCTGAATCAAATAATGTAGTCATACTTATATCAAACAGATAAATCTTACCTTTAATCACCTTGGACAAGGCATCGGCAGACTCTTCATCGATGGCAAACACTCGTCCTTGGGTCACAGCTTTCTTTTCCTTCTCTACAGCAGTGGCCTTTGGCTGTGGTTGAGGGGTCTTCTCTGATTCCTCAGACGCCCTCAAATTCCTTTTGGGACAATCTCTAATCATGTGTCCCTGTTCACCACACCTAAAACATGCGCCACTTGCCAATCGACATGGCTGTGATCCCTGAAACTTCCAGTATTTGCTCACATCTTTGCCTCGTACTCTTCTGTGAGCTAGCGGTACTTCCAGCTGGGTATCAGGATCTTTCATCACTTATCTTGATCTCGGTAGGTCTAGGAGTTCCTGTATCATTATCATCATAACTCCAAATTCAACATATTGTCATATGACCATTAAATTAAGACAAAGATCAGTTTCTTTTAATTTGTTTACTTACCTATAAAAACTCCTTCAGATCTTCTACTTCTCCTATATGGATACCTATCACTTGGAGCTTTCTCATTTGACTTTCGCTTCATCGGTTCTTTGCCCTTACCTTTAACTTGGAACTCGGCATGATAAAGCTCATAGTCTTGCTGATGGAGACCCATCAAGCATACACAACTCAAGTCATGTTCATGATGTTCGTGATCCTTTGAGCATCCATGGAGGTCCAATTACAAGAGCTAAATCAAAGATAATGCAACAAGCCTTGGCTGGTTTCATTAATATTGCTAGAGAGAAAGCCCAACAAAGCTTGAGCATGGAGGATGATAAAGTCTTCTACAACATGATCCAAGCCCAAGTTCAACCTTCTTCAAGACACATGTATTGGGCTGAAATGCAGTTAGGCTGGATGCATATTTTATTTAGTTAAGTACTATTGGGCTGAACGTTGTCTTAATTTAATTTAAGCCCAATTCCTTTTCAAATAATATATTTTGTAAGACTTCTATTTCTTGTTCTACAAGTTAGGAGAGTAGGATTCTTATTACTTGTTCTGCAAGTTTTCTATTTCCTGTTTTGCAAGTTAGGAAAGTAGAATTCCTATTACTTGTACTGCAAGTTTGCTATTTGACTATAAATAGTTATGTAACCCTTTGGGGAGAACACAATTGATTTTAGTAATAAAATTGAGAGACTTCTTCTCTTTGGTTCTCTTGAGAACTCTTGAACTTATCAAGGTCTTCCTTGTGGCGTTCTTCTACCTTCCACCAATATATATCATAGGTTCTTGCTTTTCTAAGCAATGGGTCTTGGTCCAATACCATTGGTTCTTGTGTTTCTACACAATGGGTCTTGGTTTTACTTCTAATTTTTGTTTTCCTTTGCTGCGTTTTTAACTTGTTATTTTTTTTTCTAGTGTTCTTCGTCTTCTTCATTGAACCTCATCTTCTTTCGATGAGGTCCATATCATTTGGCATCAGAACTTATGTTCAATTCGTGGGAGTCTCGTTTTTGTTTTTTTCGTTGTCTTCTTGTCTTGGACAAACCTTGATCTTGAATCCTTTTTCAAGCCACCACTAGTATTGTTTGTCCCTCAAACCTATTGTCTTCATTAAAATAACCTACCTTTACTTAGCCACCAAGTAAACCATATCTTGTTCTCCAAGTAACCAAATCCCAAAGGTTTTCTTGCTCACGAAGAAACCTTCGAAAGCTCTACAATCGTATCTTGTTCTCCAAGCAACCAAATCCCAAAGGTTTTCTTGCTCACCAAGAAACCTTCAAAAGCTCTACATCACATAAAGACTACTTGTTTCACAAGCCACTGTTCCCTTTTGTTCCTTGCCACACAAGCTACCTCCAAAACTAGCTTGCTTTTGTCAAAAGTTGACTTGTTCCCCAAGTAAACCTCTTCTTATTGTTTAGACATTTTGTTTTTTTTTTCTTCATTGTTCGTTTACTTTAGTAAAATATAAATAAAAGAAAAAAAGAGAAAAAAAGAAAAGAAAAAAAAAGGAGAAAAGAAAAATCAATTCAAGAGAGGATTTATTACATCGTGTGTAGCAAGTGCAACATCAAAGGCAATTTGTGGAGGTGTGCTTCATCAAAATCTTGAGGTAGTCATTCTTTCTTGAGCTTTGAGATTTCTTATTTGCCTAATTTGAAAATTCATTGTTACCATTCTACCCTACTACCTAAAATTACCTTTTTTACCCTACCACATAAAAGGATAAAACTACCTCACCTTTGGCTAAACTCTACCCTAATTAAACACCCCAAAACACACATATTTCCTTCAAGGTTTAGTTTCATTAGAGTCTTCTTAAGCCTTATTGAGTCTTGCAAAGTCTTGTTGAGTCTTCATTGTTTTGTTTTCCCTTGATTAAAATCTTGTACTTAGCTTGTTTATTGTTGGTTGATAGTTGAATTCCATAAGCTGATTTTTGATTGAGTCTTGAGTTCAATATAGAACCTATAGAGAAAAGTTGTGTGAGGAAAAAAGGCAAGAGTGTGTAAGTAACATTAGTAGAGAAAAGCCATATTAAAATTGTGTGAAACACGAGTGTGAGTGTTACATTCTTGTGTGTATTGAGTGTAAACACGTGAGGTCATACTTGTGAGGTCCTTTTCTTTTACTAACGTTTCTTCCAAGTTACAATCATGTCTTCTAATAGTGAAAAGCTTGATTTGAGTAAGATTGAGATCATGTTCCAAGCTATGCAACAACAACTTTCGAGGATAGAGTCGAAGTTGGTTAAATATGATAAGTTGGAGAAACATGATGCTACCCTAGCTAAGGTAAACCAAGGTAATACCTCCCATGCATGTGGTATTGTTGCTAATAATAAGTTGGATAGCAACTACGTGGAAGAATCCAATGATGATTCTATACTGCCATTAAAAGATGATGAGGATAGTATGGAATTACCTATGGATGGAAAGGTATCTGTAGCATGTCAAGCTTCAAGTGCGAAAGATGAGAATCAATTGAGATTAAAAGAGAGTGAGAAAAGAATAGTGAGTGAAGTTGAGGCTAGGCAAAAAGAGAAAACAATTGAGATTGAGTATGATGCTTTAAGCATAGGTATCAAAGTTGTTTTAATGCAAGAGAAGTACCTCATTGCTTTTTTCAGTGAGAAGTTAAGTGGAGCTGCCCTTAACTATCCCACATATGATAAAGAGATGTATGCATTAGTGAGGGCCTTGGAAACATGGTAACACTATTTATGGCCCAAGGAATTTGTCATCCACACTGATCATGAGTCCTTGAAGCACTTGAAAGGACAAAGCAAGTTGAACAAGCGCCATGCCAAGTGGATGGAGTTCATTGAGACATTTCCATATGTGATCAAATATAAACAAAGTAAAGAAAATGTCATGGCTGGTGCATTGTCTCGAAGGTTCTCTAAGATGGCTCACTTCATTGCTTGTCACAAGACAGATGATGCAAGCAACATTGCCGATTTATTCTTCAAGGAAATTTTCGTTTACATGGTGTTCCGAGGACCATTGTTTCTGACCGTGATGTGAAGTTCCTTAGCTACTTTTGGAAAACATTATAGGGAAAGTTAGGAACAAAGCTATTGTTTTCCACTACTTGTCATCCACAAACCGATTGTAAAACTGAAGTAGTCAATCGTACTTTATCTACTTTGTTGAGGTCCATTATTCAAAAGAATTTGAATAATTGGGAAGATTATTTGCCTTATGGGGAGTTTGCTTGCAATAAAAGTGTACGTTCTACTACTAGTCATTCTCCATTTGAAGTTGTTTATGGTTTTAATCCACTCACTCCATTAGAACTTTTACCACTACCTATTGAGGAGAGAACTAGTTTGGATGGTAAAAAGAAAGCTGATTTTGTTAAGCAACTACATGAGAAGGTACGTCAGAACATTATGAAGAGGACTGAGCAATATGCTACTCAAGCCAACAAGCATCGCAAGAAAGTTGTCTTTGAACCTGGTGATTGGGTTTGGGTACATATGCGTAAAGAGAGATTTCCTCCTCAACGTTGCTCCAAGTTGCAACCTCGAGGAGATGGACCATTCCAAGTGATTGAGAAGATCAATGACAATGCTTATAAATTGGATCTTCCAGGTGAGTATAATGTTAGTGCTACATTTAATGTTTCTGATCTTTCTCCCTTTGATATTGATATAGGTGATTCTGATTTGAGGACAAATCCTTTCGAGGAGAGGGGGAATGATGGAGACCTATCAAGCATACACAACTCAAGTCATGTTCGTGATGTTCATGATCCTTTGAGCATCTATGGAGGTCCAATTACAAGAGCTAAATCAAAGATAATGCAACAAGCCTTGGCTGATTTCATTAATATTGCTAGAGAGAAAGCCCAACAAAGCTTGAGCATGGAGGATGATAAAGTCTTCTACAACATGATCTAAGCCCAAGTTCAACCTTCTTGGAGACACACACACATGTATTGAATCGAAATGCAATTAGGCTGGATGCATATTTTATTTAGTTAAGTATTATTGGGCTGAACGTTGTCTTAATTTAATTTAAGCCCAATTCCTTTTTAAATAATATATTTTGTAGGACTTCTATTTCTTGTTCTACAAGTTAGGAGAGTAGGATTCCTATTACTTGTTCTGCAAGTTTGCTATTTCCTATTTTACAAGTTAGGAAAGTAGGATTCCTATTACTTGTACTGCAAGTTTGCTATTTGCCTATAAATAGTTATGTAACCCTTTGGGGAGAATACAATTGATTTTAGTAATAAAATTGAGAGACTTCTTCCTTTTGGTTCTCTTGAGAACTCTTGAACTTATCAAGGTCTTCCTTGTGGCGTTCTTCTACCTTCCACCAATATATACCATAGGTTCTTGCTTTTTTAAGCAACGGGTCTTGGTCCAATACCATAGGTTCTTGTGTTTCTACACAACAGGTCTTGGTCTTACTTCTAATTTTTGTTTTCGTTTGCTGCGTTTTTAACTTGTTATTGCTTTTCTTCAAGTGTTCTTCGTCTTCTTCATTGAACCTCATCTTCTTTCGATGAGGTCCATATCACCTGCTCACACAACTGAGCCTTATGGACCGCCTCTCCATAAGTGGTGATATCCATAGTATATAGATTAGATCGGATGGGGACTTCAATCCCTCTATAAACTGATAGATCTTATGTCCTTCATTTCTTAAGACCTCTGGATCGAATCTGCTCAAGGTAATGAACTTCGATTCATATTGATTTACTATCATTGTCCCTTGAGTCAAGCTCAAAAACTCTATCTTCAACCTATTCTGATTAATGCGTGGGATATACTGCTCATTAAAGGCTTCTACAAATCTATCCCATGTAATCTTCGTATATTGGGCCTCCAATACGGTTCTAGTGGCCCGCCACCAATACTCGGCATCATCTATCAATAGATAAGCAGCCAAGCCCACCTTCTCCCTTTCGGAGCAGGTCATATACTTAAAAGATTTCATGATCGCCTTCATCCAGTTTTCTACGACCAACAAATCTCTTTCTCCCTTAAACTTAGGCAGATCTAACTTCTTGAATTCTTTGATCAACGTCACACTACAATATGCCTTGCGATCCCGTCTTTCAGTAACTAGGACTGCTGGGGGTAACTCTGTAGGAGGAACAATAGGTGTAGCTGCTAGGGTACTTGTGGCCACATTCAAAAAGTTCAACATAAACTATATGAACATGGTGGCTGATGGAGATCCACTTGCTCGTGATGTTCATGATGCTAAGGATATGATAATTCTATAATTTATAGAATTATCATGAATTTAATGATATAATTTATCTCTAAATCATTACTATTAGATTCAAATCCCTCATTTATCTGTTAAATTTCTCTCAATGATGTAGGAACTCCAATTGATAAAGAAGTCAAAGATGTAAAGGATTTCAGTTCCAAATTTCATTCAAACACAAGATTTTGTTGATAAAGCTCCATGCATGGATATTTCTACTGGCTGCCAAGAAAGATAAATTGTTGCATTTATCTTTTATGAAAATAAATTGTCAAGATGGACTTTTTGCTAAGGATACAGATAAACAAGGGAGCTGATAAAAGATAAATTTTCTTTTAAGATAAAGATTGAGCCCTATTAGCCAAGATTTTGAGCTAATCATCATCCCCACTGCCTCTATAAATAGCCAGCTTCAGCATCATGAAGAGCATTCAATCCTACTAGGGGATATAGAGTAGTTTAGTTTTATTCTCTTTGTTTTAGTTTTCAAGTTTTCAGCTAAATTTCTTTTGATTTTTATTTTGCAATATTTTAGAAGTTTTGATTTAAATAAAGATTTTTTTTATTTTCACTTTCTTGCTATTTTAAATACATTAGTGTTTTGATAAAAAAATTTCTTTCGATCGTTTGAATAAAATTAGGGTGTGAAATTTTAGTACTTAGTAAGCAATTCACAAATTCAATCCTCGTGGGAACGATACTCTACTCATCACTTTATTACTTGCTACGGTCCGTACACTTGCGGTACACTCATCGAAAATTCGGTAACAAGTTTTTGGCGACGTTGCCTGGTATTGAAGGATTTGTTTTGCTAATATTAATACCAAGCATACCTAGTTTTAATTCAAATATTTTTTTTCGTTTTCTCCTTCCTTGATACTAATATCTTCTCTTGTTTTTCTTGCGAGGTACATCGGCCTAGTGCATGAGTCGTGCAAGGAGTGGTGAATTGGCTCCCTTTGACCCCAAAATTGAAAGGACTTTACGAAGAATCAAGAAGGAGAACCAAGAGACCTTGTTGAAACAAATACCATGTAAGAAACAGACACCAAGGCTCTTCGAGATTATGCAATGCCTACAGTTAATGGATTCGAGATGAGCAGAAGATATCCAACCATTCAAGCAAACAATTTCGAGATCAAACCAGCCATCATCCAAATAATCCAAACTTCTGTACAGTTTGGGGGTTCAATCAATGATGATCCTAATGCCCATCTGAAACATTTTTTACAAATTTGCTCTACTTTTAAGAATAATGGTGTTTCTGATGATGCGATAAGACTGAGATTATTTCCTTTTTCTCTCAGGGATAAAGCGATGGATTAGCTGAACTCATTGGCACCAGGATCAATCACAACATGGGAGGACTTAGTCCAGAAGTTCTTGGCAAAATTCTTCCCACCAACCAAAACAACTAAGATGAGGAACGACATCACCACTTTCATGCAACACGATTCAGAGTCACTTTATGAAGCATGGGAGAGGTACAAAGAACTCTTGAGAAGGTGTCCTCATCATGGGATTCCAAATTGGTTGCAAGTGCAGATATTCTACAATGGGTTGATAAGCCAGACCAGAACTACTATAGACACAGCTGTAGGTGGTGCATTAATGAGTAAGTCTATAGATGATGCCTACAACTTGATAGAAGACATGGCTGTAAACAGTTATCAATGGTCAGCTGAGAGGCTAAAATCAAAAAGAACAGTAAGTATGTATGAGTTAGATGCACTCACCACCCTTACCTCTCAAATCTCAGCCTTGACCAAAAAGGTTGATTCTCTTGGAATCAATCAACAACCCAACCCAATTCATTCCATTCAAAGCCCTTTCGTAACCTGTGATAATTGTGGGGGTAATCACTCTGGCGATAGGTGTCCTATTCAAACCGAACAAGTCCAATATGTTTCCCATCCAAATAGGAACCATAACCCATTCTCAAACACCTATAACCCTAGCTGGAGAAATCACCCAAATTTGTCTTGGAACAATAATCAAGGGCAATCATCTAACCCAAGACCTACCTATCCTCCTGGTTTCCATACTCAACCACCACTACCACTTCCGTATAATCCTCTACCACAAGTCCCACCACAAGAAAAAAAGCCTTCCTTAGAAGAGATGTTCACCACCATCTTACAAAACCAAGCAGCTTCTATAAAGAACCTAGAAATTCAGGTAGGTCAGATTGCCAATGCCATTAGTAATCGTCCCCAAGGTACCCTGCCTAGCAATACTGAACCTAATCTAAGAAGGGAAGAGCAATGTAAATCAATCACCTTGAGGAAGGGTAAAGAAATGGGCTACATACCTAAAGAATCAGAGAAAGATGTTAGAGTTGAAGTCCAGGCAGAAGAAGAAGATAAGCAACAAAAGAAAATTGAGCAGACTTCATCTCAATCTGGTAAGACCACTGAATCACCTCCTCCACCTATCCCTTTTCCTCAAAGATTCAAGCAAAAGAAGACAGATAGGCAATTTGCTAAGTTCCTAGAGGTATTCAAAAAGCTCCACATCAACATCCCTTTCTCTGATACATTGGAGCAAATGCCAATTTATGCCAAATTCATGAAGGACATCATCTCCAAGAGAAGGCAAATTGAGGATTTTGAAACTGTTTATCTTACTGAGGAGTGCAACACCATTTTGCAAAGGAACTTACCACCTAAGCTTGAAGATCCAGGGAGTTTTACTATTCCTTGCACTATTGGTAACTTATTTTTTAATAAAGCTTTATGTGATTTAGGTACAAGTATTAATTTAATGCCTTTTTCTATTTTCAGGAAACTTGGACTAGGAGAGACCAAACCCACCAAGATAACACTCCAATTAGCAGACCGGTCTCTCAAGTATCCAAGAGGCATTATTGAGGATGCGCTAGTGAAGGTTGACAAATTTGTCTTTCCAGCTGATTTTGTAGTGTTGGATATGGAGGAAGATCGTGAAGTCCCAATTATCCTTGGAAGGCCCTTTTTGGCAACTGGTAAGGCTCTTATCGATGTGCAAAAAAGAGAGCTCAGCATGCGGGTCAATGAT
The DNA here is from genome assembly GCA_032173925.1 of Heritiera fomes. Lineage (NCBI taxonomy): Eukaryota > Viridiplantae > Streptophyta > Magnoliopsida > Malvales > Malvaceae > Heritiera > Heritiera fomes. The sequence goes on from JAPDPM010000011.1 coordinate 22,971,327, forward strand.
CAAGAGGTAACATTTAATCTTTTCTCTGCAATTAAATTCCTAAGTGAGACTGATGATTGTTTTAAAGTGAATGAAGAAGAGAGTATAGTTCATGGAATATTAATCAATCAACAACCTATGGACACCATAGAAGCAATTCTTGATGAAGAGAAGCCCAATTGTGCTGAGCCTAACGAGTTGGATGAATTCAAAAAGCAAGCATATGAGAGTGCTAGACTCTTTAAGGAGAGAATGAAGAAGTGGCATGACAAGGAGATAGTGGAAAGACAATTTGAGCCGGGGCAACAGGTTTTACTCTACAATTCTTATTTGAAGCTATTTCTAGGTAAGTTGAAATCAAGGTGGTCTGGACCATTCATTGTTACTCAAGTATTTCCATATGGAATTGTGGAAATAGGAGCTGAATTTTCAAAGGAACCATTTAAGGTTAGTGGTCAGAGATTGAAACATTATTGGGGAGGAGTGATCGATCGTGGAAAATCGGTTACTGATCTTAATGATCCATCTTAAAGAATGACAGACATAGTCAGGCTGATGACTATAAATCAAGCGCTTCTGGGGAGGCAACCCCAACATTTTATTGCTTTCTTAGTTATTTCTCTTATTTCTTAGTTTAGATATTTCATAGTTGATTTCTTTTCTTTATTTTAGAGGTGTCAGAGTCTAAGTTTGGGGGAGCAAAAAGGAATTTGGCAAGTTTTACAGTTTGAGCTTCATTGAAAAAGTCAGGGGAGTTTCCTTTATCCTTTTCTTGAATTCTTAAATTTCTTATACATTGAGAACAATGTATGTTTCAAGTTGGGGGGAAGAGCAAAATTTTTATTTTCAAAGATTGAGCAAAATTTTTTCAATTTTATTTTGAAATCTTTGCAAAAATTTTATGCTTTAAAATAGTTTTTACCTTGAAGTGATTATATGCTTGCTTGATAATTCCTTGATATTTAACCATTGATTGAGAATGTTATAGCAAAATGAAATTCATCAATATGTACAAAGTATGTGAATGAATTCTTTAGTGAATTATCTTTTTTATTGAGATTTTTCCAAAAATTAAATGCACTATGTTTCTATCATTGAAGTCATGCATATTTAGAGAAGATTTATGTGAATAGGAATAAACACTAGTATTTAAAGTTTGTTATTTGTCTAGAATTTGTTCTATCATCTCTCAAGGTGAAATTCTAGAACACACTTAGATAAAGAGGTGATTTAGGCCATCTTTGGACCGTTTGAGCTTTTTCAAGACTACCATGATATATTTTATCCTTAGTCACCCAATTTGAGCTTAAATAGACCTTCTTTCTTGTTTTACCTACATTAATAATTAGCCTAGCCTATAAAAAAAAATTTTCCCATACCCCGTTATATGCATGAGGACTATGTCAAGATATATTTAGAGCTACGCATATATGGAAGAAAGGGTGAAAAAAAAACAGATGAAAAAAGAAACAAAAAAGAAAAAGAAATTCAAAAAAAAAAGAAATCAAGTTGGGGGAATTATTTGAAAGCTCTTAAAAAGTCCAAGAAAAAAAAATGCATGATTAGGGGTTAAGCCTAAAAATCCTATTTCTCCTACCTATTACCTTAGCCATACATTACAAGCTTATAAAGTCCTATTGATCTTTGGCTATGTGTGTCTACATTAGTGGAGAGAAGATGAGAAAAACAAACTTATAGAAGATAACTATTCTTTGAGATCTTTTGTTATGTTCATATTTGTATAAATTCATCCGGATTGCATGAACTGAAATGAAGAAACATTTACACACACACACGGAAAAATTCAATTGAATTGATACTCTCTTTTGAATGAGTTTATATATATTTAGCTAATGATTATGAATTTTCATGGAGTTGTAATGTTTTCAAAATCTTTGGAGAAATTAAAGGGAAATCATTCTTGCAAGTGTATTTGACCTCTAGGTACATTTCTTTGGGAATGTTATTTTGCTCGAGGACAAGCAAAAATTCAAGTTTGGGGGTGTGATAATTCTATAATTTATATAATTATCATGAATTTAATGATATAATTTATCTCTAAATCATTACTATTAGATTCAAATCCCTCATTTATCTGTTAAATTTCTCTCAATGATGTAGGAACTCCAATTGATAAAGAAGTCAAAGATGTAAAGGATTTCAGTTCCAAATTTCATTCAAACACAAGACTTTTTTGATAAAGCTTCATGCATGGATATTTCTACTGGCTACCAAGAAAGATAAATTGTTGCATTTATCTTTTATAAAGATAAATTATCAAGATGGATGAGATAAAAAAGGGAGCTGATAAAAGATAAATTTTCTTTTAAGATAAAGATTGAGCCCTATTAGACAAGATTTTGAGCTAATCATCATCCCCACTGCCTCTATAAATAGCCAGCTTCAGTATCATGAAGAGCATTCAATCCTACTAGGGGATATAGAGTAGTTTAGTTTTATTCTCTTTGTTTTAGTTTTCAAGTTTTCAGCTAAATTTCTTTTGATTTTTATTTTGTAATATTTTAGAAGTTTTGATTTAAATAAAGATTTTTTTATTTTCACTTTCTTGCTATTTTAAATACATTAGTGTTTTGATAAAAAAATTTCTTTCGATCGTTTGAATAAAATTAGGGTGTGAAATTTTAGTACTTAGTAAGCAATTCACAAATTCAATCCTAGTGGGAACGATACTCTACTCATCACTTTATTACTTGCTACGATCCGTACACTTGCGGTACACTCATCGAAAATTCAGTAACAGGATCCATTGGTCATCCAAGGAGGTCTAATTACCCAAGCTCGAGCCAAGAAGACGCAACAAGCCCTGACCTCATTAATGCAACAAGCTCTGGCATCATTGAAGTGTCAAGGAAGCTTCCATGAAGGGTCCCAAGACATCTATACTTGCTTGGAAGCCCAAACGACATGAGCATGGTTTACTGTCTTATTTTAGCTTAACAATAAGATGGGCTAAGTGTTTGAATAGCCCACATTTGAGTCTTGTTGTGTCTTGGACTATTTATTTTATGTAACTAGGTTTAGGCATGAATTTGGGTTTAGTCTTATTTTCTGTTGGTGTTAATTCCAGCCCACTTGTTTATGGGCTTAAGTGCTAGGTATTATTATAAATACCTTGTAAACGCTATTGATGAATAGATCAGTTTTGAATTTCAAAATTTGAGTGTGCCTTTCTCTTGGGTTCCCTCTAGACTAAGCTTATCAAGGTCTTCTTCCTTGTGGCACCTCCTTTTTCACCATCCACAATTACTATACCTTAGGTTCTCGAATTCTTATTCGTAGGGTCAAGGTCCAATACCTTTGGGTTTGAGTCTCTTTAGGCTTCGGGTCTAGGTTTCAAAAGTTTGTCCTGTTGCGTTTCAGCTCCTTCAAATTCCAAGCTACGTTTTCTCTTGTCCGTGCGCATCGGTTGGTATATGCTTCTCCATTTTTGCTAGCCTAGTATTCGGACTATACGGTGGAGATGGAGGAGGAGACTGTACTGGGGGCTGTTCTTCACGACCCCGTCCTCTTCCTCTACTAGTACCTCTTCTACGTGAGCTCATGCTGTCAATATAATCACAATTTGAGCTCTTTAGTATAACTATAAACAGTTATACTATGCATATGTATTCAGACAAGTACAGTACATTGGGGATAGACATTAATTCTAGCTTATTGACATCGACAAACTTTCGTCAAATTAGCTTTGATACCAATATGTGACGTCCCTGTCACTACATCTTACCATCTAACTTTTTCCTTATTATCTTATACGACTTGATTTGACTTGTTCATCAATGTCATTCCTTCTTCTTCTTAAGCTTAATATCTAATAGCTCAATATGATTAATTTACTTTCAATAAACAGAATAATAATATGTATATATATCATTCCATACCACAGGATCTTACACATCATTCTTAACTTAAATCCCTGACATCTTATGTACATAATGTTAACTTGTACTGTACCATAGCTGAATTACAATTTACTTTATGTAAGTACATAAGTATATCTTCAATACTAACTGGGAAGCGTATCATGAAGGTACACTTTGATATCTCAAAAGCAAGCTCCTCTATTCGTAGCGGGCTCCACTTCAGATAATTTGTAGGAAAAATATTCATAAAATGGTGAGTTTACGCTCAGTAAGAAAAATATGTAAATGAGCGTACTATGCCTCTATATGTAGTTTTCCTACTTGGCTCTATAATGTCACGTAAATCATTATAAAGCGTATAGCATAGACTTCTTTCAAATCATCATATGAAATTATATTTCACGTACTTTCATTAAAATATACTTCACATGCTTTCTTCAAAACATACTTCATATACTTGCATCAAAACATGCATCATATTCTTTCTTTAAAACATACATCATATAGCTTGTAAATAACAGAAAGACAATTTGCATATTAACAAAATTATTGATAGGATGATATTTTGTGAATTTTATATGTGCTAATATATTTGCTTTATTGATGTTTTATGCCTAAAAAAGCTTACTAATGTTTATTTTATGTTTTAGGTATTAAATATCAAAGTTGGAATAAAAAGAAGCTAAAAAGAGCAAAGTGCAGTATTTTCTGTCCAGCTTGGAAGATTGACGTTTTTGACCAATTTAACAACCTGATCTCAAGAAGCAGCCTTCAAAGAAGTTGTAGAGGACTTCTCAAGGTTTCTAGAATGTACAAGATTGCAAAAATCGGAGTTCATTTGATGGGTCAAACGTTTAGACAAAATCAGTACGAAATTTTGGGCAGAAAAACGAGATTGAGAAGAAATTCTAACAAAGCAAGTTCAAGACCAGATTTTGTTGAGAGAAGACAATTTCTTAATTTTATTTTGTCTTAGATCTATAATTAATTAATAAAAATAGGCCTTAGGAATTTTACTTAGAAAATAATTGTAAAAAGATGATGAGATAAAGGTAGGAGTTTGATTAGTCAAATTACTTGTTTTCCAAGTAAAGTCTTTTCTGAATCCCACATTGCTTAGGTCCCACATTGCTTAGGTGTAAAATCCGAATTTTATTATACTGTATGCCATATGTGTACATTATTGATAGTGGAAATAAAAATTTTGTGAAATTAAATCGAATGTAAATTTCCACTTTTCAATCTAAGAGATGATTTATAGTGTAGTGTATAAAGAAAGAGAAACAAATATTAAAGTGTAACAAGATATTGTTGGGATTTAATTATTATGGTATGAAAGCATTAAATGAGGTAAGACAAAGTTAATAATTGTGGTTGACATTGGCGTGGGAAAGAAGAAGAATAAAAGAGAAATTGGAGTCAAAAATGTGCAGAAGGCCTGTCGCCCGTTGCCTTTTTGACTGCAATCCGTTCCTTTGGCTGGAAATTCTTCAATATTAATGGGCTGTCAGACGAATGGAGAAAAGAGAGGAAGGAGAGCCAATCAACGTGGGCGGCTGGAAGAAGTTGGCGAGAAGAAGAGAAAATTTAGTCAATAACATGACGTCTTTTGCTGCACTTTTTCTACCCGTTTTAATGCTGTTCAGATGTTCTCTTGATGCAATTTTCTTCATGAATTAATGCACTATCAGACGAGGTAATGATGAAGGAAGGGATAAGGAGCAGATGGTGAATTCTGGTTGGACTAACATGCCTATATAAGGAAGCAAACTTCTCCTCCTTAAACAACCGTCTCACCCAATTCTGGGATTTATGCAAGTTAACTTTTCTTCCCTTTCCTCACGTACAGGAGCCGTGAAAATCTCACTCTTAACTAGCCAAACCTTCCTCTAATGTTGAAGAACTAAGGAAACAAACAACTAAGCTAAGAAGGCAAGAACGCATTCTGTTGTTGGAAGAGCAGCTCAGTAAAGGTGAGTTTCATAGCTTTTATGGTTCTCTTGATATTAATCATAGATATAGCCTGGTTGTAGTTGAATATTGATGAACAAGATAAGAAAATAGATGGAAAAATAACCAAGAATGAGTAAGGAAAAACGACGGGCGAGTAGAAATTGCTAGTCGAAATGGGGTAGTACTCGCCCAAAAAGATGGGACGAGGTTAGGAGAAAGCTTATATGAGTTCGCCAGTATGTGGTCCCGGCGGGCGAGGACCAGTGATCGCCAGTGTGCGAGAATGGCGATAATAGTAGTCGCCCATGTAGAGTTGATGATAGCCAGTAGGGCGAGTAGGTGAAAAAGAAGGCGCCAACGTATTCCGTTACAGGGCGAATTCCCACGAATAAGCCGCAAATGAAAAGGGTGCTATGACGGGCGAATGGCGAACTGAGTTCGCCAAAGTGCCATATTTTTAGGAAAAATATAAGTCTTTTTGGAAAATATTAATAATGTGAATAAATGCTTTGCAGACCGGAATTGAGCAAGGCGGGCGAGAAGCTACGCCGTATCAGACGAGGTAAGGAAGTTGTATGTGATGCAAATGCATGTCCTGTGGAGTAAAAACGTTAAGAAAATATCGGAATTTGTTTTATTTTCTGACATGCATGTTTGATAAATTGTTTTGGTTTCGGGCGAGCTACAAGCCGCCATAAGTTCATTGGTTGGTCGAATTGACTAAGGCGGGCGAGTAGTTTTGTATTAGACAGAAACTCGGGCGAGCAAATGGCGAATTCTTTGTTTGAGATCTGGGCGAGTGCCTTTGTTTTTAAGAGAAATCCGGTAAGCCTTGATCGGGCGAACCTTTTTTTTAAGTGTAAGGGCGGGCGATCTTTATTTTAAGTAAAAGGCGGGCGAACTGTTAGCAAAACAGCCGTACTGTGTTTTGAAAACCATGAGGCGGGCGACTATTATTCGCCGTCTTGTCGAGTAGTCAGGGCGAGCTACTGAGGGCGAGTAGGCTCTGGCGAACGATTTTTAAATGTAATTTCGTAAATGAAAAATGAAGTATTTTAATTATTTTGAAAATAGAAAATATCAAATTTTCGGGCGAGTGGTCCCTTGGGCGAATCGATTCTCGGGCGAGTAGTCCCTTGGGCGAAATGGGCTAATGGGCGAGCTGACCCTGGGCGAATTAGCCGTGGGCGAACCGGCTCCCAACCTGCCTCTCTTTCATAGAAAATGTTGAAAAAGGAGGGTTGTTTTACTTGTTATAAACCCTTTTGGAAACTAAATCATTTTATGGAAATGATAACTTGATTTTGAGACATTAGGCCATGAGTTCATGCATTATCACTTATGTACTTTGCGTGACCTAACTAGGGCGATGGCTCGGGTCAAATAGACCAGCGAGTGCACCCTGGGGCGTCACAGGGCTGATGGACCTGCCAAGTCTTCAGCGGTCTCGAGGTCACTTGGCAAGTAGACCCGAGGACCACCTACAGATTATGGCCATACATCTAGATGAGATAACCGTGAGGGGCGATGGCCTACGGGTGCACCCCAAAAGCGGATGATTTGTGTTCTTAGCATGATTTATTTGTTGCCTAGTCTCAACTTATCAGTTTCTAAAGATTTATGAAAGGATCTGGTAAATCCTGTTTTTATGTTAACTGTGTTTATTATTTCCTAATGAGTGTGATCGTTAGGATGATTAAATGGTTTTGAGATTTTAGCTTTTATTTTTTTAAAAGCAGCATACACCTTCTTTACTGAGCACATTGTCGCTCACTCCTTATTTTCCACTCCACAGATAACTGATTTGAACTAAGAGACTTACCTTCCAGAGATTTGAGATCGAAGGTATGTTATATTCTTTTATATATTCAGCAAAGTTGTACAGTACTACTTTAACTACGAAGGGAATGTATATACATCTTAAGGAACATACTTTATTAATTCATGATGTAGTAAAAGTTGTTAAGCACCACAGACAGCCCAACCGGTAAATAAGTGTAGTTTACAAGTGAATATTCTGTTGTATAGTGGTTTTGGGATGTTACAGATTTAATGGTATCAGAGCAGGGTTGGTCGGATGTCTAGTGATGCTTTAATAGTGAAATAGTATACATTCCCCTGTAGTACTGTATAAACTGAATATATAATGGATGTGTTAATGATAAGTGATAAACGATTTCTGTACTACAGATATGAGTGGAAGGAGGAGGGTGCGCTCAGTGAGAGGTATAGGCCGAGGTAGGGCGGCACAGACTCCGGAACCACAGACACCGGAACCTGCCCCAAGACCTCCACGTCCTCTACAGTTAGAGAGCATTGATGCTCGTGTGAACCAAGTAGAGAGATTGGTAGCCGATTTTATGGCTATGTATCAGGCGGATAGAGCCGCTGATAGGGCAGAGAGGGAGAGAGCTACAGCTCCCGCAGCCCCAGTAGAGGCACCTGCACCGCCACAGCCGGCACCAGCTGTGCCTGAGCCTGAGCCTATTCCACCACCAGCACCTCAGCCACCGATAGCTCCACCACAGCCACTGATTCAGCAGCCACGAAATGCAGAGTCATATTGTAATGTGGCATTGGTGAAATCATTTAAGAAATTGGATCCACCGAAGTTTAAAGGTACTAGGGATCCATTGGTGGCAGAACAGTGGGTTATAGAGATTGATAGATTACTCGAGATTATGAGATGTTCAGAGACAGAGAAAGTGGGCCTAGCTGTGTTCCAACTGGCAGATGATGCGAGACATTGGTGGAAGGCCACCCAGACGGTATTATTTGCTCAGCATCAGGATCTGTCATGGGATATGTTTGTGGAAGCTTTTAGAAGGCAATATATTCCTGACACTGCTCAAGATAAATTACAGCAGGAATTTATGGATTTAGTACAGGGTAGTATGTCAGTGAATGAGTATGAGGCTAAATTTACTACCTTGAGCCGTTTTGATCCACAGACCAGTACAAATGCCCGGTATAAGATTTCGAGATTTAAAGCGGGTTTGAGGCCATCCATCAGAGTAAAGCTAGCCCCATTTGTTATACAGACTTATGATGAGATAGTTCAACGGGCTCAGCTATGTGAGAGGGACTATGAGCAGTTCCAGCTCGATTTCAGTAGCAAGAATAAAGGCAGAGGAAAAGGAAAAGCTAAGAGGTTTATGGAGGATAGACCAGGTAGAGAGCAGTTTAAGAAGACCAGATCTTCGGGCATACAGATTTCAGAGGGCAAAATTGATAGACCAGCAGTTTCTACTCCTGCTAGTGGCCCCACTACCACTCAGAGGAGTGTTGCGCCCTTATGTAGACATTGTGGAAGGTCGCATGGATCGCGCCCTTGTCCTGTAATGACTGGAGTATGTTTTAGATGTGGACAGACGGGGCACTTTATTAAGGATTGCCCGATGCGTAGAGAGTCGACTGCTTCTACTATACCTCCTGCAGTACCTCAGATAGCGGCCCCGGCAGCTCAGAATGTACCAGAGAAAGCGACACCCTCACAGCCAAGGCGAGCGACAGCCGCAGAAAAGGGTAAGAAGGTTGTGACTCAGGGTCGGGTGTACGCGTTGGATCAAGAGACTGCCGACGCCTCTATCGATGTGATTAAAGGTAAAATTTATCTTTTTGATATTCCCGTAATTGCCTTAATTGACCCGGGTTCTACCCACTCATTCTTATCCCCTGCATATGCCAACAGGACCCCAGTAGAGCCGGAGTTGTTAGAATATACATTGCGAGTGAAAACTCCTTTTAATGATTTCCAGATGACAGATGTTATATATAGGAGTTGTAAATTGACTATAGGAGAGAAGGTTGTGACAGCTAACCTAATTTTGTTGGATATATATGATTTTGATATCATTTTAGGAATGGATTGGTTGGCTGCAAATCATGTTAGTTTGGACTGTAATACTAAGTTTATTACCTTCTCTTATCCCGAAAAGTACATTGTAAAGTTACTGTAAATTAATAAAAGTATGAGAATTTATGTTGTGAAATGACATGTGTACTGAAATTGTGGTTGTGTATGAATGTTTATGAAGGATATATTGCTAGTGTGAAGGATGTTGAGAGGAAGCATCCAAAGATACAAGAGATTCATGTGGTTAAGGACTTCTCGGATGTATTTCCAGAGGACTTACCAGGGTTACCACCGGATCGAGAGACGGAGTTTATGATCGAGTTGGTACCCGGTACGGAGCCGATTTCTAGACCCCCATATAGGATGGCACTGACAGAGTTGAATGAGCTCAAGAAGCAGCTCCAAGAATTATTAGATAAGGGATTTATACGTCCTAGTGTGTCACCGTGGGGAGCTCCAGTATTATTTGTTCGGAAGAAGGATGGTAGCCTTCGGTTGTGTATTGATTATCGGATGTTGAATCGGGCTACTGTTAAGAATAAGTATCCACTACCTCGGATTGATGATTTGTTTGATCAGCTCAGGGGTGCACAGGTGTTTTCCAAGATAGACCTTCGATCAGGCTATCACCAGTTGAAGATTAAGGAGTCGGATGTGCATAAGACAGCCTTTCGAACTCGCTATGGCCACTATGAGTTCTTAGTGATGCCATTTGGACTGACAAATGCCCCTGCAGCTTTTATGAGTTTGATGAATGAGGTATTTCATTCATTTTTGGATAAGTTTGTCATAGTATTTATTGATGACATACTGATTTACTCTAAGACTTCAGAGGAGCATGAGCAGCATTTGCAGATTGTTCTACAAACCCTCAGAGAGCGAAAGTTATATGCTAAGCTTAGTAAGTGCGAGTTCTGGCTTGACCACATTATATTTCTCGGACATGTAGTGTCGAGAGACGGGGTATCAGTTGATCCGTCCAAGATAGAGGCCATTGTTCAGTGGGAGAGGCCTAACACGGTTACCGAGATACGGAGTTTCTTAGGTCTTGCCGGATATTATCGCAGGTTTGTGGAGGGATTTTCTAGACTTGCTGCTCCATTGACACGACTCACACGTAAGGATGTAAAGTTTGAGTGGAATGATGCGTGTGAGCGTAGTTTTGGTGAACTTAAGAAGAGATTAACTAGTGCCCCTGTATTAGCCCTTCCTAGCGGATCAGGTGGATTTATGGTGTATACTGATGCATCCGCTCAAGGTTTAGGGTGTGTGCTCATGCAGCATGGTCGGGTTATAGCCTATGGTTCTCGACAGTTGAAGGATCATGAGAAGAATTACCCGACACATGACTTGGAGCTAGCCGCAGTGGTGTTTGCACTGAAGATATGGCGACATTATTTGTACGGAGAGAAATTTCAGATATATACAGACCATAAGAGTCTGAAGTATATATTCTCACAGAAAGAGTTGAATTTGAGACAGCGACGGTGGATGGAACTATTAAAGGACTATGATTGTGAGATTTTGTATCACCCAGGTAAAGCTAATGTAGTAGCTGATGCACTGAGCCGTAAGCATGTTGGCATGATATCGTACATGATGATCAGGGAACATGAGTTGATAGAGCAGTTCTCTAACCTCAGTTTGACAGTTGTTTCCTCTGACCAGTATGGGTTTACAGCTAGTTTTCGTATCGAGCCGGATTTGATGGATCGAATTAAGGAAGCTCAGAGGAGTGATGATTATTGTATTGGGGTGGCCAGCCAGATTCAAATAGGAGATGAGTTGGATTTTGAGATTGGCACCGATGAGATACTGAGGTTTAGAGGTCGGATATGTGTTCCCGGTGATCAGCAGCTTAGAGAGTTGATTTTATCAGAGGCCCATACCTCTAGATACACGTTACATCCGGGTAGTACTAAGATGTACCAGAATCTCCGGAAAGTGTACTGGTGGCCTAAGATGAAAAAGGACATCGCAGATTTTGTTACTAGATGTCTAACATGTCAACAGATTAAGATTGAACATCAGAAGCCGGCAGGTATGCTTCGACCGTTATCGATTCCTACATGGAAATGGGAGCATGTAACTATGGATTTTATTATGGGATTACCACGGACCCGGAAAGGGTATGATGCTATTTGGGTAATAGTCGACAGATTGACTAAGTCTGCTCATTTCTTAGCCATGAGATCTACAGATTCAGTTAGTGCCTTGGCCGAGTTGTATGTCAGGGAGATAGTGAAGTTACATGGTGTTCCAGTGAGTATCACCTCTGATAGGGACTCTCGCTTCACCTCTCATTTTTGGGAGAGATTTCAGGAGGCTATGGGATCCCAGTTGAGTTTTAGCACCGCTTTTCATCCACAGACTGATGGGCAGTCCGAGCGTACGATACAGACGCTCGAGGATATGTTGAGAGCGTGTGCATTGGATTTTAGAGGCTCTTGGGACGATCATTTACCCCTGGCAGAGTTTGCTTATAATAATAGTTTTCATACGAGTATCGGCATGGCACCATATGAGGCCTTGTATGGCAGACGATGCAGATCCCCTATAGCATGGGAAGAAGTTGGAGACCGTAAATTGTTAGCTCCCGATTTGGTCGAGCAGGCTTCTCGTGATGTACGAATAATTTGTGAGAGGCTCCGAACAGCTCAGAGTCGGCAGAAGAGTTATGCAGATATTAGACGCCGACCGTTGGAGTTTATAGCGGGTGATTATGTGTTTTTAAAGGTTTCACCGTCCAAAGGTATAATGAGATTCGGGAAGAGAGGAAAGTTGAGTCCTCGATACATTGGGCCTTATGAGATCTTAGATCGCGTAGGAGATGTGGCATATCGGTTAGCACTACCACCAGAGTTGTCAGGAGTGCATAACGTATTCCATGTCTCGATGTTAAGAAAGTACAACCCAGATCCTTCTCACGTGATTCGACACGAGCCATTGGAGATCAGAGAGGACATGAGTTACGTTGAGAAACCGGTGCGGATTTTGGATAGGAAAGATAAGGTATTGCGATCTAAGACGATTTCGTTGGTTAAAGTGCTCTGGCAGTATCATAACGAGGAGGAGGCTACTTGGGAGTTAGAGAGCCTTATGTATGAGAGGTATCCGGAGCTCTTTCAGTGATAGGTCCAAGTTAAATTTGGAGGACCAAATTTCTTAAGGTGGGGAGAAATGTAAAATCCGAATTTTATTATACTGTATGCCATATGTGTACATTATTGATAGTGGAAATAAAAATTTTGTGAAATTAAATCGAATGTAAATTTCCACTTTTCAATCTAAGAGATGATTTATAGTGTAGTGTATAAAGAAAGAGAAACAAATATTAAAGTGTAACAAGATATTGTTGGGATTTAATTATTATGGTATGAAAGCATTAAATGAGGTAAGACAAAGTTAATAATTGTGGTTGACATTGGCGTGGGAAAGAAGAAGAATAAAAGAGAAATTGGAGTCAAAAATGTGCAGAAGGCCTGTCGCCCGTTGCCTTTTTGACTGCAATCCGTTCCTTTGGCTGGAAATTCTTCAATATTAATGGGCTGTCAGACGAATGGAGAAAAGAGAGGAAGGAGAGCCAATCAACGTGGGCGGCTGGAAGAAGTTGGCGAGAAGAAGAGAAAATTTAGTCAATAACATGACGTCTTTTGCTGCACTTTTTCTACCCGTTTTAATGCTGTTCAGATGTTCTCTTGATGCAATTTTCTTCATGAATTAATGCACTATCAGACGAGGTAATGATGAAGGAAGGGATAAGGAGCAGATGGTGAATTCTGGTTGGACTAACATGCCTATATAAGGAAGCAAACTTCTCCTCCTTAAACAACCGTCTCACCCAATTCTGGGATTTATGCAAGTTAACTTTTCTTCCCTTTCCTCACGTACAGGAGCCGTGAAAATCTCACTCTTAACTAGCCAAACCTTCCTCTAATGTTGAAGAACTAAGGAAACAAACAACTAAGCTAAGAAGGCAAGAAAGCATTCTGTTGTTGGAAGAGCAGCTCAGTAAAGGTGAGTTTCATAGCTTTTATGGTTCTCTTGATATTAATCATAGATATAGCCTGGTTGTAGTTGAATATTGATGAACAAGATAAGAAAATAGATGGAAAAATAACCAAGAATGAGTAAGGAAAAACGACGGGCGAGTAGAAATTGCTAGTCGAAATGGGGTAGTACTCGCCCAAAAAGATGGGACGAGGTTAGGAGAAAGCTTATATGAGTTCGCCAGTATGTGGTCCCGGCGGGCGAGGACCAGTGATCGCCAGTGTGCGAGAATGGCGATAATAGTAGTCGCCCATGTAGAGTTGATGATAGCCAGTAGGGCGAGTAGGTGAAAAAGAAGGCGCCAACGTATTCCGTTACAGGGCGAATTCCCACGAATAAGCCGCAAATGAAAAGGGTGCTATGACGGGCGAATGGCGAACTGAGTTCGCCAAAGTGCCATATTTTTAGGAAAAATATAAGTCTTTTTGGAAAATATTAATAATGTGAATAAATGCTTTGCAGACCGGAATTGAGCAAGGCGGGCGAGAAGCTACGCCGTATCAGACGAGGTAAGGAAGTTGTATGTGATGCAAATGCATGTCCTGTGGAGTAAAAACGTTAAGAAAATATCGGAATTTGTTTTATTTTCTGACATGCATGTTTGATAAATTGTTTTGGTTTCGGGCGAGCTACAAGCCGCCATAAGTTCATTGGTTGGTCGAATTGACTAAGGCGGGCGAGTAGTTTTGTATTAGACAGAAACTCGGGCGAGCAAATGGCGAATTCTTTGTTTGAGATCTGGGCGAGTGCCTTTGTTTTTAAGAGAAATCCGGTAAGCCTTGATCGGGCGAACCTTTTTTTTAAGTGTAAGGGCGGGCGATCTTTATTTTAAGTAAAAGGCGGGCGAACTGTTAGCAAAACAGCCGTACTGTGTTTTGAAAACCATGAGGCGGGCGACTATTATTCGCCGTCTTGTCGAGTAGTCAGGGCGAGCTACTGAGGGCGAGTAGGCTCTGGCGAACGATTTTTAAATGTAATTTCGTAAATGAAAAATGAAGTATTTTAATTATTTTGAAAATAGAAAATATCAAATTTTCGGGCGAGTGGTCCCTTGGGCGAATCGATTCTCGGGCGAGTAGTCCCTTGGGCGAAATGGGCTAATGGGCGAGCTGACCCTGGGCGAATTAGCCGTGGGCGAACCGGCTCCCAACCTGCCTCTCTTTCATAGAAAATGTTGAAAAAGGAGGGTTGTTTTACTTGTTATAAACCCTTTTGGAAACTAAATCATTTTATGGAAATGATAACTTGATTTTGAGACATTAGGCCATGAGTTCATGCATTATCACTTATGTACTTTGCGTGACCTAACTAGGGCGATGGCTCGGGTCAAATAGACCAGCGAGTGCACCCTGGGGCGTCACAGGGCTGATGGACCTGCCAAGTCTTCAGCGGTCTCGAGGTCACTTGGCAAGTAGACCCGAGGACCACCTACAGATTATGGCCATACATCTAGATGAGATAACCGTGAGGGGCGATGGCCTACGGGTGCACCCCAAAAGCGGATGATTTGTGTTCTTAGCATGATTTATTTGTTGCCTAGTCTCAACTTATCAGTTTCTAAAGATTTATGAAAGGATCTGGTAAATCCTGTTTTTATGTTAACTGTGTTTATTATTTCCTAATGAGTGTGATCGTTAGGATGATTAAATGGTTTTGAGATTTTAGCTTTTATTTTTTTAAAAGCAGCATACACCTTCTTTACTGAGCACATTGTCGCTCACTCCTTATTTTCCACTCCACAGATAACTGATTTGAACTAAGAGACTTACCTTCCAGAGATTTGAGATCGAAGGTATGTTATATTCTTTTATATATTCAGCAAAGTTGTACAGTACTACTTTAACTACGAAGGGAATGTATATACATCTTAAGGAACATACTTTATTAATTCATGATGTAGTAAAAGTTGTTAAGCACCACAGACAGCCCAACCGGTAAATAAGTGTAGTTTACAAGTGAATATTCTGTTGTATAGTGGTTTTGGGATGTTACATTAGGCAAGTCTTTTAAACTCTTCCTTAGGCCTATATAAAGAGCACAAGGCTCTCATGAACAGCATCCCTCAAATCCCTAACATCCCTCTCCTCCCTCTTCTATTTTAGTCCTGTAGGATTTTCCTTAGGGTTTTTAATAAAATTTTTTTCTTCTTTATTTTTAATTAGTTGCTGATTTCTTTATTATTTTTAATTCTGATTTTGTTTTCTTTATTTAAAGTAATATTGTTTGTGTGTTTTTGCTTGCTACTTTATAATCTTGATTAGTAATTCTGATTTTATATTATTAAAGATTGCTTCTTTGATTGTTTTTTGCATGATATTTGTAATCTTTATAATATATAACTTGAATTTTATGATCTTGAATATGTCTAGTGAGTAGTTTTCTTATTTAGTTATGAGGTAAATTGATTATTCTTGGGAAAAGCATGTTGTGAGATTCTTGAACCTATTATATAATTGTTGATTAAATATCCAAGATTCTCTGAGCACATTATAATGATTGTTTGTTTGATTAGATAGGGTGCACACTATTTAGTTAAATTAAATAATCTACCGGCAGATTAAAAACATAAGTCCGTAATTGCTTGTGGAGTTAATCACTAGGGATGGAAGAGAATTAAGGTTTAGATTAAATAAACCGAGCTTATGTGTTTGTTATCTAATGTCAACCCATATCTTTCTTGTTGTTAATGCTGCTACAACTTATATCTAGAAAGCTTGTTCTAGGTAGGTTAAGTAGTTAGAGATTAGTTAAAGAGCTTGTTTTAACTAACGACTCAGTAAGGAAAGATGGTGTAACAAAGCTTCTTGTTATGCTACGGTTGACTATTTAATTGACAATAATATTTTGTAATCAATGATCAACATCAAAATCCAAGAATGATTGATTGCCTCGTAACTGAAGCTTTTTGCTATTTGTCTTTGATACTTAATAATTCTTGTTTTCTTTATTTTAGAATAGTCTCCAAAACCCCCAAACTTCTTCTTTCCCTAAACCCTAAGATTAGATTTTTAATTTAATAATTAACTTAAAAAATTCAGTCTCTGTGGGTTCGACCCTTGCTCCGCTATCTACATAGTAGAGGTAGGAAATTTTATTTTTTATGACTGACGACACACATCAAATTTTGGCACAGTTGCCGAGGATTGAATTTTTGTTTAAGTTAATTATTTTAAATTAAAGTCTAATTTTTTTTTCTTTTTCTTTTCAAGGATTGCAAGATTGACAAGGATTCTAGTCACAAACTTCCAAAGTTTAGGGACTATATACAAGCAACCCAAAATGCAGTGCCACAAACACCACAACATCCACCATCACTACCACCTAAGACAAGAAGAGGACTCCATGGAGCAAGCTTATGAACCATACTATGACCATGACCCATACTATAATTATGAACCACACAATGATACCTACTATCAAGGATGGTGGGATCATTCTAATTTTAGTTATGGGAATCAATATGAGGTTTACAATATGCCATTCCAAGATACATATCAAGCTTTACCTCAAGACTCAGGTATGCCTCCACCTCAAGAATCAAGTATGTCTCTTGAAGATATTGTTAAGACTCTTGAGATTAAAACTTTATAATTCTCACAAGAGGCTGATGTTTATATTAAGAATATTGATCACTATGTGAGTCAAATAATGAATTCTTTAAGTAACATTGAAGCTATGACCTCTCAACCTGTGGAGAATCCAAGAGATAATGTTACTAACATTGCCTTGAAAAGTGAAAGGGAAATTGAATCCAAGGAAAGTGCACATGAAGATGTCGACAACTTTATAGAAAGGGAGGATGAATCCAATTTCTATATTAAAGGTGGAGTTGTTGACATGCACAATGTAAAAGGGAGAGAGAATTTCGACAACTTTATAAAGCACTATGAGGATGTTGAAATCAAGGAATTCAAAGCTGAGGTAAGTGATAAACAAATTCCTTTTAATGCTTCTACTTACCCTCCTCCTTTTCCTGGTAGGTTTGCAAGAGCTAGAAACAAAGAGCAAGACAAGGAGACATTGAAGACATTTAGGAAAATGGAAGTTAATATTCCTCTCCTTGATGAAATTAATGATCAAGTGCCTTGCGATGCCAAGTTTTTAAGGGAACTATGCACTTCCAAGTGGAAATTAAAAAGTGATGAAAAGCAAGTTCTTAAAGATGAGATATAAATAGCCACAAGTAAAAATCTTGAGAATGAGAAACTCGAGAAACCAATAAAAATGTTGAGGTCTGGGATTGGATGATGGAAGGTGAAAATGTCAAGCTAACGACATTAAACAAAAGCGCTACTTAAGAGGCAACCCAAGGATGTAAAACGAGGGAGTATTTCTTTCCTTACTTGTATTACCATTTAATTTTTGAGTTTTTATTATTCTTCTTTGCATGCTAGACTTACTCTGAGGACAAAGTAAGATTTAAGTGTGGGGGGGAATATTGGTTTATGAGTCGATAGAGTTTTTTTTAGGAACGGGAATTTTTTTTTTGAAAAAAAAGGGTCAAATTTTTAAGAGTTTTAAAGATCATGATATGTTTTCTTTCTTTTAAGGATTGATTCTAAACTAAAACAAAGTTTTATAGGAAAGTTGAGAGTATTTTGATTGTTATTATTGTTGAAGTGTGTACTTTCTAAAGAATTTATGTGAGTTCATGATTAAATATGATTGCTCATATGATATTGATAATGTGATTAGTTCATTGAAGTTGGTATAAGCAAAGGATATGATGGAGACCTATCAAGCTCACACAGCTCAAGTCATGTTCGTGAAGTTCGTGATCCTTTGAGCATCCATGGAGGTCCAATTACAAGAGCTAAATCAAAGATAATGCAACAAGCCTTGGCTGGTTTCATTAATATTTTTAGAGAGAAAGCCCAACAAAGCTTGAGCATAAAGGATGATAAAGTCTTTTACAACTTGATCCAAGCCCAAGTTCAACCTTCTTGAAGACATACACACAAGTATTGGGCCGAAATACAATTAGGCTGGATGCATATTTTATTTAGTTAAGTATTATTGGGCTGAACGTTGTCTTAATTTAATTGAAGCCCAATTCCTTTTTTAAATAATATATTTTGTAGGACTTCTATTACTTGTTCTGCAAGTTAGGAGAGTAGGATTCCTATTACTTGTTTTGCAAGTTTGCTATTTCCTATTCTGCAAGTTAGGAAAGTAGGATTCCTATTACTTGTGCTGCAAGTTAGCTAATTGCCTATAAATAGTTATGTAACCCTTTGGGGGGAACACAATTGATTTTAGTAATAAAATTGAGACACTTCTTCTCTTTGGTTCTCTTGAGAACTCTTGAACTTATTAAGGTCTTCCTTGTGGCGTTTTTCTACCTTCCACCAATATATACCATAGGTTCTTGCTTTTCTAAGCAACGAGTCTTGGTCCAATACCATAGGTTCTTGTGTTTCTACGCAAAGGGTCTTAGTTTTACTTCTAATTTTTGTTTTCCTTTGCTGCGTTTTTAACTTGTTATTATTTTTCTTCAAGTGTTCTTCGTCTTCTTCATTGAACCTCATTTTCTTTCGGTGAGGTTCATCTCATTTGGTATCAGAGCTTAGATTCAATTCATGGGAGTCTCTTTTTTTGTTTTTTTTCCCTCAAACCTATTTTCTTTACTTAGCCAAATCCCAAAGGTTTGGTCACTAAGAAACCTTCAAAAGCTCTACAACCCTATCTTGTTCTCCAAGCAACCAAATCCCAAAGGTTTTCTTGCTCACTAAGAAACCTTCAAAAGCTCTATATCACATAAAGACTACTTGTTTCACAAGTCACCGTTCCCTCTCATTCCTTACCACACAAGCTGCTACCAAAACTAGCTTGTTTTTGTCAAAAAGTTGCCTTGTTCCCTAAGTAAACCTCTTCTTATTATTTAGACTTTTTATTTTTTTTCTTCATTGTTCGTTTACTTTAGTAAAATATAAAAAAAAAGAAAAAAAATAAAAGAAAAAAAAAGAGAAAAGAAAAAATCAATTCAAGAGGGGATTTATCGTGTATAGCAATTGTAACATCAAAAGCAATTCGTGGAGGTGTGCTTCATCAAAATCTTGAGGTAGTCATTCTTTCTTGAGCTTTGAGATTTCTTATTTGCCTAATTTGAAAATTCATTGTTACCATTCTAACCTACTGCCTAAAATTACCTTTTTGACCCTACCACATAAAAGGACAAAACTACCCCACCTTTGGCTAAACCCTACCCTAATTAAACACCTCAAAACATGCATATTTCCTTCAAGGTTTAGTTTCATTAGAGTCTTCTTAAGTCTTATTGAGTCTTGCAAAGTCTTATTAAGTCTTTATTGTTTTGTTTTCCCTTGATTAAAATCTTGTGCTCAGCTTGTTTATTGTTGGTTGATAGTTGAATTCCATTAGCTGATTTTTGATTGAGTCTTGAGTTCAATATAAAACATATAGAGAAAAGTTGTGTGAGGGAAAAAGGCAAGAGTGTGTGAGTAACATTAGTAGAGAAAAGCCATATTAAAATTGTGTGAAACACGAGTGTGAGTGTTACATTCTTGTGTGTATTGAGTGTAAACACGTGAGGTCATACTTGTTAGGTCCTTTTCTTTTACTAACGTTTCTTGCAGGATAAAATCATGTCTTCTAATGGTGAAAAGCCTGATTTGAGTAAGATCGAGTTCATGTTCCAAGCTATGCAACAACAATTTTCAAGGATAGAGTTGAGGTTTAATAATATTCATGATAAGTTGGAGGAACATGAAGCTATCCTAGCTAAGGTAAAGCAAGGTGATACTTCTCATGAGAATGGCAATGTGGTGAATACTGACTTTGATGATAAAGTTGATGATGAGTTTGATGATGATGAGTTTAGTAGAAGTATTAAAGGTAACCATGGTAATAAAGGAGGTCGTGGAGATAGGTATAAAAGAGATAGGTATTATGATAGGATAGATGGAAATTTAGGGAGTATCAAATTGAAGATTCCTTCCTTTCAAGGTAAGAATGATCCTGAGGCTTACTTAGAATGGGAAAAGAAAGTGGAGATGGTCTTTGATTACCATAACTATTCCGAAGAAAAAAAGGTGAAACTTGCTGCTGTAGAGTTTACGGATTATGTAATCATTTGGTGGGACCAACTCATACTTGGTAAACGTAGGAATAGAGAGCCACCTATAGTTACATGGGATGAAATGAAATGTGTTATGAGAAAAAGGTTTGTTCCTAATCATTACTATAGATAGCTTTATCAAAGGTTACAAGGTCTCACTCAAAGTTCTAAGAGTGTTGAGGATTATCATGAAGAAATGAAAATTATCATGATCAGAGCTAATGTTGAAGAAGATAGTGAAGCCACTATGGCTCGATTCTTACAAGGATTGAATCGTGAGATTGCTAATATAGTGGAGTTACATCACTATGTAGAGTTTGATGATATGTTGCATATGGCTATAAAGGTTGAAAGGCAACTCAAGAGAAAAGGTTATTCATCTCGTTTTATGCAAGGTTCTAATTTGTCTTCTTCTTGGAAACCGAACACCTTTCGAAGGGATGATAGGACTACATTCAAACTTAAGACTGAATCCTCATTCAAGCCTAAGGGTGAGAGTGTCCAAAAGCCCAAACCCGAGGCTGTCCAAGCATCCCAAGGTAAGAGTAGAGACATTAAGTGTTTTAGATGTTTGGGAAGAGGACACATTACATCACAATGCCCAAACAAATGAGTTATGACTATACGTGATGATGGTGATGTTGTAAGTGAAGATTCTGATGTTGATGATGAGATGCCACCATTGGAGGACATTGATGAGGATGATGACTATGTTGAGTTTGCTGCACATGGTGAAGCACTTATAGCTCGTCGTGCATTAAGTGCCCAAGTTAAGGATGAAGATGAAGTGCAACGAGAAAATATTTTCCATACTAGATGCCACATTAACAATAAGGTATGCTCTTTGATTATTGATGGTGGTAGTTGCACTAATGTTGCTAGCACTTATTTGGTTGACAAATTGAGTTTACCCACTACTAAACATCCCAAACCATATAAACTTCAATGGCTCAATAATTGTGGAGAAGTAAATGTGACCAAGCAAGTATTGGTGCCATTTTCAATTGGAAGGTACAATGATAAAGTGTTGTGTGATGTTGTGCCTATGCATGCTGGCCATTTGCTTTTAGGAAGACCATGGCAATTTGATAAACGTGTCATACATGATGGATTCATAAACCGTTATTCATTTACCATGAATAGTAAGAAATTTACACTTGCACCCTTGAGTCCTAAGGAGATTTATGACGATCAGTTGAGGTTGAAAGAGCAAAATGAATCACAACAAAGGTTAAAGAATCTAGACAAAGGCAAAGATATTGCAAAGAAAGAAAGAAAGGATGTGAGCTTCTATTTAAAGCAAAGTGATGTAAAGGCTGCTTTTCTAGCTAAGTGCCCAATCCTTTTGTTTTTATATAAAGAATCTTGTTTTAGTTCTAATGATCTTAAATCTTCTTTGCCTACTAATGTTGTGTCTCTTTTGAAGGAATTTGGAGATATATTCGCCGAGGAGATTCCAAATGGTTTACCACCTATTAGGGGAATTGAGCATCAAATAGACCTTGTTCCTGGAGTTGCCATTCCCAATCGACCTACCTATAGAAGTAATCCCGAGGAGACAAAGGAGCTTCAAAGGCAAGTTGACGAGCTCATGAAGAAAGGCTACGTTAGAGAGAGCATGAGTCCATGTGCTGTTCCTGTGTTACTTGTTCCTAAGAAGGATGGGACGTAGAGGATGTGTGTTGATTGTCGTGCCATCAACAAAATCACTGTAAAGTATCGCTATCCCATTCCTAGATTAGATGATATGCTTGATGAGTTACATGGTTCTTGCATCTTTTCTAAAATTGATTTGAAAAGTGGTTATCATCAAATTCGCATGAGAGAAGGTGATGAGTGGAAAACTGCATTTAAGACTAAGCATGGTTTGTATGAATGGTTAGTTATGCCTTTTGGATTAACTAATGCACCTAGCACTTTCATGAGATTAATGAACCATGTTTTGCGTGCTTTCATTGGAAAATTTGTAGTTGTCTATTTTGATGATATCTTGATCTATAGTAGAAGTTTGCATGAACATATTGAACATTTAAAGAATGTGCTTAATGTCTTGATAAAGGAAAAGCTGTATGCTAACCTTAAGAAATGTTCCTTTTGCACTGATAAGATTATATTTCTTGGATATGTTGTTTCTTCTAAGGGTATAGCAGTAGAAGATGAAAAGGTTAAGGCAATTAAAGATTGGCCTATACCTAAGAATATCTCTGAGGTGCGTAGTTTGCATGGAATAGCTAGTTTCTACCGTAGCTTTGTTAGAGACTTCAGTACTATAGCTGCACCTTTAACTGATGTTGTTAAAAAGAATGTTGGATTTAAATGGGGTCTTGAGCAAGATCGTGCTTTTAACTTGCTTAAAGAGAAGCTTTGTTTCGCACCTTTGTTATCCTTACCTGACTTTTTTAAAACTTTTGAGATTGAGTGTGATGCTTCAAGTATAGGTATTGGAGCTGTTTTAATGCAAGAGAAGCGCCCCATTGCTTTTTTCAGTGAGAAGTTAAGTGGAGCTGCCCTTAACTATCCCACATATGATAAAGAGATATATGCATTAGTGAGGGCCTTGGAAACATGGCAACACTATTTATGGCCTAAGGAATTTGTCATCCACACTGATCATGAGTCCTTGAAGCACTTGAAAGGATAAAGCAAGTTGAACAAGCGTCATGCCAAGTGGATGGAGTTCATTGAGACATTTCCATATGTGATCAAATATAAACAAGGTAAAGAAAATGTCGTGGCTGATGCATTGTCTCGAAGGTATACACTAATAACTACTCTTAATGCAAAACTACTTGGATTTGAGTATATTAAAGACTTGTATGCTACTGATGAGGATTTTGAAAATGTGTTCATTGCATGTGAGAAAACTGGTTTTGGAAAGTTTTATAGGCATGATGGATTCTTATTTAGGGAAAATAGATTATGTGTGCCTAGGAGTTCTTTAAGAGAATTACTTGTTAGAGAAGCCCATAGTGGTGGGTTAATGGGACATTTTGGAGTAAAGAAAACTTTAGATATATTGCATGATCACTTCTTTTGGCCTAACATGAAAAGAGATGTTGAAAAATTGTGTGAAAGATGTGTCACTTGTAAACAAGCTAAGTCTGGAGTTATGAATCATGGTCTTTATGCTGCATTGCCTATTCCTACTGCTCCTTGGATTGACATTTCTATGGACTTTGTTTTGGGGTTACCAAGAACAAAAAGAGGTAGAGATTCTGTTTTTGTTGTTGTTGACAGGTTCTCTAAGATGGCTCACTTCATTGCTTGTCACAAGACAGATGATGCAAGCAACATTGCCGATTTATTCTTCAAAGAAATTGTTCGTCTACATGGTGTTCCGAGGACCATTGTTTCTGACCGTGATGTGAAGTTCCTTAGCTACTTTTGGAAAACATTATGGGGAAAGTTAGGAATAAAGCTATTGTTTTCCACTACTTGTCATCCACAAACCGATGGTCAAACTGAAGTAGTCAATCGTACTTTGTCTACTTTGTTGAGGTCCATTATTCAAAAGAATTTAAAGAATTGGGAAGATTGTTTGCCTCATGTGGAATTTGCTTACAATAGAAGTGTGCATTCTACTACTAGTTATTCTCCATTTGAAGTTGTCTATGATTTTAATCCACTCACTCCATTGGATCTTTTACCACTACCTATTGAGGAGAGAGCTAGTTTGGATGGGGAAAAGAAAGCTGATTTTGTTAAGCAACTACATGAGAAGGTACGTCAAAACATTAAGAAGAGGACTGAGCAATATGCTACTCAAGCCAACAAGTATCGCAAGAAAGTTGTCTTTGAACCTGGTGATTGGGTTTGGGTACATATGCGTAAAGAGAGATTTCCTGCTCAACGTCGCTCCAAGTTGCAACCTCGAGGAGATGGAGCATTCCAAGTGATTGAGAAGATCAATGACAATGCTTATAAATTGGATCTTCTAGGTGAGTATAATGCTACATTTAATGTTTCTGATCTTTCTCCCTTTGATATTGATATAGGTGATTCTGATTTGAGGACAAATCCTTTCGAGGAGAGGGGGAATGATGGAGACTGATCAAGCTCACACAGCTCAAGTCATGTTCGTGAAGTTCGTGATCCTTTTAGCATCCATAGAGGTCTAATTACAAGAGCTAAATCAAAGATAATGCAACAAGCCTTGGCTGGTTTCATTAATATTTCTAGAGAGAAAGCCCAACAAAGCTTGAGCATAGAGGATGATAAAGTCTTCTACAACATGATCCAAGCCCAAGTTCAACCTTCTTGAAGACATACACACAAGTATTGGACCGAAATGCAATTAGGTTGGATGCATATTTTATTTAGTTAAGTATTATTAGGCTGAACGTTGTCTTAATTTAATTGAAGCCCAATTCCTTTTTTAAATAATATATTTTGTAGGACTTCTATTACTTCTTCTGCAAGTTAGGAGAGTAGGATTCCTATTACTTGTTCTGCAAGTTTGCTATTTCCTATTCTGCAAGTTAGGAAAGTAGGATTCCTATTACTTGTGCTGCAAGTTAGCTAGTTGCCTATAAATAGTTATGTAACACTTTAGGGAGAACACAATTGATTTTAGTAATAAAATTGAGAGATTTCTTCTCTTTGGTTCTCTTGAGAACTCTTGAACTTATCAAGGTCTTCCTTGTGACGTTCTTTTACCTTCCACCAATATATACCATAGGTTCTTGCTTTTCTAAGCAACGGGTCTTGGTCCAATACCATAGGTTCTTATGTTTCTACGCAAAAGGTCTTGGTTTTACTTCTAATTTTTGTTTTCCTTTGCTGCGTTTTTAACTTCTTATTATTTTTCTTCAAGTGTTCTTCGTCTTCTTCATTGAACCTCATCTTCTTTCGGTGAGGTCCATCTCAGGATAAATAGACAAGAAAAAAAAAGAAAAATAGAGGTTGAAAGCTTTAAATTCTACTCCAATGTTTTGAGTTACTCGATCTTGTTGATTAAATTCTTTAAGTGACTTAAAATATGAGTATGCAAAGCACTCTAAAAGAGGGCTTATTTGTTGAGTAACCGAGTGTTGGTATCACCAATATTAACATTCGCGTAAAAAGGCAAGTAAGTACTTAGGGAAACCATTATTGAAACCTCAAAAGAAAAAAAAAGAAAAAGAAGGAAGAGAAAATAGAAAAAAAATATTCTTGATCTATTGACTTTGTTTGTGGTAATGTAAAGTGGATAATTGCAAAGTTGATATTATATGTTTCAATTGTGTTGATTGTGAATTTTGCATGAATTCAAAGTATGCATGAATATGAGAAGTAATGATTAGAATATGATTGACTTGATTATTTGACTCCTGTTGAAGTTATGAGTTAAAGAATTGAAAGATTTGAAAATATGTTCATGATCTTAATCTTGTTTTGAGTCTTAATTTTTAAATTTTTCAGTCTTATTTTGAATTTTTAGAATTGAGTCTTAAGTAAAAGATTTTGTGGGTATATCGTCTGAAAGGCCACACGAGACACAACTCGTCCACTAGGGGTGACCTAGGGGTTTAAAGGCTTATTGCATATGCTAAATGCAATCGTGATTCCTACGAAAGTGAGTTAGGATTTAGGATTTAGTTCTTTAGGAAGTTAGTTTAGGTTTTGCTAGGAACTAGCAAAAGCTAAGTGTGGGGGAATTTGATATGATGATATTTTGTGAATTTTATATGTGCTAATATATTTGCTTTATTGATGTTTTATGCCTAAAAAAGCTTACCAATGTTTATTTTATGTTTTAGGTATTAAATATCAAAGTTGGAATAAAAAGAAGCTAAAAAGAGCAAAGTGCAATATTTTCTGTCCAGCTTCGAAGATTGACGTTTTTGACCAATTTAACAACATGATCTCAAGAAGTTGCCTTCATAGAAGTTGTAGAGGACTTCTCAAGGTTTCTAGAATGTCCAAGATCGCAAAATCGGAGTTCATTTGATGGGTCAAACATCTAGACAAAATCAGTACGAAATTTTGGGCAGAAAAACGAGATTGAGAAGAAATTCCAACAAAGCAAGTTCAAGACCAGATTTTGTTGAGAGAAGATAGTTTCTTAATTTTATTTTGTCTTAGATCTGTAATTAATTAATAAAAATAAGCCTTAGGAATTTGACTTAGAAAATAATTGTAAAAAGATGATGAGATAAAGGCAAGAGTTTGACTAGTC
Organism: Heritiera fomes; assembly: GCA_032173925.1. Taxonomy (NCBI): domain Eukaryota; kingdom Viridiplantae; phylum Streptophyta; class Magnoliopsida; order Malvales; family Malvaceae; genus Heritiera; species Heritiera fomes. The sequence goes on from JAPDPM010000011.1 coordinate 22,998,281, forward strand.
AAATTACTTGTTTTCCAAGTAAAGTCTTATCTGAATCCCACATTGCTTAGGAAAGTCTTTTAAACTCTTCCTTAGGCCTATATAAAGAGCACAAGGCTCTCATAAACAGCATCCCTCAAATCCCTAACATCCCTCTCCTCCCTCTTCTATTTTAGTCTTGTAGGATTTTCTTTAAGGTTTTTAATAAAATTTTTTTCTTCTTTATTTTTAATTAGTTGCTGATTTCTTTATTATTTTTAATTCTGATTTTGTTTTCTTTATTTAAATTAATATTGTTTGTGTGTTCTTGCTTGCTACTTTATAATCTTGATTAGTAATTCTGATTTTATATTATTAAAGATTGCTTCTTTGATTGTTTCTTGCATGATATTTGTAATCTTTATAATATATAACTTGAATTTTATGATCTTGAATATGTCTAGTGAGTAGTTTTCTTATTCAGTTATGAGGTAAATTGATTATTCTTGGGAAAAGCATGTTGTGAGATTCTTGAACCTATTATATAATTGTTGATTAAATATCCAAGATTCTCTGAGCACATTATAATGATTGTTTGTTTGATTAGATAGGGTGCACACTATTTAGTTAAATTAAATAATCTACCGCCAGATTAAAAACATAAGTCCGTAATTGCTTGTGGAGTTAATCACTAGGGATGGAAGAGAATTAAGGTTTAGATTAAATAAACCGAGCTTATGTGTTTGTTATCTAATGTCAACCCATATCTTTCTTGTTGTTAATGCCGCTACAACTTATATCTAGAGAGCTTGTTCTAGGTAGGTTAAGTAGTTAGAGATTAGTTAAAGAGCTTGTTTTAACTAACGACTCAGTAAGGAAAGATGGTGTAACAGAGCTTCTTGTTATGCTACGGTTGACTATTTAATTGACAATAATATTTTATAATCAATGATCAACATCAAAATCCAAGAATGATTGATTGCCTCGTAACTGAAGCTTTTTGCTATTTGTCTTTGATACTTAATAATTCTTGTTTTTTTTATTTTAGAATAGTCTCCAAAACCCCCAAACTTCTTCTTTCCATAAACCCTAAGATTAGATTTTTAATATAATCATTAACTTAAAAAATTCAGTCTCTGTGGGTTCGACCCTTGCTCCGCTATCTACATAGTAGAGTTAGGAAATTTTATTTTTGGTGACTGACGACACACATCAATTATGCACTGAATCATGAGGCATACTCCCGTAAGAGCCAGGAATCCTCCCCTAGCTAATATATATAATAAAGACAATTTGGCCAAACATCGATGGCTACAGTGAACACTGGTCAGGTGACATCTGTAGCACTGAGGGCTGGACTAGAGCTCTTCAGCCATGAACATATACAGAAGTGCATAATCATTAAGTACTTCATAGTCTCAAAACATTTGTCATATAGCTATTTGCTATGACATTTATACTTTCTTGAAATAGACTTTGAAATCTCTTTTCATATAGGGCAGTCGACTGGCCTCGTAGGGCAGTCGGCTACTGCCTCATATTTTCATTTATCGAAATTTTCTTTTAAAATTTCGATATTTTTATTTTCTAAAAACACTTGGGGTAGTCGACTGATCCATATAGCAGTCGGTTGGTTTTCAAACAAAATGCTTGTCGAGAAATGGCAATCGACTAGTCTTATAGCAGTCGACTATTTTTGAAACAGAATGCTTCTGAAAACATGGCAGTTGACTGGTCTTATAGGCAGTTGACTGGTCTTTTAGGCAGTCAGCTGGTTTTGAAACAAAAAGCTTTTTAAGTCAAAGCAGTCGACTGTCCCATATAACAGTCGACTGGTTTGAAACAGAATGCCTACTGGGATAATAGCAGTTGACCGACTTCATAGCAATTGACTGGTTTGTTTTGGTTTTCGAAAAACTACGCTTTGGTTGTCTCTAAGCAGTCAGCTGCTACTTAAAGCAGTCGACTGCTCCTAACATTTTGGTAACTAGGAGTAAAACCCTAAAATCACATTTCCTGCACTTCAAATCCAACTTGTACTTCTCTCCAAAACACTTAAAAACACATTAAAACATGCAGACATAGCCACCCTACGTCCGTTACATAAATTCCTTACCTCGATTACTTCGAGAACACGAAATCACTTGGTGGCACCAATTCCTTTCCTTCACTTCTTCAAATCTGTAAACATCATCACAATTCAAACCTTTAAGCACTCACCATACACATGCTATACCAACTTAGTACAACTTCAAACCATGAATGAAATTGACTAAATCCATTTCTTCACTTACCTTTGCTAGTGATCACTTTTTCAGAATTTGAGATCTCCTCCATTACTTGGACTCAATCTACCAAACTTCGGAGGTAGCTTAGGCTAGCGACAAGGATCGATTTTCATTTAGGGGGCTCATTGATTCAATGGAGAATTGAGGTAGCTTATCAAGGTAGCTATAGAAGGAACTTAGGAGAAATGGAGTGTACGAGAGTGAGGGCTGGAATGTTACGCCGTATGGGTGATGGGAGAAGAAGATGATGACTCATGAATTTTGCATTAAATGCATGTTAATCCCATAATCCTCTCAGCCATTAAGACTTTGACCCTCTTTGACCCATATAATTCCTCTTCTTCAATGCATATGCCACATGTACTTTATTTACAAAATATGATATTAGTTTCTCATCATACTCTAATTATTTTCCTGATATCAAGATTAATTTCTTGACTAATTAACTATCACTTCCCTTATTCATTCGTATGTCTCATACATCATTTATACATCAAAACTTTATATTTACTTAATCATTTCAGACTATAATACTTTACAATTATGGAGGAATTACATGAAATTGGGGATTTCACAAATGAAGTCCAAGCCCAAGCCAAGCAAGCTCAAGCCCAAACCAAATGGTCAAAGCCCATTCCCTCTTTGGCTCCAAATTACTCTCAAGAGTTGATTTCCCTTTATAAATATATCACTTTACACTTTTACAAGCAATGTGGAAACTTGTTCCCTTGTATTTATTACAAGCTATCCAATACGATGTTCAGGTCTAATAGGATCTGTTCTAGTAGTTGAAAATAAGGGTTTAAGGGTAGTTTAGAACTGTGTTTGGAAGGTGTTCAAGGCTAGAAAAAAGACTGAATTACAATTGTCGTTAAGGTTGAAGCAGCTGCCAATCGAGAAACTAGAAGTAGGGGTAGTGGTTTCAGCATTTACTTAGCAGCAGTGAAGGTGAAGCCTAAGACAGCAAGGAATTGAGCAAGGACGAAGAAGGAAAAGAAGGGCTAATCAGGTTTGTACCACTGCTCTTTCTTCATTTTTGGGCTGCGGTTTAAGTGCCATTCGGCTGGAATTATAGTTGACACAAGAACCTTGCATGGGGCTTAGAATTTAACGATGTTTAAGGAGAAGTGAACCGAGAGGCAACTAAGTTTGGTTAGTATGGATATTAAGAACTTGGTTGGAAAAATCAAGGAGGAAACCTAGTGAAGGTTCAATCATGAAGGCTAAATGACAAGGGTGTTTCAAGGTTGCTTAAGGGTTGAACCAATGAGGGTCTTGTTAGAGAATGAGACAACACAGGTTTGAAGTACATGTTCAGCTAAAGCAAGGAAAATAATGGTTTCAAAAGGGTAAGTAAATTTGATATTGAATAGTTTTAATTCGATAAAAAAATGTGAATGATATATTAATTGTTGGATGTGTTAATCTTAAGGAAATATTGACAAGGAAGTGGATGTACCTTTTTGGCTTGTTTCGTGTGTGATTGGTTAAGTACCAAGTCTCGATACCATAGTGAATTGGAGAGGCGAAGAAGATTGAGTTTGATTTGGAAACTCGAGGAAGAAACTACTAAGATCAAGGTAAGTGGATTGAGTAAAGTTTCACTACTATCATCTTGTAGGAGATATTTAATTTTTATAAATAACTTACTTAGTTTTGAATTTGAGCACCACAATGCTATTGCTGGGGTTATTAAGGTGAGATATAAGGTATGACCAAACTGTGAACTCTAGACGATGCTTGGGTCGAGTTTGAAAATTGTGTTTTATGAATTGTGTGTTGTGGCCGGCCAAGCTTGCCTGTTGTGTGAAATAAATATCAGGTGTTAAGCATAAATCTTGTCCGTTTAGTTTGTTTAGACTAAGAGTACATGTGCATGATTCATACTTAAAATCTCACTAGGTAACCATGGAAAGTATGTAGAAGTACTCATTGATACATATGTGAATTCATGCATTGCATGTTTTGACTCGAACTGTTGTATGCATAAGCTTTGTAATACTCGGCACTACGCTTTGGTTTGAAAAGTATAGTTTTAGAGCAACTCTATAACAAAGAGCTTTTATGCATTTTTGGAATCCTTAAAGCTATTTTGATTTGTGTTTTAAAAACCATGCGCTTAGTAGGCATAATGGTGTACCTTTGAATTTTGATAATACATTCTGTCTTGCTAAGTTAAATTATGATCAGTACTTCGTTTTTTGAACTAAAAGAATTTCGATCAATATTCAATAATCCGTTTTTTAAACTTAAAGATTTCGATCAGTATTTAGTAATCCATTTTCTGAATTAAAGGATTTTGATTTTAAATGATTTTCATCAGTACTTAGTTTTCTCTTCTATATTTGATTTTGGGCAGATCCATTGACCTTCTGCTCACTTAAAGCCTATCGAGCTTTGCTCTAGGTTCGTTTACCCGTCTATCGAGCTTTGTGCTCTAGACCTTCAGTATTAGTATCTACGCCTTATGAGTCTCGTGATCTAGGCATTATCAGGCTTGTCTTGAAAACCAGCATACAAGTTCTAATTCCCAACTACGCAGCAGGACTTAAGCAAATCTATGGCCATAGGTATTGTGTTGCTTGCAACACTCCTCCATCACTAGCTAGGATGGACATCAGTATCAATATCATTTATCAGAGACCATTGCCTACACTTTATCAGTATCAATTTTCAATGATTTGAGGCCTTATGCCTAAGTTTTTCAGTATCTGTTTTGATTTTAGTTTGAGTTTAGAATTTGAGGCTTTATGTTGAACTTTATCAGTATATGTATTTATTTCAATTTCAATTCAAAATTTAAGGCTTTATGCCAAACTTTATCAATATATGTATTGATTTCAATTTCAATTCAGTATTTGAAGCTTTATGCATATATTTTTATTACAATTTCAGTTTAGTGATTTGAGGTTTCATGCCTAACTTTATCAACATCATTTTTTATTTTAGCATTAGTTTTGCAGTAATTCGAGGCATTTTGCCTAACTCCATCAAGTATCTATTTCCATAAGATTACTTGTTTTGAACTCAGTGCATAATGATCATGATTTGAACTCATATGCATAATCACCGTGCTTTGAATTCATGTATAGTCACTGTGTTTTGAACTCACATGCATAGTTATTATGTTTTGAACTCACGTGTATAGTTATTATGTTTTGAACTCGATGCACAATGGTTATGTTTTAAACTAAATGTATTAGAAACTTGTTTTGTTATTTGTAATAGTTTTCAACGTTTTGTGATTTTATTCCTAAACTTATTGATTTTTCAGTTTTAGTACGATTATCAATTTTGAACTAAATGCATCAAAAAATCTGTTTTGTTATCATTATTTGGTTTTAGTATTCAGAGGCTTTAGGCCTAACTTTATCAGTTATCAATCCAGTACCCATGTGTTTAAGAAATTTGTTTTGCTATCAGTTTTGTTTTAGTATTTCAAGGTTCATGCCTAAAGTGCTTAAAAATCTGTTTTGTACAAGTGCATAGTGATTCTGATTTGAACTAAATACATTGTGAATCTATTTTGAACTATGTGCCTAAGGAATTGGTTTTGAACTAAGCATGTTGCTCATTGTAGTACTGTGCATTCTGTCGACATTATAGTATTGTGACGAGTGATCATGTCTTTTTAGTATCGTGTTGAGGCTCGGGGAAATGAGGTACCTAAGGTATCTTTCTGACTAATATCCCGTACAATCTCAATCTTGAATTCTAAGTCCAAATAGACAGATCTAACATCAAGACATAGTATCATGTTACTTATCACTTTATTTTTCTGTTCATGCATAAACGTGCATGTAAATCGACATGAGCCTAGCGTGCATTTACTTAAACTACTTACTGAGCTATAAATTGTTCACCCTTTTTTTCACCACCTACAGACTATCTAAGTTAGGTATCAGCATAGAGCTCTTGTGTGGCCATCGAGGACCATACCTAGTTTAGGTATATGCCAGTGTCCTTCGAGCCTTACTTTTGCTATTTTCGAGGTATGCAAAGGAGTATCATTTTGTTTACATGTGCACTCTATAAAGATTACACAATACAAATTATGGATGTGTCATGAGATGTAACTTAAGATCGTTTTAGATTATTTTGTGAGTTATATGATGATCGAGTGTGATCTTAGAACATGATCCGTATTGTAATGTGAATGGATGTTATTGGATATGATGTGCAATTAATGATATGGTTGTGGATATTTGGATTGTTGGATGGGGTTGAGCTAAGATAAATGAAAATGATTTGTAGGTAATTTATCTAGGGAAAATCTTAAAATATAAAGGGAGATATTTTCAATCAATTTTTTTTTGGATAGGTATATCTTATTGATCAAAAACAATAATTACAAGCCTAGAGAATTATTTTAACTCATTTTTGGATTAAAGAAAAGTTAGTAAAGTTGAATCGAAATAAAAAGGATACGTAAAAATCATTTAGTGACTACACTGACACTGAATACAAACCTTAAAGTGAAAAGAAAAATTTAGCTCATAAATTAGCTAAGTGTAATAAGTGTAAGTGTTAAGTGTATGTCATGGGTTTTGGGTCATGACAAGTAGACATAAGCCTAATAAAATAATAAGCCTGAAATTCTAACAATAAAGATATGAGGTTTAATACAAAGTTTAACTCATGTAGTATAAATATAAGCATGCACTTGCACAAGGTGTGCAACCAGCCCAAGATACAATCCAACCCATTCCAAGTATGTCAATTGGCCTTAAGGTGATCTCAACACAATAATATCGTGCTATCCTGAACTTTTTAATCTTGACGCTCATAATTCTCCCTCGCTTAAAAAAGATTTGTCCTTAAATTAGAACCAACATCAAAAGGAGAAAGATCCAACTTGTATGCATTATAATTGATACTTGCAGTGACTTGTAATGGTCCATCTCATTGTAGATACAACTTAGAACACCTTTATACAAGGATTCTATCCTTGCGTATATGAATCCAAACCCAATCACCACGGTCAAAAACAACTTTCACACTTCTCAAAGGCTCAATACAATCATCTAAGCTCTTGTTTAGAGTGATTTGATTGCTCAACAATCAATGTATATCTGCCAAGTCCCATCCTTCCTAAGCACAACTAACATAGGAACTGTATATAGACTTATGCTCACTCTCACGTATCCCTTGCTCATAAGCTCTTCAACATGCCTTTAAATCTCTTTAGTCTTCTTAGGGTTACTTGTATAAGCAGGTCGATTAGGAATGCTTGCTCTACAGATAAAATCAAGATGCTTAATTCCCTTCAAAGGTGGTAAACCATTAAGAATGTCCTCGAAACGTATCATCAAATTCTTATAAAAGAGACTTTTCTTGGATTTGGCACTTCGGATGAAAGATGTTCTCTTGTTGTACTTTGTCCTAATCTTTCACTTGCACACTTAAAGCTTGGCGAGCTACATGTGAGATCCAAAAATTCTCTATTTCTCATATACTTATTGAATATGATGAGGTAAAATATCAAGCTAAATTACAATAACTACCTCTCATATATTTAGAAGTTATCTGGAAAGATTGTCAAGTGGGCCCACAACACAATCTGTAATCCAAATGGTCTCCGAAGTGGCAAAATGTGAAATTTGGGCTCGAAATACCTAAAGGCCAAGAAGACTACTTTTTGAAATTTTTTAAGATGAGCATGCCTAGGTTTACGTGCAACAAATTCAAAAATGATGATTTAGTCCATAGCCCGAAAGAATTTTCTTGAATAACGGTCAAACTATATTGACTTTGGACCCACAAACTATCATAGGAAAGTCCTCACATAAAAAAGTTTCATGTGGATCCGGGCATGAACTGAATTACGTGAAAATGCTAAAAACAAAGCAAATGAATTCATTTAGGGGTAGTTTAGTAATTTCACTACCCATGATTGGTCAAACCACCTTAAGAGTCAATAATTGACCATGTTTAACCTGAATACATGTGAAATAATAAAAATAAAATATAAATTTTTAATTTAAAAATATTAAAATAATCTTAGGACATAAATGGAAATATTGAGATTGTACAAGGGTATTATGGTCTTTTCGCAAAAGGGCTGGTCAACTAGTCAATGTTTGACTAGAATTGACTAAAATAAATAAAATATAATAAAAATAAAATGAAAAATCTGAAATGGAAATTAATTAAATAATACTACTGGCATAGTTGAAAATATTGAAATTTTTAAAGGGCAATTTGGTCATTTCGCTTGTGGGCTGGAAATATCTTTAACAATATCAGCAAAACCAGAAAATTCTGGTCTTTTTCAGGCATTGGCCAATCACCCCTCAATAGCCTTCTTCTTCCTCATTTTTCTCTAAGTCTCCTCCACTTTCACCTTGAAAAACCACCACTCCAAGCCACCAACTCACCAATCTTCCTTCACAAAAGTTGTTTCCTATCACTAGAGCTACCTAAACATCTAATTTGCTGAATCAAAATCCAGCAGTTGATGGTTGTTTCGTAGCTGGCAGATTTGGTTATAAGGTAAGGCCATTAATAAGTGATGTTTTCTTTAATTTCACTTAGAGCTTAAGGTTGCTTTAGATGTGGGAAGCATATTTATAGCTTTGAATTGAACTGAATTTAGGTGTATGAATGGATATGGGTCTTAGCCATGAGGGTTTCCCAAAGAGAAAATGTTGTTCTCATGCTCGAAGTGTTGTAAAAGTTCAAGAAAACAGGTGTAAAGTGTGTGTGTGTACTGAGAATGCCATCTTGTAGAAACTATCCTGCTCCAAGCTTCATGTTTAAATGTTTAGTTAGGGGGTTTTCTAATGAGATAAATTCTGTAAAACTTATGGTAGATAGCTTGATGAGTTAGGAGAAAGTCAGTTTAGGAATCACCTCATTTGGAATCCAGTAGCTTAAGTTATGTGCAAATGAATGCATGGCACTCTGCCTAAAAAACGTGATTCAAATGGATGACTTTGAAAAATTGTAAAAACTAGACCAAAATGAATTTGGATGCAAACCATACATTTCTAGAAAGGTAAATGAGTTTGAAATAATATGGTTTTGGATTTCCACAATTTGGATAACCCTGCACTGAGATATGAACTAGTTTGTGTATAGAGGTCAGTAAATGGATCTACCAAAATGCGCCTGAAAATAGAGTAAATTTGAGGAATTATTAAAAATGACTCAGAAATAATAAAATTGTGAAACTTACCATTTTGAATAGGGAATTAAATTAGGATTTATATTGTTTTGGATTCATAATTTTTGGATATCCCTATAATTAGTAATGTAATTTTTAACAAGCAAAGAGAAGGAAGCCATCTTGCCAAATGGACAAAATTGGGCTGAACTATGAAAAATTATTAAAAATAATATAGAATGATTAGAAAATAGACCTTACATCTCTGAATAGGGAATTACGTTATGTTACATATGAAATTGACAGTGTATTAATGGAAATCCAATATTTTCGGTTATGAGCAGAAAGGCATCGATAGGTCAGAAATTCTTGCAAAGAATAATGATGCTCATATAATGAGATGGGGTGAAGAGAAAGATTTCAAAGACTAGAACGTTCTTTATAATTGAAGAATTAAATTTTAACTGTAATTCAATATTGTTTGCAGCACTGAGTTTGGGTGATTAAAGAGGTTTAAGTTGTGTTATTAACGTCATCACACTGCGTGAAAATTAAGGTAAGGAATATGTATGGGAGATGCATAGGAAATGCTATGCTTGCATAAGAGAAATTTCGGAAAACAATCTCAACAGTGTCTCACCCAATGTTTTTAAACAAGAAAATAGAAATTTATTTTAAATCCATACAAGTTTAGATATGGTTTAAATTGCATAAAATATATTTCATTATTTTACATGAATGATTTAGTATTTATGTGCAAATGTGCTATTTAGATATTTATTGTTTTCATTAAGTATTTAATGAATTTTATTACTACCAAATAAAATAATTATTCTTTTATATGATTATCGATTGACTGAAGATAATTGCTATTTGAAATGATTTCTACTATTAAACTATATGATATATGAAAATGATTTTTGAGACGGTTGCTTCTTAGTGATCTTGCATACAGGTATATGTATATGTTATGACTGTGAGACTATGGTCAGGTCCAGGGGTTCCCACAGTGAGCACCTGACCAGTGTGAACTGTGACAGATCGACGATAGCCATTCGTTATAGTTTCGTAGGATTAGCCTAGGGATTTCCTGGCCTTCCTATACAGCGTCCCTTATGGGATAGAGTTCGTGCATGATTCTATTAGATGCTAACTGTCTCTACTAAATTGATTGTGATTTAATTGAATACCAATTTGACTAATTCAAAAGAAAGAATTGAATGATTGATAATGAGGATTTTTAAATGAATTGCTTTACTGTACTAAATGATAATACGAAAAATATTACTTTGCATCATGATTTGAAAGGGTTATGGTACTGTTTATTGAAATTTCATACTGAAATTGCTTTATGGAATCGTTTTAAATAAATTGTTTTATATACATTTATCAATTAGAAATTGCATGAAAATATTAAGTGTCTTATACTGTTTATCTATTTCATTGTCAACGGCTTACCCCCTATAGTTAGAACTAGAGATTAGAACACGAAAGGTACTTCAAAATATCACTCATACTCTATCTGGTTACCTAGCCAATTATGGTATCTTTCCTAAAATGTCCTTTAGTGTACCATTAGGAATTAAATGATTTTATGCATTTTAATATTTACATTTAATACATTTTTAATAACTAATAAAATAAGTTTATTTTATTTTTATTTATTTGCATATAATAGCATAGTAAGCATTTTTATATATGTTTCTTACTGGCCTTTCCTCAAAACTCACCCACTTACTCACCATTATAGGTAGTTTATCAGTGTACGTGGCAACCACTGTATTCAGGTTAATTGAAGAATATCATTAAAAGTTTAACTATAGTATTCTTCCTAAAATGTCCCTTAGTACACCACTAGGAATTAAATAATTCTATGCATTTTAATATTTACATTTAATACATTTTTCATAACTAATAAAATAATTTTATTTTATTTTTATTTATCTGTATATAGCATAGTACGCACTTTTATATATGTTTCTTACTGGGCTTTTTCCAAAGCTCACCTCCTTACTCACCATCATAGATAGTTTATCAATGTATGTGGTGACCACTATATTCAAGTTAATTAAAGAAGATCATTAAAAGTTTAAAGTGTCGAGTAACCAGGTATATGTAAAATGTTATTTTTATATTCAGACAAGTGCATGCACAGCAGATATATTTATAGATGGGATGTAAATATTGTAGTATAAAGTTAAAGAATATTTATAAATTAGTGGGATGTATTTAAATTAAACTTATATAAATAATATTATAAATTTTTATATTATAGTTACATGTGGATTTCCTGTTTCTTATTTATGGACAAAATTACCAATTGGTATAAAGATTAAATTGTAACAAAAGTTATAGAATAAACTTATACTGACACCGAATAAAAATCAAATGGTAATGAATGATTGAATGAGAAAAATGGTATCAAAAAGAAAAATTTAGTTTGGAAATTTAGTACTTCTGGACATTACACTACAAGTAACTCTCCATCAATAGTTACTTCCATGCTATCCTCATCATTTTCTAATGGCAGCATAGAATCATCGTTAGATTATTCTCCATAGTTGCTATCCAACTTATTATTGGCAACATTACCATGTGCATTAAGAGTCTCATGCTGCAGATCTTGGCGCAAAATACCTATAGCAACATTAATCTCTTTAAACATAATGTTCATCCTCTTAAACTCCGATAGCATGGCTTTAAACATGAACAATATACTTAAACTTTCCTTCTTGGCTACTTATTTATCTTTGCTTGCTGACATGATTGAATTTTGGAAATAATATTAGAGAGGAAAACAAAGAATAACTTTAAAATATTTAGGATCTAGGGTTTAGGGTTTAGAAAAAAATTGAGTAAAACTTGAAAATATTTGGGGTTTAAGGTTTAGAAAGAAAAAATGAGTACAACTTAAAAAGATTTGGGATCTAAGGTTTAGGGTTTGCTAGATTGGCAAGAAGACTCAAAAGGGGTTGGTCAAACAACATGGATGGTGGCTTAAAAGAGGATTTAAGATCAATGGTTCAACCTTTTTTTTAGGGACTAACAAGATTTTTTTTTTAACAAGAAAGCAAACAAGAACAAGAAATTACACCAAATTCAAACACAAAACAAGACTCAATTATGAAGAAAGATAAAGACACAAAAACACAAGGAAGTCAAACAAGACAAGAAGACAAAGAAAAACACAAAAACGCAACAAAAACGATACTCACAAAATCAAACCTAAGCTCTGATATCAAATAATATGAACTTCATTGAAAAAGATGAGATTTAACGAATAACACAAAGAACAAAAAGAACAAACAAAGAATTAAAAATTGAAACCAAAACCCGTTGTGTAGAAGCATAAAACTTATGGCATTGGACTTAGACTCGTTGCTTAGTATAGTAAGAACCTAAGGTATAAATTGATGGAACGTTAAAAAAGCTAAAAGAAAACCTTGACAAGTTTAAGAGTTCTCAAGAGAACCAAAGAGAAAAGTCTCTTAAAAAAATTTGAAATCTATATTGTTGTATTATTCCTAAAGGGTTACATGCCTATTATAGCTAAATAAAAGAAACCCTAAAACTTATATCATTAGTTTATTTCTCCAAAATAAAACTCTAAAACAAATTAAACTTTAAATCAAATAGAATGTTAGGGAATGCAATCCCAGTAGACATAAGCTTAAAAATTTAACAATAAAGATATGGGGTTTAATAACCCATATAGCATAAATATAAGCATGCGCTTGCACAGGGTGTGCAACCAACCCAAGATACAATCCTGTCACAGCCCGTGACCTTATTTTTCATCTTTTTCTATACATCTTATTTGGTTGGGCTGTCTGTGATACTTTGATTTTCTTTTACATATAAACAATTTTATATAAAAATATAATATGAATTACATCCCCTATCTTAATTCATAAGGAAGTAGTACTATAGATAAGTCTAAATGCATAAAATAAATGATCGTACCTTATGTAATAAATCAAGCAGTCGCATCGTCCCTAAATGCACAGTCAAAGTCCTTTAGATGTCAGACTCTTAGTCCTCGAAAACCTGAAATGTTAATATTAAGGGGTGAGCAAACCACGGCTCAGTAAGGGAATTATATGCATACTTGATATTCAGCTATCTATATGCTGAAAAACTTTTTCATTTTTCCTATGGGCTCTAGGCTCGCATGTAGGAAGGATACTACAGTCGACTAGGGATCCGGATGGAGTAAAGTATGTATTTTGAAATACCTATCTTGTCCCGGAACCTAGAAGCAACTGGAGAGAGTAATATTCTTTCTTGTTTTGAAATTCAAATCCTTTCCTTTTTATTTCGTAACATTTTCATATTCTTTTTCAAAATAATGCTTTTATAAAATAAAGCATTTAAATAAAATAACTAATATTCATATTTTCTTTAAAAAGAATATTAGTTAAATCATCATCATTTTCCTTTAAATTCATTTCATGTTTTACTGTACAATCATAATCAGTACAGTACTTTAAAATAGCAAAATAAGCTATTAAACCTTTTTCGTATAACATATAAATCATTTAAATCTAATATTTAATTTAAAATTAAAATAAGAATATTAGATTTATTTTCCTCTTCTTTCCTTTTTGGAAAACATATCACATATTCATGTCACATATAGTCTAATATTCAATTTAAAGTCATAGTAAGAATATTAGACTTATAACTCCTTTTCCTTTTTGAAAACATATTACATATTACATATTCATATCACATATCATATGAAAATCATCTCGTAGTACTAAAATCAATACTGAAATAAGCATTTTGTAAAATGCTGTAAATCACTTTCATTTGATTTATCACATATCATGTAAAACATTTTCATTTCACATATCACATATCATATAAAACATTTTCATATATGGAGACTTAGGCACACACGCCCAGCCCGTTCACTGGGTCGTTACTCATATCATGCTATAGACCCCGAAGGATATAAATAATCATGTCAGATCTATGGCCATAGTCAATAATTGTCCTCGGCGGATCACTGATCAGGTGTCGACCGGGACTACATATCACATATCACATATTACATGTCACATATCACATATCAGCATGATAGGATGCCAACTAGTCTCAAAACCGTATTTTTCATCATCAGTAAACCTTTATGAAATTTATAAAAATATATAATTTCTTAATTTGAAACCATAAAGGTTAGAAAACCATTTAGTGAATATTTATAAAAATATATATATATATATATATAAAATATTCACTTTATTTCTTTTCATTTTCCATCTCGTATTTCATGAAATTTACATATCAAGAGAAATTTCGGTGATTTCATTATCACCATCCTCGAAGAGAATTTTCGGTGATTTCATTATTACCATTCTCGAAAACATGAATATTTTAAAATCACTTCCTTTTTATTCATGTTTTTATGAAAATATTTATTTTCTCGATTTTCGTGGTTGAAAATCATTTGTCGTGAAATAAAATCATTTATTATGATTTTATGAAATTTTCTAGAAATTTTTTGTAATTTTCGATAATTTTTCGACAGTATAACAGCTGTCGATTGGCTAGCCTCCTGCACGAAAATACAGTTTATAATTCTAGCCAGTACATCATCACAAATTTCCAACCAAGGAATCATCACAATATTTTCATAAAATATTTCATAATTAAAAATATGCAGACTGAATATCCTTACAATGCTGCACATGCATCCCTTACCTGTACGGTATCATTTCGTTCAAATCGTACACTATGTGACCTTGAACCAATTATTATGTTCTTCTTCGTTTCCTTTCCCATTTCGTGGATTTAGCTTCAGAGCTGCAGAAAATAAGTCATACAAGTTCAATTCCAAAACATACATATACACTAGACATTCTTAGAAATTCTACTCATTATGATAGAATTATTCTTTATAAGAATTTCCGACCTATCAACGTCTTTCTATTCATAACTGAAAATATTGAATTCCAATTAATGCACCGTCAATTTTATATATAATCTGATTTAATTCCCTATCCAGAAGTATAAAGCCCATTTTTTTAGTTCATTTCATATTGTTCTTCACAATTTTCCAAAACTCAGCCCTATTCTAGCTCATATGGCAGGATGGTTTTCTGACCTTTGTGCATTAAAAATTATATATTTGATTATGGGGATATCCAAAAAATATGAATCCAAGACCATATGAATCATAATCCAATTCCCTATTCAGCATAGTGAGTTTCACAATTTTTATCATTTCAGAATTATTTTTAATAATTCCTCAAAGTTACCCTGTTTTCATATGCATTCTGGTAGATTGTCTACTGACCTCTGTGTACAACTTAGGCCATATCTCAAGATAAGTTTGTCCAAATTGTGCAAACTTAGAACCATATTATTCTCAACTCATCTACCTTTCTAGGAACATAAAGCTTGCAGCCAAATTCAATCTGTGCTATTTTCTACAATTTTTCAAAGTTTCCACAGAGCATCTCGCCTACTGCACTGAGTGCCCTGTGTTTAGCCGCCTATATCTCAGGCTATACAACTCCAAATGAGGTAATTCAAAAACTAAATTTTTCCCAATTCATGAGGCTATCTGTTATAATTTTTCCAGAATTTATTTCTTTCTAAAACCCCCAAACTGAATTTTTTCAACTTGGCTCGGACAGAACAGTTTTTCCAGCCGTTTAATCACGCCATTAGCCATCACACAATCAGCCCTTCTTTTCCCTCCTTTCACGCCAACTTCAACCCCTCTTCTTGACTGTCATACCACCCTTCATCAAAGTCAGTCAACAACACTTAAGTCAGTCCCCGTTTTCTGTTTTCACGCCATACACACCCAAATTTCCCTTGTTTAGTCCAATTCTCATGAGTTTTCAATCTCCATTTAATCCCTAACTAATAACTATCTTACACTCACTTAGGATTTCTTTCAAATAGTTTTTATTCATTAAAGGGCATCACCATCGTTTCAGCTTATGTTTGGCCAAAAGACACCCCTTTCACGCCACCATGCTGTTTCTTGTAACCCATCTCAGCAGCCATAATTTAAACCATATTCTTTTCATCTTATACTACTAATTTCTACCAAACTATACAAAAATTTTATTAAAATTATAACAGTTTCCTTTGCTGTTTTTGTTCTGGCCGACCACTTTAAAAATTTTAACATTTAACTTTATTTCAAACTAAGACCATAATTACACTTCTTATCCATATAGCAATCAAGAACCATAACAAAATATAAAGGAAACCACAGCACATCACCTGTCCTGTTTCAACCGAAACTGTTCAGCTACCTTTCAGCCTCCTTACGTGGGTTTTTGTCCACTGTCTTCCAGCTTTGGACAGCCATGCTAATGGAGGACAAAACTGAGGAAGAAAGCTTAGAAATTTTGAAACTTGAAGGGAGGATTACACATGGAGAACAAGGCGTCGTGATGAAATGAAGAAAAAGAGAATTCGGAGCAACAAAAGCTCAAAGCAGGTAAGTCGGTGTTGAAACCAGAAAATGGCCAAAAATTTCATCTCATTTGCCTCTTTTATTATTATTTCAGCCAATGAAAAATACCCACATGGCTCACAACTCCTTTTCTTCTCTTTTCTCTTTATTCATGCTTTTCTTTTCTTGTTATTTTATTTAGCAGTGCAGCAAGCTTCTACGTGTGCTTGCTGCCATATATAAATATATATATATAGATACGTAAATGTCTATAAATATACACATGTATTTATTTATGATATAAAATTATATATATCAATATTATATATATATATATACTATATTTCATATATACACTTATGTACTTGTATAAAAACATTTAAAAATATATTTAAAAATATATTTATATAATAAAATTATATAAATATATAAATACTCACATTTTTATTTTCTTAATTTTTGGATTTCTTAATATCCAATATACTTATACCCATTTTTATTTCTTATTTAATTCGAATTTTAATTTATTCAAATTAAATTTTCGAATAATTAATATTAATTTCAAAAATTTATGATTACCACAAATCCAGCCCATCCAAGTATGCCAATTGGCCTAAGGGTGATCTCAACACAATAATATCGTGCTATCTTGAACTTTTTGATCGTAATGCTCATCAGGTTAGGTCTAGCTGAATGGGACATGTGGGCTCTCATTCAATTAAACTCGTATTATAAGCATAGTAAGAAAAGTAGGCCCAAGCGCGTGAGTAGACCTCATATGTGAGAAAGGCCTTTGGCAAGAGAGTACTTTCTTGTCTCATATGTTTGCTACACCACAATCTCTCACCTTTGGTGAGATACCATGTGAGAGAGTTCTCGCCATTGGCAACTCCTAAGGTTGCAAAGTGGCTTCTTTGATCTTGAATCGGTGTTGCCACATGGCACCCCTGGATGCAGCCACGTTGCCTTCTCCAATTGGCTAACCTTTTGTCAAAGGAGTTTTTCCTTATTTGGGCCTAGACCATCTCTGGATCCAATGACTCTAGTAAGAATTATATCGATTGGCAAATTATAATTCTTAAATCGTAACCATTACGGTAACTATGTCTTAACTTCTTTTGTTAATCTTAACCATTACAGTAATTGTGTCTAACTTTTTTTGTTTGATTGAGGAAGTATACATAAAGATATTTTGAAATTTTGATAAATCATTTATTTATAATAGTCCGAGAGTATATAAGTTAAACGGTATAACAGGATATAAAATAAATACTTATAGTATAAATACATATGATACTATAAAATCAGCTACATTTTCAATAATTTTTTTATGCTTAATTTAAAATTGGATTAATTTGCTTTCTAACAATTACTTGCATGAATTTTGAAATTTCATTTTTTTAATTCTCTTCTACAATACAAGGGATTGGCAATTATGATGTCTAATTTAAAGACCTAAGGTAATGTTTAGGGAATGGTTTACAATTTTTGTATGGTTGTTTTCTTCAAAGCAAGATGGAACTTCCAGACAAGCCATGCAAAGGATCTTTTGGGAAGTTGTTGTCACATCCCGTGACCACATTTTTCATGTATTTCTATACAACTTATCCGGTTGGGCTGTCTATGATACTTCACTTTTCATATTCATTTAACTATTAAATATAAAATTCGTAATATCAATTACATCCCCTATCTTAATTCTCAAGAAAGTAGTACTGAAAGCAAGTCTAAATACAGAAAATAAATGATCATACCTCATATTATAAATCAAGCAAGTCTAAAATAAATGCGCAGCTTGAAATCCTCAGATGTAAGATCTCACAGTCATCGAAAATCTGAAATGTTAAAAATGGGGAGTGAGCAAACAACGGCTCAGTAAGAGAGCTATATGCAACACTTGATATTTAGCTACCTATATGCTGAAAATAATTTTTCACTTTTTTTAAATCTTCCTAGAGGCTCTAAGCTCACATGTAGGAATGATACTACAGTCAGCTAGGGATCTGGATGGAGTAAGGTAGGTATTTTGAAATACCTGTCTTGTCCCGGAACCTAGAAACAACTGTAGAGAGTACTATATAAATTGTTCTCAAAACGATTTAATATTCATTTTTCATAGAGTAAACCATTTATTTCTCTTCACTTCGGTATGTTTTAAAACACGTGACAATTCAGTAGTAAAACAGTGGTTTAGGATAAACCATTCTGTAATTATTTCTATCTTAGAAATAATTTCATGTTATTCTTTTTGAATAAACATTAATTTCTCTTTAGTTCAATAACCGTATCTTATAGTTCAGTAAAACAGTAATATTCAATACAATACCATTCGGTAAAATAGTATTTTGCAAATCAGTAAAGCAATATCTTGATACGGTTCAGTCAGTAAACAGTAAACAGTAGCTACCAGTTCAGTAAACAGTATACGGTAGCTTTCAGTTCAGTATCATGGAGACCAAGCAATACCCTAAATATATCATACTATAATAATATCATCCCTAATAGGGGAAACACATGAGATCTATGGTCATAGTCTATGGGGTCCTCAGTGTGCATTGATCAGTGTCCATTGGGACGCTGATAATAGGATTAGTATCTATCAGCACTAACACGTGACACGTGAGCATGATATGGGGCCTAATAGTCTCAAAATAGTAAACACGTGATATAAACCCCATTTATGAAATCAATTTCACTGAATATAAATTCAATCAATCCAAAATATTCATAATAAAAATATTTTCATCTTATGAATAACAATTTATAAAATATTCATACTGGGGTTATCATTCCCGAAAATGTTCTAAACATTATGGAACAGTATAAATCACATTTTCCATACGGTGAAAATAGTTTATAAAATAATCACTGTACAATATAAAGGTCATAATTGTCCTTTTTCACTGTAAAACACAAATGCACGCTTTTCTGTGCTTTCTGTCAAAAACATGATTTTCAAACTTATCAGGATTCAAATCAATTATTTTTATGATTTATGGAAAATTAAAATATTTATTTTCCAAATCAACACTCTCGTCCTGTGTTTTATCTGTAAACACATGCGGAGACCTTTTAGTCTCAAAACACTGTTTTCCACCTTTAATTACCTTTATGGAATTTTCTATAAACACTTATTTTCACAATTGAACCCATAAAGGTTATTTATAAAATCAAGTGAATATTTGAATAAATATATTAAAATATTCACTTTGGTCCTTTTCATTTTTCACCTCGTTTCACGTGAAATATCACCTATCGGGATAAATTTAGGTGATTTCCTTTTTCACTATTTTCAAAACATGAATATTTTAAAATTAATTATCAATATATTCATGTTTTATGAAAACTAATTGATTTCTCGATTTTCGTGGTTGGAAATCGTTTCTCGTAATGAAAAATCGTTTATTATGATTTTCGATAATTTTTCCAATAATTTTCGGCAGTATAACGGCCGCCGATTGGCTAGCCTCTTGCACGAAAAATACAGTTTAAATCTCAATCGGTATATCACCACAATTTTTCCAACCAATCATTATTAATAGCATTTATAGAAATTAAATGCATAATTTAAAACATGTGGGCCAAATATCCTTACAGGCTGCACATATCTTCCTTTCCTGTCTCGGGTCAGCGACTGCCTCTCAAAGGTCGCGCCCGTGTTCACGTCTTCCGGTTCCATCGTCTCATTCACCAAGAACGATTTTGGAAACCAAATTCTAAATTTTAGAATTTTTCTCAATTTATTTAAATAAATAAATTATTTAAATATTTTCAACACTTTATGAGATTTTTTACCGATTCCCGTAATTTTTGGGATTTCCCGTAATTTTTGAATTCTCGAGAATTTTCCTTTTCTCTCTCTTTTCTTCTTTTCCTCTTTTCTTTTCTTTTTCTTTTCTTTTTCCTTTTTCTTTTTCTTTTTCTAGCTCAAACCAGTCACATTTGGTTCACCACCGGTTCTCCTCTGGTGGCCGGTTCTCCGGCGGTTTAGCAGCTCCTCAGCTGGCCGACGGCACGGTGAACCTGCTGGTGGTCTTCGTTCGGCTTGGTTTGGCAGCACGGCGGCGGATCTACTCGATTTGGCTCGGTTTCTCTCTTCCTCCATTCGGCCTTCCTCCGCCGTCGTTGGCCTCACCGATGGCCTCCTTTTCCTTCCTCTCACCTCCGTCGAGGTTCGAGTGGTGGTGGCGGTGCCTGGACTGGCCAGCACCGCTGATTTCTCTTTTCTTTCTCCTCTCGGCTCCGTCGTGTTTCCCTTCTTTTTCTTTCCTTTCTTCTGCCGCCGGCAACTCCCTTCCTTTCCTCTTCGGCCGGCGATGGCGTCTCTTCCTTTTTCTCTCGTCGGCGGTGGCAACTCCGCCACCATCGACCCATTGGCTGGGAAGGGTCGGGATCCTCCCGATTCCTTCCTTTCCCTTTTTGTTTTATTCCTATTTTTAGTATATTATATACTATACTATATAGTATATTTATATAATATATATACATACATAATATAATAATATATATTATATATTTATATTATATACATAATACACATAATATTATTATTAGTATATACATAATATAGTATTATATACATATTATATATATAAAATATATATTTTGTGCATTAAAATTATACATCTAATATAGATATATATATATATATATATGTATATATTTATATACTTTAAATTAAATAATATATATTTATATAAATGTAATAGTACAATATATATTGTATTTACAATATATATATATATATATATATATATATATATATATACACACACACAAACTCTAATGTAAATTAATATTTACATTTTTCATATATGTATATATTTATATATACATAAGATATACATATGTACTATTTAAATGTATAAAATAGTATATATACATATATATACCACTGTATAATAATATATACTATATAACATTTAAATACATATGTATTTGTATAAAAATACATTTACATAATATATAATTATATAATTATATATCATTTTCATTTCTCATTTTCTTATTTAATTTGGATTTCCATTTATCCAAATTAAATTTCTTTTCCTCATTATTTTTCGAATTTCTAAATATTCTTATTTCCACTTACATTTTCCTTCACTCGAATTTTCTCAATTTATCACTTCCTCAATTCACGAAATATTCACTAATATTCCTATCTCATAATTATATTTATTTATTTATTTCCACTTATCTATTTTTTTAATATTAATTTTCACTATTAAACAGTATAAATTTTGCGATTATCACAGTTGTTGAATTATCGTTTTAATGAAAGCGAAAGCCATAATACCATTCCTAATTGGGGGTATAATTTCTTAATCTTTTTTGGTTCAGCAACCATTAATTTAAGAAAGTTAACAGTATATCATGCGTGCAAGCCGTGTCTTAAATACTTGATTGGAAAAGAAAGTGGAAATTTTTTAACTACTCGCCTTGATTAGTTTGAAATTTGATTTTGCACGTTTATTTCTACTATTTCTTTCTTTTCAATGCGACATAATTTAAAGATAAAATTTATTAATTTATAACAGGTTGACCAATATAATATTTAAAATTAAATACAAGAATTTTTAAAGATTATAAAAAACAAACTAATTGAGGTTTTTAATCTTTGGTCACCCACGAGATTTTCCCAGCAATTGAATCATTGACCACCTTTTCCCTTTCAGTCAGCCATACTTCAGTCTAGTCTTACTTACCAGAGCATTACGCGTCCACTCTTGGTCCTGAAATTCTATTATCACCGTGTCCTTCCCCAGCCGAACTGATATTTATAGAGCAAAATTTCATATTCCTTGCCATCCAAACCCGGCCAAATTCTCCATGAATTCTGCACCCAGGGACCAGATTCTTCACTTATTCTTCTTCTTCTTCTTCTTCTTCTCAATTAATTATCTTAGATTCACAAATGCCAAAGATATCTTCCTTAATTGCGGTTCCTCCCGTGATTACTCAATTGGCCTTGATGGCCATAAATGGACCGGTGATTCTGGCACTGGCTCAAAATTTCTTGCTTCAGAGCAACAAAATGAAACCTCTATAGTCTCAAAATCCATTAAGTTGCCCTCCTCTCTTGATCCAGTTCCATATTTGACAGCTAGAATTTTTCAGTCTCCATTCACTTACTCTTTCTCGGTTAGTCCAGGCCAAAAATTTGTGCGCTTATACTTTAATCCTAGTTCTTACCAAGGATTTCAAAGGTCTATAGCCTTCTTCACTGTCACTGCCGGGCCATTCACTCTTCTTAGCCACTTTAGTCCTTCTCTTACTGCTGATTCTTTTGGACTGAAAACTCTGGTGAAAGAATTCTGTTTAAACATAGAAGAACACCAGGTTTTAAATATTACGTTCTCTCCTTCTTCAACTGCTTTGGGTACTTATGCTTTCATCAATGGGATTGAGATTGTCTCTATGCCCACGAATCTTTATTACACGAACTCAAAAGCCAGACATAGACATGGCTCTGCCTGGCGAAATCGGTTTGCTGTTCAAAACAATACAGCTCTGGAAATGATTCTGAGGTTAAACGTTGGTGGGAGTACTATTTCACCAGTGCATGACTCTGGCTTGTATCGGCGATGGTTAGAGGACAAGGCCTATTTTCAGGGCTCAGGTGACCAGCTTGTCAATGCAACGATTCGAATCAAATACTCGGAAACTGCTGCGTACGTAGCGCCGGCGAAGGTCTATCAAACAGCCCGGTCCGCAAACAAGCAGAAAAGGCTCGCCTGGAATTTGACTGTTGATGCAGGGTTTACATACCTGGTAAGACTTCACGTATGTGATCTTCGCCCATATGTAACAAAGCGTGCAAGCAGGGAATTTCTTGTTAGAATTGGAAATGGAAAGACTGAGATTGAGGCAGATGTGGTCACATGGAGCGGGGGCAGGGGAATTGCTGTTTACAGAGACTACGTTGTCAAGATGCCAAATGTTGAAAGTTTTGGTAAGATTGACCTTCTCATATCTTTGGGAAACAACACTAATTTAAGAGCCATAAACTCTGATCCTATCCTGAATGGTTTGGAAGTGTTTAAACTCAGTGACTCTCAACGCAATCTAGCTGGACCAAATCCCGCCTCCAAGACTGCACCAATCCGAAGTCCGCGAGCGGACAAGCCTAAGGACAGAAAATTGGCATTCATCATTGGTGGGGCTACGCTGGCTGCTTTCAGCGTAATCTTGCTATTTGGTCTCACTGTTTTCTGTCTTTTGAGGAGAGGGAAAAGCAACGTTAAGGACCAATCAGTGGCACCGAGAGGACTTTGCAGACGCTTTACATTGAACCAGCTCCGAGATGCCACCAACAACTTTGACAGAGCTCTTGTAATTGGCAATGGTGGTTTTGGTAGAGTTTTCAAAGGTTGCATTGACGGTGAAACACCAGTTGCTATAAAGGCCTTGACACCGACATCAACTCAAGGTTCCGACGAATTTCAGGCAGAGATTAAAATGCTATCCGATCTCCGGCACCCACATATTGTATCGCTGATAGGTTACTGTGATGAAGACCGGGTCAAGATCATTGTTTATGACTACATGCCCCGGGGAACCCTCCGGGATCATCTATACAGCACAGAGGGTCCTCCGTTATCATGGAAACAAAGGCTTGAAATCTGCATTGGTGTCGCCCGTGGGCTTAAATACCTTCATGCCTTAAACCCCAAGATCATCCACAGGGATATCAAGCCAAGCAACATTCTCTTAGACGAGAACTGGGTTGCCAAAGTTTCTGATTTTGGTCTATCCAGATTAGGCCCAACAAGCTTGTCACGCAGCCATGTGACAACTGGTGTTAAGGGTACGTATGGATATTTGGATCCTGAATATTTTCAGACTAACCACCTATCAGTGAAATCCGATGTGTATAGCTTTGGGGTAGTTTTACTTGAGATGTTGTGTGCTAGACCAGCAATGGAATTGAAGCCAGATAACGAGCAGCAAAGCCTGGCAGAATGGCTTCGACAGTGCATTAAAGCTAGAAAGCTTAAACAGATTATGGATCCCAATCTAAAAGGTGAGATTGCTCCAGGGTGCTTGAAAGCGTGTGTGAGTATTGCTTACAAGTGCCTGAACGATGACAAACATAAACGGCCTACGATGTCTGCTGTGTTAAAGAGACTTGAGCATGCTTTCGAACTACAAGCGTGCGCTGATGCTGCTTTGGATGAAGAAATTATGAGCAGCAATGGGATGGAGGTTGAGTTAAGACCATGCAACAACTACAAAGTGGTGCATTCTTGTCCAACATTTTGGAGCAAAACAATTTCTCACAAGGAATTATTCAGGTTTCTCAGTGACAAGGCAGGACTCAAATGGGCTACACCACCGGCTTTGTTTGGTCTCCAGGCACTTTGTTGTGCTGTTCCAGGTTATGGTCACTTGTCACGCGATGGCCAAATGAGCAACTCAACTGACTCTGGGCTTCCAATTTTACTGGATGATGATGATACTTTCAAATTATGAGTGTATAAGAAACTGGTTTCACTTTTTCGATGTTTTTGAACTTTCAACCTTAAGCTCGTACAAGTGCGGGCGATTTAGTTGACTAGTCACCAGTGTGTGGAATATGAGGACAGAATAGAAGAATAAATTAACACTGCCTTCTTTTTCAAGGTTATCGCAAATGGCAATAGAAAAGTATCAATAATTGTGCTTTAAAGATAAGAGGGAATCAAAGCTACCGCTTTATTTTCTTCTGATCTCATCTTTCCCTTTCTTTTTGATTTTTTTTGACTCGATGGTTAGTAGGAAACTAAAAAAAAAAAATCTAAAAAGAGGACGAAGGAGAAGAAATACAATAATATCCTTTTTATTTAATTCATAATTAAGGAAAGTTGATATGGTAAAAATTACAATAATTTAAAAAATATGTTTAAACCATATATTGATAAATAAGTTTGAAATTATTATTGTTTGACAAAAAATCTATTTTATTAACTTGTAATATGAAGAAAAAAGCCCAACTCTTGATAATTTATAAAAAAAAAATGAGAGAAAGGTTTTGAAAATAAAAAGAGAGTGAGGAAGGCGAATGTTAAGAATGGTAAATTTTTAATATAATGATGAAACGTCAAAAGTTATAAGATATATTTTTTTTGGTGTAAGCATAATTTGGCAAATAAGTTTTTAATATACAAAGAGATGGTTAAAAACTCTAATAAAATATATGAATTTTTATTTGAATCTAAATTGAAATTGTTGTTGCACAAAACAACAATAAATATTTACTGACATCGATGTTGTCTTCTTTCTACACGTGTTTCCAAGAAACTTCTGTTAAGATAAGAAAAGTCAGAGGAACACAGGGGGTGGTTCCCTGTGTAGGCACTCCGATGCTTAAGTCAGCAAAAGGTTCTTCAGTATTGGGAAACGTAAAAGCCAGTAGTCAAAAAATTGGAGAATAGAATTGTACCTGAAGCCTATTCATAGGCGAATATTCTAGGGTAATTACATGGGGGTGATTACATCCTTTTGGTAGGAGTTTGTTTCCAAATATAACACAAATTTCATCAATTCCAGGCGTAGTGGAGAGCCTGTCGTCAGCTAGAGACTTATAGGATAATGCGACACCTTGCAACGAGAGGCGTCTGTCGCCAAGCGGGGAGACATCAGTGCCACGTGTCGACATGACGAACATTGGACGATAGACCACACGGGTCTGTTGCCTGCGACAGATGTCCTGTCGCAAGCGAAAGGGACCTTCTCGTTGATGCCACGTTGCAGACCCTCTGACGTCTTGGGCTTAGGCCTATTGTGAATGAGCTTTGCCATATCAATTGCTCCCCACTCTCTTACTGGATCTTTTCAGTCAAGAGAGTATAAATATGAGTTTTGGGCCTTAGCCCAGCACAAATAGACTTTTCTTAATTTTTGTGGTTTTCTCTGATATTTTTTGCAGGTGAAAAAGCTCTACTCTGCGGGAGATGTGGTCAGGCGCGACGTTTGGCATTCCCTGTTGCGGCTATATAAACGGCTGGGGTTCGACGAAAGAGCATACGAAAACCTCTGAGCAGCAGTCCGTCGCCTGTATTTTCAGCTCTCTCGCCAAAAGAGTCTATTGTATAATCACAGAAGTCTCTCGCTTACAGTATCGCAGTAAGTGTTCACCTTTTGCCATAATTTAATATCTCTCGCACTTGCTTTTAGTCTCTCGCTGTTATCTAGTCTTCCGCATAAGGATTAGGGTATCTCGTCTCTTGTTTCCAGAGTCACTCGCCCATAGGTCTTTCGCCATTCCTCAAGTCTGTCGCCTCACATCCTATCCTCGACCAATCATGTCTTCGCAACACCCTGGTAGAACACTGAGAAGGGGTGGTGTCGAATGCACACTAACAAATGCAGACTTAGAGAATTTCAATACTCATTTTCCCCTTCATTCTGGTTATCGTTATAAACTTCCAATCGATGGGGAAGTTACACCCGACCTAGTTAGAAGCGTCATAGCTATACATAAAGCATCCTTAGACTTCGGTTTTCGTTTTCCGTTACCAGAGTTTGGTCTAGCGTTCCTTAGGTATAAGGATATTGTTCCATGTCAACTTCATCTTCATGCATGGACTCTACTAGTAACATTTTCAATAGTATGCCGTAATTTAGATATTGTCCCAACGATCCCCCTTTTAAGCGCCTTTTTTAGAGTCCGTGGGCTTAAAGGACTGATAACGTTCTCTCTTCAGAGGTTAAGGGTCGACGGGTTTCCTAATAAAATTTTTTCGGACCTTCCTAATAAATTGTGCGGTTTTGAGAGCGAGTGTGTTGTTGTTGAGATTCCAAGCGATTTACAAATTCGCACTAGATGGAATCGTGATACTAGCGACCACTGGAAGCGCTCAGAAAAATTCGACATAGCTAGCTTGAGGGTCCACTTTGGCGAGCCCATTAGGCGTATATGTTCCACTAGGGAGCGGAATTTATTTTCCCTTTTAACTCTCGAGAATATTACAGCTGCTGGCTGGAGAGTAAGCAAGGCTGTTCCTGGGACTGCTGCTACTCCGTCCAATCTTCCTACAACCTCGTCGGTTCCTGGTTCTAGTTCCAGTCGCCCATCTTCAGTTCCCATAGTTGAATCAACTACTCCCATAGGTCGTCTCGTAGATGAACCTTCTCTTGACCCAAGAGATGAGGCATCCGAGGCCATGGGTGCCGATGATCCATCTGATGAAGAACTTGAATGGAACCAAGGCAACGCCTTTGGGAGTCCTTTCTACGACTATTCATTGGATGCGAACTTAGATACCTTAGAGGATTTTGAAAATATTATAGGTTTTTAATTTTCTTTACTTCATATATTCGTGTGCGTGGCATTTTTGGATTTTGGTTTGCTGATTCCTTTTCTTTATATTATGCATATATGAACTTCTATAGGGTTATCTGTAGAAGGGAGGCCAATGCTTTTGCCAGAGCGGCTCCTCCTCCTCAACAATAGTCGTAGGTCGGAGCCTTCGCTTCCGGACATCCTCGTGCTCCTACTCCTCCTCCTCCTCCGACTACCGGCGAGCCCAGCCGTCCTACACAAGAGGTCGGGAGAAACAAGTGAAAGAGGCCCTTTATCCGTGATCATAGCTCGGATGATCAAGAAGCTCTGGGTCGCAGAGGAGTGAGTCCACCCGTCGAGGAGGTGAACCTAGTGCTGCCGAGGGCAGGTCGGCTCCTCGTAAGCCTCATTATAAATACAGGAAGAGGTTGATCATTGAGGGATCGATGCTTACGAGGCCAATCTTGCCTAAGGTAGCCAATCCTACCTTGAGGCGATATCCAGTGGATGGTGGGGTCGTCGTTGATGGAGAGGACTTTCAGACCTATCTCGGAGTCAATAATAATGATAGCATCGAGGATCCCGAGATAGCTTCTCGCCTGGCCTGGAGTACCATTCTCCCCCGTGATGAGATGGGGCTCTTCACGAACCTTGCAGAGGCTGAGAACAACTCTAATTATCTCACAATGAAGATGAGAGTGTCACACTTATTTGATAATGATACTCCTTTTTTTAACTTCTTTTGTCAGGTTTTTGAGTTATTCTATTTTTGTTTTGTCAGGCGGCTCAACAAACGGTGGCCGTTAATGCACGACATAGGGCTCTTAGGGAGCAAGCTGACAAAGAAATTTGTGAGCTCTGAGAGAAAAACATGGTGCTTCTGAATGAAGTTGTTCAACTTCACCCATATACCGGTAGGGTCGAGGAATTGACAAAGAAGAATACAGACCTTGATCAGAGGCTGAAAGAGGAACAGGCGAAGGTAGCCTCCCTTCAAGGATATCTAGAGGCATACAATAAGGCCACCAACGATCAGGAAGCCATGATGAGGCAGCGGGATGAGGCCATAGAGGAGCTGCAAAATGTGTTAGACCAGCAAAGGGAGGTCCGAGCCAAAGTCGTCCGTGAATACCACCTGTCTCAGCACTGCTATGAAAAGAAGGAAGAGCTTGCGGCGGGATTCATTAAGTACGGCTTCTACTTGGCTTGTGTTTAGTTGGAGAAGCATCAGCCTAACGAGGCTTTCTCTAAGTTGCTTTTCACTGAAGAGGCTCAATATTATGAAGCTACTTCCTGGACCAAATATGAACCCGACTCGCAGGGTTCGGACGACTATTTAGAGGAAGGAGCCATAGATGACTTGTACAATCTTGAAGGTCTTTGGCCTTCTTGACAGCTACGCAGCCAGCCTGAGCCTACTGAGGCACATGACCAATCCAGGCATGCAACAGTGCATAATGAGCCTGAACCTATCGCGACAGGCGATCAACCTGAGCCTATCGAGGCCTTGCTAGGGTTAGATGGTGGTGAGCTACAATTTTCTGATTCTGCTGCCGTTGATCTCGTGCCAGACTCTGCGGCAATGGCTGGGCCTTCAAGCGAGGCTCCTTTTTCTGGGTGGCTTCTTCAGCTCCCTAGGACCCTGATCCTCCGACCCCTCAAGTTCCCAATCCTCCGACTCCTCAAATTCCTGATCTTTCGGTTACTGAAGACCCTAGCGCTGATGCGGCATCTTCTCAACCGGCTGACTTAGTCCTCGCCATAGATTAAGATATTTTGTATTTTCATTTCACTTTGTTTGTTAATTCATCTAAAAGATGTACAGATTCATTCTTAATGAGAAGTGCAATTTCTTTTTGTAGCTATTCTTCTTTTTGTGTGAATTCAATAGAATATTTTGTATAACTGTTACATCACAAAGCTCTAAAGCAGTATTAGAAAGATCAAATATTTCTATTTTCGTGGCATAAAGTGTACCTTTACACCATATTGCTCCCCAAGTTCTGCTTTGAAATAGTGTTGTTGTTCCTGTTCAAAGATGAACTTTTATCGAGTAATGTGCCTATCTCGCGCTTTTTTCGCTTAAGGACTTGTTAGATTTTATAAGACTATAATGTCATTTATATCTGAAATGTTGACACAAAATGTAATTTTTTTTAACCAATTGCAGCACGTATACATTCGATAAAATTGTAACGTACCTCGTAACATGCTTCACAGCCTGCATTCTATGTGCTACTTGGGTATTGTACTTGTTCGCATTTGCTTAGGGATTATAGGATTGCTCGTCTTGCGCATTTTTCACTTAGGGACTTTATCTTTGCCCGTCTCGCACCCTTTTATGCTTAGGGACTTATGTTTGCCCGTCTCGCACCCTTTTGTGCTTAAGGACTTATGTTTGCCCATCTCGTACCCTTTTGTGCTTAGGGACTTATGTTTATCCGTCTCGCACCCTTTTGTGCTTAGGGACTTAGATTGCCCGTCTTGCACCCTTTTGTGCTTAGGGACTTAGATTTGCCCGTCTCGCACCCTTTTGTGCTTAGAGACTTAGATTTGCCAGCTTTTGCCTCATTTCAATTCCTGTAACATATAATCCATCTAACACATTGCATTAGAGAATATAGAGTATGAATAACTGGCTTTATTCATAAATCAAATGATAACAAGATAATTGCATTTGTAAAGTAATAGATGGAAAAATAAAAACAAGAACAATAAGAAAATACAATGTTTCATTGCCAGTATAATTTAAGGTGGTTGGCGTTCCAAGTTTTCGATATCTTCTTTCCTTGCAAGGTCTCTAGAGCGCATGTGCTGGGTTTGATCATCCTTCTAACTCTGTAAGGTCCTTCCCAATTAGCCTGGAGTTTACCTTCCTCTCTATGGGCATTTGTGATTGCTGACTTTCATATACCAGGTCTCCCTCATGCAATTCTCTACTCTTAACTCTTGCATTGTAATAAGCGGCAACGTGCTGTTGGTAAGCAGCCAGTTTCATTTTGGCTGTGTCCATTAGCTCATCTATCAGATCGAGATTCTCTTTTAACCTCTGTGAGTTAAGTTCTTCAATGTAAGGGGACCAATCTAGGTGACTCAGCTCTAATTTCAACTGGGATGAGGGCTTCAGTCTCATACACCAAATTGAATGGTGTTTCACCTGTCGACACCTTACTTGTCGTTCTATAGGCCCATAGGACACTTGGGAGCTCATCTGCCCACAATCCTTTAGCTTTATCCAACCTGGTTTTCAGCCCATGCAATATCGTTCGATTGCTCACTTTAGCCTGCCCATTGGTTTGTGGGTAGGACACAGATGATATCCTCAGCTGAATACTCAAGCCTCTACAAAATTCTCAAAATGCATCACAATCGAACTGTTTCCCATGATAGGCATTTAACATTCGGGGGATTCCAAAGCGGCAGATAATATCTTTCCATACCATTCTCCACCTTCTTTTCGGAAATTGTAGCCAAAGGTTCCGCCTCTATCCACTTTGTAAAGTAGTTTGTGGCTACCAACACATACTTCCTTTGGCCTATTCCTAAGGGAAAAGGTCCCAAGATGTCAAGCCCCCATTGCGCAAATGGCGTTGGTTGGAGGGTGCTCTGAAGGGTCGAGACTGGTGCAGTAACTATAGGAGCGAACTTTTGGCATTTTCCCCACTTTCGCACCTTTTCAGTGGCATCTTTCTTTAGTGTAGGCCAATAAAACCCTGCGTTCAATATTTTCATGGCCAAGGCCAAAGCTCCTAAGCGTTCACCACATATCCCTTCGTGGACTTCAACCAGGGTGTACTCAGCCTGTTGAGGCCCTAGACACTTTAGCAAGGGCATAGTGAATCCACGTTTGTAGAGTTCTCCGTTCACCATGGTAAATCTGGCACTTTGCAATTTTAGCCTTCGGGCTTCATCTCTGTCAATTGGGAGTGTGCCCCCCAATATGTAGTCTTTGATCGGGCTTCTCCAATCACCTCCGATCTCGACATCGCAAACATTTTCTTCTTCAATACTTGGCTTAACGAGGGATTCTACCTTTACCAAACCACCTTTGATTCCTCTAGAAGAGGCCAACTTTGATAGAGCATCTGCATGACTGTTCTCAGACCAATTTATCTGAGTTAACCGAAAACTCTTGAATGATCGTGCTAATAATTGCACCTTCTGTAAATAAGGGACCAAGGCTGGTTCTCTCCCTTCATACTCACCCGAGAACTGATTTACCACCAACTGTGAATCGCTATGGGCCATTAAGTTGCTAACTTCTAGCTTTTCAGCAAGCTTCATTCCAGCTATTAGGGCTTCATACTCAGCTACATTATTTGAACTGGGAAAATCGAAGCGCAACGAATACTCATAGATTTTCCCTTCATGTGAAGAGAGCACAATTCCGGCTCAACTACCATCCATACTGCGGGCCCCGTCTACAAATAACTTCCACCAGATTAACTCTGTTTCTTCTTGGGCTTCCCGACCGGTGCATTCTACAATGAAATCCGCCAATGCATATCCCTTTATCTCTTGATGAGGCTGGAAGTGTATGTCATGTTCACTTAATTCAATGGCTTATTTGGTCAAGCGTCCGGAGTGCTCTGGTTTCTGCAGTATTTGCCTCAAAGGTTGGTCTATTAAGACAGTCACCGAGTGAGCCTAGAAGTACGGTCGTAACTTCCGAGTTGCCATCACCAATGATAGAACTATTTTCTCTACTAGGGGGTACCTTATCTCGGCATCTAGCAAGACTTTGCTTACATAATAAATCAGACAGTCCCTGTCTCCTTCATTTCTCAGTAGGACTGCACTTACAGCCTTCTCTCCCACACCGAGATACATGACGAGATGGTCTCCGGGTTGCGGTCGAGGCAATAGAGGCAACTCCTTCAGGTAGTCTTTTAACTTCTCAAAAGCATTATTGCATTCTTCTGTCCATTTGAAGTTCTTTCCCGCCTTTATCGCCTTAAAGAATGGCAGACTTTTCTTAACTGATTTGGACAAGAAGCGATTCAAAGCTACTATCCTCCCTGTTAGCCTTTGAACCTCTCTAACAGTATTGGGTGGCCTCATGTCCAGAATAGCTTGAACTTTCTCGGGATTAGCTTGTATCCCCCGATTAGTGATCATGAACCCTAAGAATTTTCTCGACCTCACTCCGAATGAACATTTGTTGGAGTTCAACTTCATCTCATACTACCGCAATATCTTGAATACTTTCGACATCTTCTCGGCATGTGACTCTTCTTTTCGGCTTTTAATAATCATGTCATCCACATAAGCCTCCATAGTGTTGACCAACAAGTCCTTGAGCACCTTGTTCACCATGCGCTGATAGGTTGCCCCTGCGTTTTTCAAACCGAATGACATTATTCGATAGCAATATGTTCCGTTACTGGTAATGAAAGAGGTCTTCTCCTCATCCTCTGGATGCATCATGATCTGGTGGTACCTTGAAAAGCATCCAAAAAGCTAAGCAATTCATATCCACAAGTTTTATCTACCAACTTATCAATTCGAGGTAGTGGATACGAATCCTTAGGGCAGGCTTTGTTCAAATCTGTAAAGTCTACACACATTCTCCATTTTCCATTGGCTTTCTTCACCATCACAATGTTAGCCAACCATTCTGGATAATTGACCTCTTTGATAAACCCTCCTTGCAACAATTTCGAAATTTCCTCGTTGATAAACTGCTGCATCTCTGGAGCAAAATTTCTCTTCTTTTGCTTGATCGGTTTTGCTCCTGAGACTATGTTTA
The DNA here is from genome assembly GCA_032173925.1 of Heritiera fomes. Classification (NCBI taxonomy): domain Eukaryota; kingdom Viridiplantae; phylum Streptophyta; class Magnoliopsida; order Malvales; family Malvaceae; genus Heritiera; species Heritiera fomes. The sequence goes on from JAPDPM010000011.1 coordinate 23,032,064, forward strand.
ACCGATGACAAGCAACTTTGGAGTCAATCCCAGGCATTTTGACTGGGGTCCATGCGAATACATCAACGTTTTCCTTCAAACATTGGATTATTTCCTCTTTTGCTCCTTCAGGCAATTGGCTTCCCACATATACTACTCTTTCTTCATCTTGTTCATCTAATCGAACTGCTTCCATCTCCTCATCAGGTTTTGGCTTAAGCGGTTCTTCGATGGTAAGGGTTTCCTTCCTTTGAATCCCCTTACATGTGGTGGACGCGATATTACACGCTTACCTTTCCTTTGATCTCCCCTCACTTGTCCAACACCATAGGGAGTCGGGAATTTCATTAACAGATAACAGGGATGTACCACAGCTCTCATGTCATTCAACAATGGCCGCCCGAAGATCATGGTATAAGCCATTGACGTTGACTTCACCGCCATAAATAACACTTAACAGACGACACTTCTCGAGCTCTCCCCTAACGTAACGGGTAACTGAATGGCACCTTCTACCTTCAACCTTCACTTTCTCTCCAGAGAAACCGTATAGTGGCATGGGCACTGGCTTCATCCTATCATCTGAAATGTTCATCTTCTCGAAGTAGTTTTAGTAGATCAAGTTCACCGAACTCCCATTGTTAACTAGGATTCGACCACTGGATGCTTTGCTATAATTGCCGAAATCACCATGGGGTCATTATGGGGAATTGTTATATCTTCTCTGTCGGCTGGAGTAAAGGTGATGGGCTCCTTATCCTGCCTTTCCTCCATCACCAAGTTAATTTGGTGTGCTTGTCAGGCATAGGATTTTCTAGACGAGGAAGAGGTACCAGCTAGCAATTCTCTTCTAGATATTACATTGATTGTTGGTCCTGTGGGTTCGTTATCTTCCTTGCGATTCCTCCTTTCTGTCCTCCTGTCGTCGTTTATCCTAAGGTTTTCATTTCTTCTCACATTCTCCCTGTTCTCACCTCTCCTATCCCTTGGGTAATTTCCTCAATTTCGCACGGGATAGTTGTTTCTGTCACTCCTCCACACAAACCGATTTATCTTTCCTTCCCGCGCTAGCCTTTCTAGCTGATTCATCAACTCCCTACACTTCTCTCTTGAGTGCCCATGTGCCGAGTGGTAGTTATAATATACTCCAAGTCACGGCCTAGATTCCCTGACGCCTTCTTTGGAGATCGTATAAGACCTGACCCCTCAATCATCGCTAACATCGAAGCCCAAGATTCAATGAGTGGGGTATAGGTGGTGTATTTCAATGTAGGGGCTTTATCAAACTTTCTCGGTTGGCTAGATGATGCTTTAGTGACTTCTCTTCCTCGCTTTCTTCCTTCCTTGGGCTCCCCATTCGTCACCATTTTCATTACTTCTTCCTGAGTGATATACTTATTTTCTTGGGAAAGTAAGTCTGAGATTGTGGTGGGCTGATCCAGCGATAGGGACTCCTGTAATTTCTCAGACCTTGTTCCCTGTAACATGGCTGCCACGGCTATACCAACTTGCAAATCCCTTACCTCCAGTGTGGCATCTCTAAACTGATCCACGTAACTCTTAAGCGACTCCTTAACTCCTTGTTTAAGAGTGAGCAAGTAAGTTAGTTCTTTCTTTCTTTGACTGTTCACCGCAAACGCCTTAAGAAATTCACTCCATAGTTGGTCAAAAGAGACAATAGACCCCTCAGGCAAATTGTTGAACCATTTCATCGCATGGTCGGTCAAAGCGAGTGAAAAGGCCCTACACATTATCTCATCCACCCATCCATGTAACAACATTAGCGCTTCATAATTCTGCATATGATCATAGGGGTCTATCTTTCCCGTGTATGCGATCATCTGTGGCATTTTGAACTTTAGAGGCAGCGGTTTCTGTAGGATGGCTGTGCTAAACAGTACTCTTCTCCTCTGGCTCTCTTCTGTGGACACCAACTTCTTCTCTTCCAGCACCTATTCTATCATCTTTTTCATGTTCGCAGAGGGAGCTAATTGATTTCTATCCTTTTCAACATGGGATAAATCTAGCAGGTTCTCCACCATTACTTCTTTGCCTTTCCCTCGATGCGCATCTCTTCGTGTCATCTACGTGTTCCAAGTAGGGTCAAACTCCGACTTAAATCCCCAAGTGCTTTCGTTATCAATCCCATTCTTTCCAGCACTTCCAACACCATGTTCTAAGTTAATGGCAACAAAATTCGACAATTCACGGTGATAGGCAAAAGACCCTACTGCACGTTTAGTATCCTGCCGCCCAGATGCCTGTCGCCCAACACCAGACACTTGTCACCTGAACCCTGCCACATGTCCTTGATCTGCCGCCTCCCCAATCTCTCGCTGGGTCCCTACGACAGACCTCCTGCCCCCTAGTCCACCAATTATTGTTGCACAAAACAACAATAAATGCTTGCTGACGTCAATGTTGTCTTCCTTCACAAGGGGAGCTTCCTGCTGCCTAGAGGGGTCTGCCGCTACCACATTATCCTGTCGTCCGAATGCCTGCGGCAGAACCCCTTGGCTCGTCTCTCCCACCAAATTCTGTACGGCTTGCGGCAGACTCAGAGTCGGGAGGACTCCTTTGAATAGATCCACCATGGCTTTCAGCGCCTGAGTAGTTTCTTCGCTCTGCCGCCTCAGAGCTTCGAATTCTGCTGCCGACACAGTAATTCTTTCTTCTTCCCTATTCACCTGGTTCCTCTAGCGAATCGGTTGTTCAGGGGAACTCACAGAGTTCTCATCGCTTCCAGTTTTCAAATTAGTCGATCTTGTTCTCAACATCTTGAAAGTCTTAATTGGCCTTTTATACGTTCCCACAGACAGTGCCAATTGTTGTTGCACAAAACAACAATAAATACTTGCTGACGTCGATGTTGTCTTCTTTCTCCACGTGTTTCCAGGAAGCTTTCGTTAAGATAAGAAAAGTCAGAGGAACGTAGGGGGTAGTTCCTTACGTAGGCACTCTAATGCTTAAGTCAGCAAAAGGTTCTTTAGTATTGGGAAACGTAAAAGCCAGTAGTAAAAAATTGGAGAATAGAATTGTAACTGAAGCCTATTTATAGGCGAATATTCTAGGGTAATTACCTGGGGGTGATTACGTCCTTTTGGTAGGAGTTTGTTTCCAAATACAACACAAATTCCATCAATTTTGGGCGTAGTGGAGAGCTTGTCGTCGACGAGAGACTTATAGGATAATGCAACACCTTGCAACGGGAGGCGTTTGTCGCCAAGCGGGGAGACATATCTGTACCACGTGTCTACACGATGAGCATTGGACGATAAACCTTATGGGTCTATCGCTTGCAACAGATGTCCTGTCGCAGGCAAAAGGGATCTTCTCGTTGATGCCACATGACAGACCCTTTGATGTCTTGGGCTTAGGCCCATTGTGAATGAGCTTTGCCATATCAGAAATAATAATAATAATAATAATAATAATAATATGTTTGTAGATCATAAATTCAGTTTTCAAATTATAACAACTTAAACTTGTTCTCATCAATAGAAAAATTGGAATGCACACGGATATAAAAAAGTACTGTAACATGACTCTAACAAAATTTATATAGATGATTTAGGAATTCTATTTAGTCGGTTAATTTGCTTCATTATTAGCTATAAAATCCTACTGTCATTCAGATTCCTACCAAACATATTCCTTCAAAAATAATTTCCCTAATAAATGAATTACTTTTACATTTCACACATCCTATTGTTATAATGATTACATAGTTTTACAGTATGAGAAATGCTAAAGAGTATTTAGACACGAGAATTTTTATGGTTAGATCACAAATTTTGATTTTATTGTAAGGTCAATATAAAAAAAATATGATTAAACATAAATTTAAAGTCATTAAATGTAAAATGTGTTAGAAGTATCGTAAAAATATGATCATTAATGTAAATATTAATGTTAATAAATTTAAACACATGATAAGTTTGCTACAATGTATGTTTATGTTAATTATTATGTGTTTACATGCTCCTAACATATTTTACACTTAATAATTTTAGATTTATGTTTAATCATATATTGTTTACATTAATCTTAAGTTAATTATTAAGTTTTACAATACTTTTAACATATTTTATGCATAATAATTTTAAATTTACGATTGATAATTTTTTTATATTGATTTTATAATAAGATCTAAATTTATAATTTTACTATGGAATTTTTCGATTAGACACATGTAAGATGATATTTAAGAAAAACTATAATTAATATATTATCTTTTCTTGAATTGGTGAGAATAGCATATCAAATATTTCCACTGTGAAACGCCGCTGTACTGCAAAATTAAATATATAAGCTTTAAAAAACACCCGCGCTGCGCTTTTCTCCCAAATTTCCCGCGCCACCCTTTCTTCCCCTCTGCGATTCTCTTCCCCTCTCTTTGCGATTCTCTTCCCAACCCCCCTCTCTGCTTTTTCATCTATCTCTTGTCGATTCAAGGTTTGCCCGACGCCAATTTCTACTGTTAATCTTCAGTAGAAATGTCTATTAAAGTGTTGAATATTTTTGAGCTTACCTGAAATTAGCGTAAGTGTTGAATAGAAATTGGCGTTTCTCATCGATTCAAATGTCTTTCAAGTAAGCTTTCCTGCTTAACATTTTTCAGTCTTTCATCTTCAATAGAAATGTCTATGTCTTTAAATGCTTTTGTTAATATTTTTGTTTGGAATTTAATAGAAATTGGCGTTTCTTGTCGATTCAATTTCTACTGTTAATATTTTTGTTTGGAATTAAATTTATTGTCTGATTTTGCCGACACTGATTTCTGTTGTCTGTGTTTCTATTATTTTTTTTTTATATTATCCTCTTATTATTTTTTTACTTTGTAGCTGATTTCTGTTGTTAATTTTGAAGCATTAGGGTTTAGATAATTTGGCTAATTAGATTTAGTTTAGATTTCCAGAAGAGAAGAGAAGAAAAAGATAATAAGCATGTGTAGCATAGCAGTTAAAAAATCAAGATGCTGTAAGTTGTGGCTCCCAACTTCACATGGTAATTCTTATCCTACCCTTACGAAAAATTATAGAAAACCCACTGAAAGACAGAAAACAAGACTAACAAACAAATTTGATTTTAGGAAAAGAAGTAATAAAAAATTACAGCAAGTCCAACCCTAAATCTCATAGCCGGCACAATTATATTTACAGTGAAGTATGGTGAATGTTGAATAATACAAGTAGATAATGGAATGTTGAATTAGCTATCATTCTTTTAAATATACAAGACTTCACCCAAACAATGTGTGAATGATGTAAGACTCCACATCTTGAGAAAAGCTAAGGCAAAAGCTAAAATCCCTTTTTCATGGCAAGAAAATCAGAAATGTAAGCCTGGCATGGCATGGTTCTTGTTGTGAGTTGTGACTATGGAATAACCAGATTTAGGAATTGATTCTTCATAGGCTGGTGCTGCCTTGCTAACCAAATTTACAATCACACATGTTCTCCATAGAGCTTACTAGCCATTTCTTTTGGCCAACCTCCAACTTCTTTTATATTGAAGCTTTGCTGTAATTGTGTGAACACACCTATATGAAACTTACATATACTTTAGAATATAATTTACTAACACAATTTTAACTTTCACCTGCGAACAACTTTCTGGTCTAACTATTAAAGAGAAGTTATGGCATGCTATTAAGTTTAGGTTTGAGGTTTATCAAAGCATCTTCTTTTCCTTCTTGGTTTGGTTTCAATCTGTGGCCAAATCCCACCAATCTGACCTAATTATATGCCAAGAATCTTAGAGCATAACTTAGCTTCCTGGGTATGTTCTGTTTGTTCAGGTTCAACTTCTGAAAATGCTTTTTTTTTTTGTGAAACAATTGTTTTAATTATTTTCTCAAAAATTCCACTAATTTGATAGATTATGGTTTTTGCTTAATTCCTTTCTGAGCTACCAAGAGTTTGCTCCTCCTCCTGATCTATTGTCAGCCATTTTTTTTTTTAATTCAAGTTATCAAAGCTGTTTGATGGAGTGATGTAGAATAGATCTGAGTTATGTTTGAATTAGGGTTTAGGATGTGAATTGGGGCTAATTATGGTACTAAACAGTAAAGAATAAAAGCCTAGGAGTCTCACCTAGGGTTTCTTAGGAGTCGCACCTAAGAATGGTTGAGCTGCACAACCAAAGAGCAAAACTTTGCTAAAAATTCTGAAATTATTATTTTCTATTGTTTAAAGAGAGAACAAAGCCTATTTATAGGCAAGCAAGCAAGCCTAATTCTAATAGGATACAAACTCTTTATTAAAACTCTAATATCCTAATCCTATTAATAAAATTAAACACAATATTTTTCAGCCTAGAACTGTAAAACAATTAAAAGACTAAAATAAAATCCTAAATCATGATACCTAGACTTTAAACATAAAATCTAAAACTTATTCAAGCTTCCAATAACACATCTCATTATTAGACACATGCCAAATTAAGGCATGAGGCTTAGAACTAGACTTGGCAAAGGCTGCTGCCATTTTCCATCATTTCTCCCCAGCTAGAAAAAACTCGACCCCGACAAGTTAAAAGCATGATAATCATCATAAAGGGTAGGATTGAGACGTTGCAATTCTTGCTTTGTGATCCAATGCAATCTGACATTGGTCATCCTTTCCGCTTCACAAGAAACTCTTGACAACTATCTGCACTAGTAAAAATTTGATGAAAATCAACAATATCTTCAATCTCTTCCTTTGATTGTGGCATAGGAGGGAGATGAGTAACAATAGTATCATTACATGAATCACCATCATTTCCATGATAGATGGTCAAATCCTCAACATTAAAGATGTTACTAATGCCCATATCAGAAGGTAGCTCAAGGACATAAGCATTAGAACTGATCTTTTTGAGAATCTTGTAAGGATCAGCACATCTTGAATGAAGTTTCTTGTGAATTCCCTTTGGATATCTTTTTGGTTTTATCCGCACCATAACCATGTCACCTTCATTGAAATCAGCAAACCTCCTTCTCAAATTAGCATGTGTTTAGTAATTTTCATTACTGGCAGCAATTTTTCTCCTAGGTTGTCATGGATCTCATGCATATGCTTAGTAAAAGCTTCAGCCTATACACTATGGCGACTTTCTATGGGCAAAGAAATCAAATCAATTGGTTTCGAGGGAACCATACCTATTACACATTCAAATGGACTCACTCCGGTGCTTCGGTTCACAGAACTGTTATAGGCAAATTCAATCATAGGCAGAATTTGATCCCAATTAAGCTTATCACGAACACAACATCGAAGGAGATCACCTAAACTTCTATTCACAACTTCAGTTTGACCATCGTTTTGTGGATGAAAAGGTGAAGAAAATTTTAGCTTTGTATTCAACATCTTCCACAAAGACTTCCAAAAACAACTCATGAACATCACATCTCAATCAGAGACAATGGTCAAAGGTAACCCATGAAGTCGAACAACTTCATTAAAGAAAAGTTTCGTAACATGAACAGCATCAGCAGTCTTTGAACAAGGAATAAAGTGAGCCATTTTAGAAAACCGATCAACTACTACAAAAATTGAATCATGTCCCCTTCTTGTCTTGGGTAATCCAAGAACAAAATCCATGCTCAAATCCTGCCATGGCTCATCTGGGATGGGCAATGGTGTACACAAACCTGTATTCTGTTTTTTTCCCTGGTAAATCTGGCAAGTTTGACATCTAGTAACAAATCTACCAACATCTCTTTTCATACTTGGCCAATAAAATCGATCCTCCACCATGGCAATAGTTTTGTCCCTTCCAAAATGTCTTGCTATCCCTACAAAATGCAATTCATGAATCACCTCCTCTCGTAGGGATATATTAAGCAAACAAAGAAGCGTTCCTTTGAATAGATAATCATCATGAATAGAGAAATCAGGATAATTAGCATTTTGTCCAGCCAATAAATCTGTATAAATGATACCAAAATCCTTGCAAGATGGATATTCTTGCTTAAGCAATTCAAAACCCACCACTTGGACAGCAATGGAAGTAAGAAGGTGCTTAACCCTGTTGAGTGCATTTGCTGCCTTATTTTCAATGCCAGCCTTATGCTTAAGAACAAATGTATACTCTTGTAAGAAACCAACCCAGCTAGCACGCTGACTACTCAATTTCTTTTGGGAGTTGATATGCCTAAGTGCATCATGGTCGGAATACAATACAAACTCCTTAGGAAGCAAGTAATATCTCCAATGGCAAAGTGTTTGAATAACAGCATAAAATTCTCTATCATAGTTAGAATATTTCTGCTTGGCTTCATTAAGTTTTTCACTAAAATAAGCAATAGGATGACCTTGGCTAGGTACTCCTCTAATGCCCACATGAGAGGCATCACAAGCCACCTCAAATACCTTAGAAAAATCTGGAAGGCATAAAACAGGAGCTGTTATCATCCTGTTTTTAATTTCTTCAAAGGCCTTAGAAGTTGCTTCCATCCACACAAACTGACCCTTCTTCATATAGTTGGTAATAGGAGCCATAACAGTGCTGAAATTCTTAATAAAACGCTTATAAAATGTGGCTAAGCCATGAAAACTTCAAACTTCATGCAAATTGCTGGATATAGGCCATTCCGTAATAGCTTTAACCTTTTCGGGATCAACCTCAATTCTCTTAAAAGAAACAACAAATCCCAGGAATACCACAGTTTCAGTCATGAAAGCACACTTCTTCAAATTAACATAAAGTTACTCTTGTCGGAGGACTCTCATCACTTGTTGTAAGTGAGAGAGGTTTTCTCCTTGGTCTTACTATAAATTAGAATATCATCAAAATAAACAGCAAGAAAACGACCAATAAAGGGCTGTAACACTTGATTCATGAAGCACATAAAGGTGCTTGGTGCATTAGAAAGCCCAAATGGCATGACCAACCATTCATAAAGGCCATCTCTAGTTTTGAAGGCAGTCTTCCATTCTTCACCCCGTCTGATTCGAATTTGATGATACTCACTCTTCAAATCAATCTTGGAAAAGATAATAGAACCAACCATTAGATCCAACATATCATCAAGTGTAGGAATAGGGAACCTATACTTTATGATTATCTTGTTAATTGCATGGCTATCAATACACATAGGGATGTAAACGGGTTCGCTCTAAACAGGTACCCGGGACTACCCGCCCCGTTTAGATCGGATTCGGGTACCCGTTAATCGGGTTTTAATCGGGTTTGGGTAGTTTATTTACTACCCATGACGGGTTCGGGTAGGATTCGGGTAATACCTTTAGGGTACCCGAAACCCGAACCCGATTAGTATATTCAGATTAGGGTACCCGAACCCGATTACCGAACCCGATTACCAATTTTTAGCAAAATATGTTAAGGTGAAGGCTTGAACCCTTGTTCTCAAGGGTTCAAGCCACAGCACTTACCACGCGACTCCATGTTGTGTTTGACATGATATGTTAAAAAAAATACTTATACAATAAAATTTTGTTAAGCCTTAAAAAAATAAAAAAAACATAATAAAAATAATTATGAAATTAAATTAATTCTTCATTTAATCAGTGATCTACTGATCTTTCAACTTGATTGACCCATCAAATAATTGGTACGCATGCAACAATAATTTGACTAAAAATAATTAGAAAATATTGGTAGTATTGAGAGTTAAATTTTAAATTTGTAAAAATTTATATAATCATTTAAAATAGTACCAAACATCAAATATTTGTTGTAAAAAATTAAAACAGGTTCAAATTAAAGGTGAATAATAGGCTAATAATTAGATCGAATAATGTAATTTGATTGAAAAATCAAATTAATTAAATGCTTTTGAAAATAAGTGAGTGATTTAATTGGAAAATCCAATTTTTCCACAAGAAAACAATAGATCAATCATGTTTTAGAGGGAACAATCATTTTATATTGTAATTTAATTGTTTTAAAATGCTAGAAGACAAGAAAAAAAATCGATTTTTTCTAATTGTGCAAGTCTAAAGGATCATATTTCAAAAATATATTCTTTTTTATTTTTCAAACAAAATTGACTATCTTGGTTGATTCAATTATTAATTATAAACATAAAAAATTAATTGAATCAATGGAATAAATTGTTTGTTTTAATCAATCATAATTGAAATTACACTATTTTCAACTTTAATAAAATATTGTTGACTAAAAAATTTAATGAAAGATGATGATGATAATAATAATAATAAATTAAGTGTGGAATTAAATTAGTTAATTATGCTAAAGATAACATGGCAATCTAATTGACCATTGACATATATTATACTATTGTATATGTATATGATACATTGACCGTTGATATATATTGGTTAATTAATAAAGATGCAATTTTTACACATTGACCATTGATATATATTATACTATTGTATATGTATATGATACAAATTATATTTAAATTGTATATATGTATGATACTTATAGTGGTTAATTAATATATGTGTATGATAGAAATTGTAATTTATCAATTTATGATCTATGACTACATCCATTCATTCTTTTAATATTATGATAATTGATCAAATTAATCTAGATTACATGAATATATCCTAAGAAATCAAATGATTGAAATTAGATATACAATATTATATTCTAATCTATGATAATAGATTAAAATTGAAAACATTTTATGTTAAGTTAAAAGTTGAATGGCCTACTATTTTAAATCAAATGATTTATGTTGTTATTATAAATTTATTAATTATCCTTAAGAGTTAAGATTATTTTAGAAAAAAATTAATGCAACATGTGAAATTAAGTTAGTTAATTATTTTTATAAATCTAAGATATTAATATTAAATTTATAAAAATTTTATGATAAGTTAATCTATTATTGTTGCACACTCATAATAAGTTAGCTAAACTCTAATTAAAAAAGATATTAAAATAATTTATTAAAAAAACTCATAATATAAAAAAATATTTATGTGTATACTATAAACTAAAAAACTAATACTATTACTATTCTATAGACTATAATAATTTATTTTTCATGAAATAAATAATTAAAAGGTAAAAAAAAAGTAAAAAAAAAAAGACAAAAAACGTGCAGACAGTAGGCTGCACGTTTTTTGTTCTCAGTCTCGGCTCCCGGCTCTCCCGGCTCCCACTCCCACACACTCACCTCACCTCTTAGTCTCAGAAGTCAACCCGATACCCACGTAACCCTCCAGATCCCGCAGCTGTGAGCTCAGATCTAGCACCGGCGAGCACAGATCCGGCAAGGGTGAGCTTAGATCCACCGACGGCGGACTCAGTCCCAGCTGCGGTAGCTGTCTTCCTCTCTCCAGCGGCGCGGCATTAGCCTTTCCTTTCTCTAGCAGCGGCGACGGCAGCAGCAAGCCTTCCTCTCTCCAGCAGCAGAGGCGGCAGCGGCAAGCCTTCCTATCTCCAGCGGAGGCATCGGCGGTTGTAGCCTTTCCTCTCGCCGGCAGCGGTATCCTTCAGATTTAGAGGCGGCGGCAGTAGCTTTCTCTCCTTCCGGCGGCGGCTCTTTTTTGAATTCAGCAACACCATCATTTGCTGAATAAGTAAATATGCCATAACTGAAATTTTTAGTCAATGTGTTGAAAATACTTCTGATAATGAACTGTGTTTGTCTTGGAATTTATCAATACTTAGTTGATAAATTAACTAACTGTATTGAAGATACCTACTGCTAAAAGGATTGTCAATGTGTTGAATATATTTATTGTTAAATCAACTGTGAATGTGTTGAAAATATTTGTTAAGTAAACTATCCAGAACTATCGTTAAATCAACTGTGAATGTGTTGAAGTCTCTGTAACCAAAAAAAAATTGTAGAAGTCAGTATCAACTATCAACCAAATATTTTGTAGTAGAATCTATTTCTTTTTTTTTCTTTTCTTGACAACATATTCCATTGTTAGTTTTAATTTAACCATATTGTTATATTATTCAATTTCATTATTATAATTAATTTTGTTGTTAGTGTTTTTAATTTCAGTAATATCAATTTATCTAAATAAATCTTTGGTTTGTGAGTTTTGATTGTTAAAATTAAATGGATATACTTATCAATCTAAATCCCATTTTAGAGTTCAAACCAATCAAACACACGTGCATTCTATAAACAGTTTGTCTTCTTTGTGCTGGCAATTGCTTTTGTTTGACCAACTATACCAATAACCTTTTTTTTTAATTATTTACAGGTCTTTAAAAAAATGGCAACAAGTGGAAATAATGAGATTGTTGATGAGAATGATAAGGTTGCAACCAGTCCATCAATTATGGGTTCAAGCTTAGAAAACAATGATAATAATGCTCCTAGTATGCCCTCTAACAGCCCTCTTAGTTTAACTCCAACAGCATCTACTTCAACTAAACCTCCATTATCCAAACGGCCTCGTAAATTAACTTCAGAGGTTTGGGAGCACTTTGAAAAGAAAAATATAAGTGGAGAAGATAAGGCAATATGCAATTATTGCAAAATTAGTCTTAAGGCTAGTAGCAAGAATGGGACAAAAACTTTGTTAAACCACATGAATATTTGTTCAAGTAGAAGAAATTCAACCATCGAATCATGCTTTGAAAAGCAAAAGTTGATTAGTGTGGAGCAGAAAAATGATGGGAAAGTTCGGTTTGGGAACTTTACATTTGATCAAGAAGTTTCAAGAAATGAGTTGGCTCGAGTTATAATCTTGCATGAGTATCCTATTTCTGTTGTGGATCATGTTGGATTTAGAAGATTTATTGCAACCCTCCAACCTCTTTTCAAGATGGTTTCTCGCAATACGATTAAAGAAGACATTCTCAAAATTCATCAATCAGAGAAGGCAAAGCTAATGGGTGTGTTTGAGAAGCTGAAAAGTCGAATAGCAATTACAACGGATATGTGGACTTCAAATCAAAAGAAAGGTTACATGTTCGTGACTGCTCATTTTATTAATGATGCTTTGGTCTTGCAAAGTCGTATTTTGAGGTAAATAACTCTTTTGAACTCTTTAACATGTGGTACGTAATTCATTAATGTTTATGAATAAATTGTTAGTAAATTAACGAATGTTATTTTTAAACATGTAGGTTCATTTACGTACCAGCACCTCACACTAAGGAAGTTCTCGCTGAAGAATTGATGGCTGCTTTGACTCAATGGAATATAGAGACCAAACTTTCTACTATCACTGTGGATAATTGCAGTTCTAATGATGGTATGGTTTCTATCATAGCAGATAAGTTATGTTCTGAACTTTTACTTGATGGGAAAATCCTACACATGAGATGCTGTGCACATATTCTGAATATTGTTGTGAAAGATGGGTTGTCCATGACAGAAGATGTAATTAACAATATTCGTGATAGTGTGGCATTTTGTTCTGCTAGTCCTTCTAGAGTGGAAAAATTTGAAGATGTGGCACGTCAAGCAAAAGTTTTATGTACTAAAAAGTTAAGCCTTGATTGTAGAACTAGATGAAACTCAACTTATTTGATGCTTCGAACTGCCATAGCATACAAAGATATTTTTCCTAGGTTGACTTTTAGGGATAAACTTTACACTAAAGTGCCTAGTGAGAAAGATTGGGAGATGGCAGAAATTATTGCTGAAAAGTTGGAAATATTTTATAATGCCATTGAATTGTTTTCGGGGACAAAGTATCCTACTGCAAATTGTTATTTTGTTCAAATTTGTCAACTTAGAAATGCACTAATGAAGTGGATGTTTTCTGATGATAATGTTGTTAGTGCAATGGCCAAGAAAATGTTTGGCAAGTTTGAAAAATATTGGAGTGTTATTCATGTTGTGCTAGCTGTGGCAGTTGTATTGGATCCTAGGTATAAGATGAAGGTGGTTGAGTTTTATTTTCCTGACATTTTTGGTGATGATGCACCCTTTGAGATCGAAAATGTTAAGAGAACTTGTTATGATTTACTTCATGAATACCAAAATAGATCTTCCAAATCATAGTCACATGCTTCTTGCACTTCAACATTAACACCATCTCTTCAAGCATCAAGTGTCCCTACTTCTCAACAAGAGGATTTCAGCAAGTTGGTTGCATTTCTTAGTTCATCTTCTACTAGTGCGAATGTTAAGTCAGAATTGGATCATTATCTAGATGAGCCAGTTTTGCCATGGACCCAATTCTTTGATATTCTTAACTGGTGGAAGACAAATGAGATAAAGTATCCCACTTTGCAAAAGATTGCTAGAGACTTTCTTGCTATTCCTATTTCTACAGTTGCATCCGAGTCTGCTTTTAGCACTAGTGGGAGAGTCGTGAGTAGTCATCGAAGTAAGCTTAATCCGGACACTTTGGAGGCATTGATGTGCTCTCAAAATTGGTTAAGGAGTGACATAGGAGGTAAACAATTCACTTATTATAATTCTTTTTATTCATTTGTTTTTTTTTTCAAAAGGAATTTATTATTACATTTTACTTCAAGATTAATAATATTTATTTATTTGTTTTATGTGTAGGACCATCTACAACAACTATGGATTCAAGTTGTATGTTTAATGATGATGAAGAATGAAGATGTCATGACTTGAATGATTTCAAATTTGTTTGTGTTTTTATTCAATTATGTTTGTTTGTAGTTGCATAAACATATTTCTATGTGTTTAAATTGTTTGTTGAACTATTATGGTTTATTGAATTGTTGTAATGGATGTTTTTTTTAATTTTATGCTTTTAATTAACAAAAAATGAATTAATTTAGAAATGTTTTGGGTTCTGGTTTTGATTCGGGTTCGGGTTAATAATCGGGTTGTCAAAAGTTTGGAAGTGTAAACGGGTATTTAAACGGGTTCGGGTAATAAACGGGTAATATGAAAATTAATAGGGTAGGGTTTGGGTAGTACACTTAAAATTTAATCGGGTTTTTATAAGGTTCGGGTTTTATTAATATTAAACGGGGTCGGGGTCGGGTACCTCGAAATTGGCGGGTACCCGCCCCGTTGACATTCCTAAACACACATCCTCCAAGAACTATCTTTTTTGGGTGTTAACTGTGCTGGGACAGCACATGGACTCAAGCTTTCACGAATGAATCCCTTAGACAACAGCTCATCTACTTCTCTTAAGCTCCTCATGTTCACTAGGATTCATACGATAGGCTGGCAGATTAGGTAATTGTTATTCTGGAACAAGATCAATTGCGTGCTGAATATTACGCATGGGAGGTAGTTCGTTGGGTAGTTCTTTTGGCGCTACATCAAAAAAATCAGACAGCAATTTACTCACTTTAGGAGTACTTCTGACGTAGGAATAGTTGCTGATTTCTGAACTTCTTTAGCCATGACAGAAAAAATAAGTTTAGATTTTGTACTTTTAGCTTCAAACTACTTCTTGGTCAGAATATGGAGTTGTTTTCTTTCACCCTCAATAACTTTACTAGACCTTAGGGCCTTTTTCTCTTCATATTTCTTGATATCCTTTGAGCTTATAGGTTTTAGGATAATATTCTTATTTTGATGACAAAAACTAGAAGTGTTTGCCTTACCGCATGACTCACATCTTGGTCATATTGCTAGGGGCGGCCAAGAAGAATGTGGGTAACTTGCATAGCAATAACATCACAAAGTAAAGAGTCAGCATAATCACCACAACTAAAAGATATAAGGCATTGTTGTGTTACCGGAATTGTGGTTCTATCAATCCAACCCACTTTATAGGGGTGAGGGTGTGGTGTAGTTTTTAGTTTAAGATGCTCAACAGTAGGGGTAGAAAATACATTCATGGAAACCGTCAATGACAAGTTTTTTAGCTTGGTCACCACAACGAACAAGGGTTTGGAATATTGAGGTGCATCACCAATCCTCCTTTTCTATTCTAGGGGTAGCTAGGATACGTCGAACTACCGCCAAAGGGGATGTTTCTACATCATCAAAGTCAAGATCATCAACCTCATAAGCACCATAATCAATAGAATTATCATCTTCATCTTGTTGAATTTTTTCATCCTCTTGTTCCACTCCCATATGCATATTTCTTTGGCTTAATACTCAAATATGTCTTCCACGCTTTCCATAAAATGGAATTAAGTCTTGAACGTTTAATTGCATGGAAATTAATCTTAAACGTTTCAAAATAATAGAATTAAGGACATTTTCGTTAAATTCTTTAATTTCCGTTACCCTTGCACAATAATAAAACTTAACGGTGTTAGAGGGAATTAATGAAAATATCCTTAATTCTGTTATTTAGAAACGTTTAGGACTGATTTCCATGCAATTAAACGTTCAAGATTTAATTCCATTTTGTGGCAAAGGACATATTTGAGTATTAAGCTTATTTCTTTTTGTTGGACAATCATGCCCAAAGTGTCTAGCCTCCCCATACTTGAAACAAACATACTCCTCCTTAGGATTGGTGGCACTAATAGGTCTTGTTCCATTAGGGCGAGCAAAAGGCTTTGCTGGAATAGCCTTTCTTCTTGGGTGTGCACCAAGGCTTCCCCTAGTTTCTATTTCCCCAGTTTAAAGACCCCTTTTTTTGTTAGTGAAATAGCTCAAATATTTTTCTACATCAAGGGCTGCCTGGAAGGCTTGTTCTACTGAGCTAATAGGCTACCTAAGCATCTCCATTTTGATATCAAGCCTCAACCCAGCCTGAAATCGTGATGCTGCTTGTGTAGCATCTTCCACAACTTGACTCCTTATTTTGTATTCATAAAATTTATTCATGTATTCAGCAACAGACATGCTGCCTTGTCCTAAGCTATACGCTTGTTGTTGCATCTTCTCAAGATAATTAAGTGGCAAGTACTTATCTTTGAGCTTGGCCTTCATCTCTTCCCAAGTCTGAATTTGGGGCTGTCCTAACCTTGTTATTTCACTTTCCACACCATATCACTAGATTTTTGCTAACCCAATCAGCTTCATCTTGGCAAATTGAACCTTTCTTTCATCCGACATGTCATACCAATTAAAATAATCTTCAAGGGATTTAAGCCAATCAAGAAACAAAGTTGGATCCACTTTACCTTCAAAATCCGCCACTCCTACTTTCACCTTCCTTGTGATATCTCCAGCATGATCACATGGCTCGGCATGCTCTCGTACAACTGTAGGTAGTTGAGCAACAGGTTGGATAAGAACACCTTGTGGGGCTTGAATTAGATGTGCTTTTATTCATGTCATAGAAGCTGCTAGTGTTTCAACAGTCTATTGTAAACCATTAAGACATTCATTCATATTCTCCTCAACACCCTTGGTACGCTCATGGTCTTGTTGGGGTTCACCCATAGCCTCACTTAATTCAGCGTTAGTCACCATCATAGACGCAAAATTGAGTAAATTAATTGCAAACTCAAATCTGTCCAAAACTTTTTTTATAGATCAGATTTTTTTTTGTTTCTCACAGATTGCGTCAATTGATATAGAACAGATCTGAGTTAGGTTTGGATTAGGGGTTTATGGCAAATTTACTTTTTTTAATATTTTTTGTTATTATTATTCTAAGTATATACATACATTTTTTTGTTTTTTGGTAAGTTTCGGATCATTCTAACAACAATGGTGACAAAACTTGTCGTTTTGATTAGGTGGGACATGTTGAATTCTGCTGTTATATAGTGCTCGTCAAGTTTTGCTATGCTTGTTGGATTATGCCCTTAGAACCATTCATTAGATGATTGACTTTGGTATTTTTTTATGTATCATGACATTTTATTTATCATAGTTCATTATTATATTTGTCTTATAACTGCGTAATATAATCTTATATGATAATGTCCTTAGAATAGTAATAACACACTATTCTTAAAATATCCCTAGTCAAGTATTATTGTGAACAAGGATAACAATGATACGATAAGACTAGTATGTGGTTGACTGATGACCATTGTCATGGATATAGGATATCAAGTCATCACATAGGTATATGTTAGAGAACTATGTACTGGATCGACCCTCCATGAGAACGCTACATGGATTGTTATATGAGTGTCATAAGCGATTCTCATAGTGATGATGGTGTATGTGATCCTTTGACTTGAGATCATCAGAGATCCCAACATAGAGAATTGCATACTTTAATGCTGCTAGATGTCATTCGTAACAGGATGGACTATAAAGGTAGTAATTGGGTATGCCTTGATCTATGTAGAGGGATGTTGAGTGATCAAGATAGGATTTATCCCTCTTATATAACAAGAGTGATGTCTTGGGCCCTTTGATAGAGTGAGACTAAAAATGCATGGCCGTGCTCGAATAAGTCAATATGAGATATTGATTTTATTTGTTTAATTAGTCTACTCAGGAATCAAGAAACGTTGATTAGACTATACAAGTGTGACACATTCCATGACTTGTGTCTAATCGAGACATCAAAGGATAAAGGGATTAGACTACACGGTAACATCTATCACGAGTAAGGTTATGTCGAGTCATTGACATTCTCGTTACATGGGTAGCAATGATGTGTTGCTAGATACCGCTCATTGCCTATGACAATTTTGTCATTGCCATTGTTTTGAGAACCTATTGGGTCGCACACTTAGAACGGATCAATGAGGAGCTTAATTAATCCTATTCTGAATTGGATTAAGGATATATCTAATCCTATTCTGAATTGGATTAAGGATATATCTAATCCTATTCTAAGTAGGATTAGAGTTTTGTTTGGCAGTAAATTTTAGGGTAAAATTTACTGCCTATAAAAAGGATGTTTTTCTAAAACATAGCCGCATTTTTTAAAAACAGAAAAAAAAACGTTCCTTTTAATCGAAGCTAGCAGTTCGGTTATAAGGAATCAAAACGCTCTTTAAGGCTTCTGATCGTGAGATGTTCAAGAGTCGTGAGATCCGTTCGTGTGGATACCATAGAGGCAGGAACGAAAAGTTGTTGCTTGTGACTCGACCAACGACAAAAACGCAGAGAAAACGTTAGGTAATATCTCGAAACCCTAATCAGGCAACTCTCCGAATCAATCTTGGTGGAGGCCGAATGATTTAAATTCCGCTGCGTGTTGTTTCGGTTTCCTTCAATGCTGCTATATAATTTGCTGGAACTTTTTAATATTTTTTGTCCTGTTGTTGAACACTTACTATAGTCGTTGACATGTTGATTCACCAGTAGTAGTCTCTACATTTATTAAACTAGTTTACTAAGGCTTGATTATTCCTTGATTTTACTTGAAAACGTGTCCAATGTGCATGCTCAGATCTAGTATCTTGTTCGAAAACGTGTACAATGAGATTAGAACAAGGATATTGTGGACAAGTTGAAAAGCAAGTAACCTGTTTGCAACTATATCTAGATACTCATCTTCCTTGTGTGTGTCTGTAAATCTAGATCCATCTTCTAAGAACATTTGAACACTACTCAAGAGAACTCGTGGGGTTGAGTTTGCCACCTGTAGCGTTCATCTGGATGATAAGGTTGTCAAAGCTTGGATTAAGAAAGGTATTTGTTTTTTGTCATTTTTTTAATTAGGGATGCAGATTTTGATCTGGGTTTTGTACATTACGCTTTGTTTTTAGTGTTATTTGCATGTTGGGATCTTGCAAAATGGGAAATTTTACGAGAATTAGTTCCTGCAAATGAATTGTGTACTGTTCTTGGGTAATGCAATGCTTATCAGATTGTAATTGGAAATAGGAGATTGTCTTGTTAAATGAAATTGCTTGCTTGGCTATTCATTTTTGTCATTGTATTGAATTTTACTGGAACAGAACAAGGCTAGCCCTGCTCTTGTTGCTAAAGTTGTAGATTATAATGTCTCAACCACCCCCACAATAGAAACTGGAGCATCTGTTCTAATGTAGTTGCCTTGCCTGCTTTGGTTGTGTATTAGCCACTTCTTTGTTTCATTGCTTGACTGATAACATTGTGAGATTGGCATTTAAATTATATGTTAATCTGACCTATTATTGTCATATTAATTAAGGTATAGAATGAATGACTATTGGCTGGTTGATGTGTTTTAAGGTATGGCTATGTTCAAGTTCAAACTGTCTAAATTTAGTTAATGTGTTTTAAAGTATGGCAATGCTAGTTTTCTATGTTAGAGAGTTTGTATACTAGATTAACCTCATGTCCTCATTTTCAAAGTTTGAAGATTAACTCTATTTTATTAATCTCCAAGCAACTAAATTTGGTTTATAAGCTTTTATCCTACATTGAGATGAGTGGAAAACAAAACAAATGTTAGTTTGTTACATATTGCAGGAAAAGTGATTACTTAGCTTATGTAGCATCCGGTTTTCTATAAAAATACCAGTTAACTTTTTCCTTTTCTTATAATGATTAGGCTGTTTGTCGATGTTATTTCTCTTTCTTTCATATGCTATAACTATCATTATATTAATTTCATTTCATTAAAACATACAATAAGAGTATTAAAATTAAATTACCAATGCATTTATCACATAATACTCCTTTCATAACTCTGTGCATATCCAAGTTCCACAATTTCTAATTTCTATCATAGTGCTAGTTTTACTAATTTACATCCGCGGAGGTATTTACAAAAAAAAAAGTACTGTACAATATGTCTGAAATATATAATAAAATACAATATACCTTTAGTGGATAGCATGCGTGTCTCGAAGGAATACTGTATATCCCAAAAGATTTACTCCTTTACGATGAGTGGAATCTATTGCGAATAGTTTAGGTGGAAAAATATGAGTGTGAGTTTACGCTTAGTAAGAAAACTTATACAAAAAGGTTGAACTAAGCTATTATATGGAAAATAAAATCGTTACTAAAATTCATTTTCACTAATTATGAAAAATCTATCAAATAAAAACATTACAATGCAAGTATATAATAAAAGCAGTTTTTTTAAAAATCATCAATGATTATCATTCAAAACATATTAAATATGAACAGTAGAGTGTGATTGTACAGTAAAATAATTTAATTTAAAATCATCAATTACTATCATTTAGTTAAACATTTCTTTCTTTTCAGTTCAGTCAAATCGATATTTAAATAATTCAATAATTAAATTAGTAGAGACAGTCCACTTCCAAATAATCATGCATGAAATGGTATCCTTGGAAGGACGAACAGTATCTTCGAGGGGACGAATAATATCCTTGAAGGGATGAACAGTATCCTTGAAGAGATGAATACTAACGAATGACCATCGTCGAACAGTCACAGTTAATATTGGTCAGGTGCTTATTGTGGATGTCGTGGACTTGACCATAGTCTCACAGCTATATCACTATAACAGTATGTATGATTATTAGGGAGCAACAGTCCCAAAAATCATTTCCATAAAATCATTTAGTCATGATAAGAAATCATTTCATAAAATTATATTCAATCAGTTCATAATTTATATAACAGTAATAAACACTATATTAAACAGTAATAAAAATCATTTAAATTCTCAATACCAAACTTTAAATATCCAATAATATATTTGGCACATAAAACAATAATTTATTTCATGTAAAATAATTAAAAATAATTTTATGCAATTTAGGTCATATTGAAATATAAGTGGATTTAAAATAATTTTCTATTTTTCTTTGAAAGGGGAGTTTGTATAATTGGATAGTTAAAATTATTTTTTAAAATTCAAATCCCAAATGTAAGCATAGCTTTCCTATGTGACTTTTGTGTAAGATTCCTTACCTCTACTTTCGCGACGTATAAAAATCCGATAGCACCACTACGCCTCTTTCTTTGTTGAACTTAGCATTGCACAATAATTCCAAATTACATTTAAAATTCCATACTATGATTTTAATGGATTTTCTTTTAATTCCTATCTTTCATTTTATTAATTCCCACAATTAATTTATTTTATCTCCTATTAAATACCAACACACGACCACAATTAAATTTGTATTCTTTTCCAAATTTAATTCCACCAATAAATTTATTAATTTAAATTTATTTTTTCTCTACCTCCATAAATCATGAAATTTTATATGAAACCTCATCCATAAGTTTGGCCGAAACACTCCAAGTTGCTCAATTTCACTTTTCTTCCAATTTTAACTTTATATTTAGTTTTCATAAATTTTATATTTTTATTCTACACCATCCATTCATTAAAAATTACACCCACTCTGTTCCATTTAGCTTTGGCCGAAAGCTCCTTATGGCCTTGTCTTTATTAATTTTCACTTATTCTTTTCTCAACCTAACCTATGAATATTTCCCACTTCACTTAGGACTTTTGTCAAGCACCTTCCATACCTTAAAACTCATCATCATCCTCCCAAACCATTCCATGGTCAAATACTTCCTCTTGACACCACACTCATAATTTTGCAATTTATCTCATCATAAATAATCATACTACACTCATCAAGTATCAAAATTTCAATGGTTTCACCTACATATCTTCATGGCCGAATTCACTATTTGGTAACAATTTATTGTTTTAACTAGTTTATGCTTATGGCTATGGTTAACTACCTACAAACTTCCATTTTCTATCCATCATGCCATAAAAGCACCAAGATATCATCATGTTGCATTTATGGCTGAAACACTCTCCTAGCACTACATTTTGTTTCAAATTAAGTTTCTAAACATGTTATTTATGCTTAAAATAATCAACTAAAATTGGATAAAACACAACCTCTTCATACCTTATATGGTGATCGAATAGTACTGCCACCCAAACCAGTGCTAATTTTTGTTGTTTATCCCCTCCAATTCTGGGTCTAAATAGTTCTTAAGGTGAGGGACAAGTTTTGTAGAGGATGCTTGGTGTTTTGGTGGAGGCAAATGGTGGTTTAGCCAGGAAAAAGAGAGGAAAAACATAAGAAATGGAGAGAAATAGAAGCTGCAGGGGTGCCGGCCTTCTAGAGGTTGAAGAAGGCTGGAATTCCCTTTAATTTATATTATTTTATTGTATAAAAATCTTCTCTATGCAAAAAGTCTAAAATGCCCCTCTAAAAATTCAATAATTACAACTATGCCATTGGATTATTTTATTAATTTTAGGTTCCAGATTTTTAAATTTATTTTAATTAAATTAAATTTATTTAGGTCAATTCTGGTCAATCTTTGACCAATTTGACCAGCCTCCATATTAAATGACTATAATACCATTGTATAATTTCATTATTTCCAATTATATCTTATCTTTATTTTAATATTTTTAAATTCAAAATTAATATTTTATTTTTATTATTTTTCCCATATTCAGGTCAAACATGGTCAAATATTGACTCCCAAGGTGGTTTCATCGATTATGGGTAGTGAAATTACCAAACTACCTCTAAACCAAAGCTTTTTACTTCATTCGCGTTGTTTTTAGCACTTTTGCGTAATTCAATTCATAGGCTGGATCCACATGAAACTTCTTTATGCAAGGATTTTCCTATGATAGTCTGTGGGTCTAAAATCAATTTAGTTTGATTATTATTCAGAAAAGTTCTTCCGAGGTATGGACTAAATTATCATTTTTGAATTTGATGCACATAAACCTAAGTGTGCTCATCTTAAAGAATTTCAAAAAGTGGTCTTATTGTCCCATAGGTATTTCGGCCTCAAATTTAACATTTTACCACTTTGGAAGCCATCCGAGTTACGAATTGCCTTGTGAGGCCCACTTGCAATTTTTCTTGATAATTTCACAACTTATGAGATTTAGTTTCCGGAACTTAACTTAATATTCTAATCTAACATCTTCAATAGGTATAGGGAGAATAGAGAAATCTGAGATCTCACATCCTCCGCACTTTAGAAATTTGGTCCTACAAATTTAGATCGAACTACTACTTTAACAGTTTTAGCCTAACATTATCAATTACCGATTCCCTTCTTTCTATTAGTAGCATGTGATTACAATATGTTATGTTAATCATTTGATTTCCCTTAAATGGTATATTTATCACAACAAGAGACTTCCTTAGCAATCATGACAAACACACTTAAATGTGAATACAATATATCCTATATGCAGTTCAAATGAACAGAATAAAATTACTTAGGCACGATCTATCAGGAAGGATACTATAGTGGATTGTACAACTAGGTGAGTATGGAAGGATGCTTTGGAGCACCTCAAGTGTCCCAACATCTAAGTCCACTATAGAGAATTTATTCGCATTTTATTAAGCTCAAATCAAGTAATGCATTGACTTTCGTATCTAAAAATTATAAATCTTACCTTTAATTATATCGGATGAAGTAGTATCAATGGACTCCCTATCAATAGAGAAGGCCCAACCCTGAGTCACGGGTTTCTTTCCCTTCTCTACCATGTAACCCTACGTTGTGATTGGGTGGTCTGCTGTATGGTCTTCTCCGATTCTTCCGGTACCTTAGATCTAGTCACTGGATAATCTTTAACTGGGTGCCTCAGTTGACCACATCTAAATCAGGCTCTAGTTAGAAAGCGACAAGGCTGTGTACCATGAAACCTCCCACAATATTCACACTGCCTCTATATACCCCTCTATGGGCCAGTGGTACTACCCGCTGAAGATCAAGATCTATAGCCCATTATCTTAATCCCTGTAGCTTTTTGAAAATCTATATTGTTCTTCACCTTTTTAGATGACTATCACCCGAATCTTCATCATCTGTTAGTCGCTTCATCTTTTCCTTCACTTTTCCCTTCTTTGCACGATGGAACTCATAGTTCTGCTCACATAACTAAGCCTTACGAACTACTTCATCATAGGTGACGATGTCCATCAAATAAAGCTTGGACCTTATAAATGGCTTCAAACCCTCCATAAACTGATATATTTTAGGCTCCTCACTTCGTAAGACTTCTGGATCAAATCTGTTCAGAGTGTGAACCTACTCATATTGATAAACTAACATGTCTCTTTGAGTCAAGTTCAAAAACTTTATCTTCAATTTCTTCTAAGCAGTTCGTGGGATATATTGCTTATTGAATGCTTTCAAAAATCTGTCCCATGTAACTTTAATATGTCGAGCCTCAAATATGGTTTGAGTGAACTGCCACTAATGTTTTACGTTGTCCACTAGCAAATATTGTAACGACCCGTTACCATATTTTTAACCTTATTTTACACAATTTATCCGGTTGGGCTGTCTGTGATACTTCACTTTACACTTGATGTTAAACAATTTAATAAAATATTGTTAACGTTATACACATCCCCTATCTTAATTACAATTATGTAGTACTGTAGACATGTCTAAATACAGAAAATAAATGATCGTACCTCATATAAATCAGTCAGTCTGTCACGTTGTCCTTTGTGTACAGCCGTGATCCATAATCATCTGATCTCACAATCTTTAAAACCTGAAATGTTTGAAATTAAGGGGTGAGCAAACCACGGCTCAGTAAGAGAGTTATATGCTACACTTGATATTCAGCTATCTATATGCTGAAAATATTTTTCATTTTCTTTAAAATCTTCCTAACTGGCTCTAGGCTCACATGTAGGAAGGATACTACAGTCGGCTAGGGATCCAGATAGAGTAAGGTAGGTATTTTGAAATACCTGACTTGTTCCGGAACCTAGAAGCAACTGTAGAGAGTACTATTTCCGTTGTTTTCAAAACGATATAATTTTCGTTTTCCACAAAGTAAACCACTTATTTCTTTTCACATCAGTATACTTTAAAACACGTGACAGTTCAGTAATAAAAACAGTGGTTTACTTCTCTTCTCTTTGGTACAGTAAAACACGTGACAG
This sequence comes from Heritiera fomes, assembly GCA_032173925.1. Lineage (NCBI taxonomy): Eukaryota > Viridiplantae > Streptophyta > Magnoliopsida > Malvales > Malvaceae > Heritiera > Heritiera fomes. The sequence goes on from JAPDPM010000011.1 coordinate 23,057,582, forward strand.
TACAGTGATTTGTAAATATCCAATCATTGGATAGTTACTTCTTCGATTATTTCTTTCTTAGAAATAATTCTTATGTTATTCTTTTAGCATAAACATTTATTTCTCTTTTTGAATCAGTAACCGTATCGTACAGTTCAGTAAAACGGTATATTCAGTAAAACAGTAAGTCGATACGATTCACTCAGTAGACAGTAAACAGTAGCTACCAATTCAGAAAACAGTATAAGGTAGCTTTCGATTCAGTAAACAGTAAATGGTAGCTTTCAGTTGAGTAAAATAGTAATCAATGGCTACCATTTTAGTAAATAGTATAGTTCAGTAAACAGTGTCTTGGTACGGTCTTTCATTAGTAAACAGTAAATAGTGAACAGTAAATAGTGAACAGTGGTTCAGTATAGTAAACAGTACAGTAAACAGGATTTCGTAGATCCTTTCAGTAAATAGTAAACAGTAAGTGAGACTAGGCATCACCCTACAATTAAATCATGCTATCATCGTCCAATAATGGACCAGTAATCATTATCCCCGAAGGGACACAGTAACAGTATAACAGTGAGATCTATGGCCATTATCTATATGGTGTCCTCGGTGTACACTTGCCAGGTGACATCCGGGACGCTGATGACTGGCAAGTCTATCAGCCACGTGACAGTAACAGTATAAGTGTGATGCATGAAACTCGGGGCCTAAGTCTCAAAACAGTATAAACCGTACCATAGCCTTTATGGATTTGAAACACAGTAAATTAAAATATTTCACAAGTATCCATAAGGCTCACATGTAATAAATCATCACCATTATGAAATAATTAAATTAAAATAACATTTCTCAAAATATTTCATAAAGGTATAAATCATATTTTTCCATAAAATGAAGACAGTTTGTAGAATCATCACTGTAAAAATAGAAGGGCAAAACTATCTTTTTCTACCGTAAAACACATATGCACGCTTTCCCGTGCTTTTTATCAAAAACATGGTTTTCAAAGAAATCGGGATTCAAATCAAATATTTTCATAATTTATGTAAAAATAAATTATTTATTTTCCAAATTCAAAATCCTTTAACCATGTTTTTCTTTTAGAAACACGTGTAGAGACCTCTAGTCTCGAAATCATGGTTTCCCATCACTTCTTAACCTTTATGGAATTTTCATAATTACTTGTTTCCATAATTAAAACCATAAAGGTTTTATGTAAAATCAAGTGAATATTTAAGAATATTTATAAAAATATTCACTTCAGTCTCTTTTTCATTTTTATCTCGTTTTACGTGAAATATCACCTATCGGGTGAATTTTCGGTGATTTCCTTTTCATCATTCTCGAAAACATGAATATTTTAAAATCAAATATCGTTATATTCATATTTTATGAAATTTGCTTAATTTCTCGATTTTCGTACTTGAAAATCGTTTCACGTGAAATCAAATCTTTTATTTTGGTTTTCAGTGATTTTCGGTAAATTTCATTAATTTTTCGATAATTTTTCGGCAGTATAACGGCTGTCGATTTGGCTAGCCTTCTGCACCGAAAATACAGTTTCTATTTTTCAACCGGTATTTCCCCACAATTTAAAACCGATAAATCACCACATTATAAACCAATAATTATCGATAGCATTTAAAAATTAAATGCAATTTAAAAACATGGCCGAATATCCTTACAGGTGGCACATGTCTCCCTTACCTGTTTCGGGTAGGCGACTGCCTCTCGAAGGTCGCGCCCGTGTTCACCTCTCCCGATTCCATCGTCTCGGTAATCGAGGATGATTTTGTAGAAATTAAATTCTAAAAATTAGAATTTTTCTATAATTATTTAAATAAATAATTTATTTAAATAATTTAATACTTTTCGGGATTTCTTACCGATTCCCGTAATTCTCGAGATTTCCCGTAATTTTCGAATTCTCGGGAATTCTCCAAATTCCTGGAACTCCTTTTCTCTTTCTCTTTCTCTTTCTTCTTTCTTCTTTCTTTTTCTCTTTTCTTTTCTTTTCTTTTTCTTTTTCCTTTTTTTTCTTTTCTTTTTCTTTTTCCTTTTTTTTCTTTTCTTTTTCTTTTTCTTTTTCTTTCCTTTTCCCGCCGGACCGGTTTGCCTCCTTCACCGCCGGTTCTTCTCCGATGGCCGGTTCTCCGGCGGTTCGGCGACTCCACAGCTGGCCGGCACCACGGCGAAGCTGGATCTGGCCTCCGTTCGTCACGAATCGACGGCACGGCGGCGGATCTACTCGGTTTTGGTTCGGTTCCTTCCCCTCCTCCATCGGCCTTCCTCCGCCGTTCCCAGCCTGAACCGTGGCCTCCATCGTCTTCCTCTCCTTCTGGCGAAGCTTCGGTGGCACTGGCGACGGCCAATTCCGTCGGCAATCGCCAGATCTGGTTTCGTTTTCTTCCTCGATTTTCCGTCGTTTTGCGTCGATTCCTTCTCCGTTTCGCTTCGCCGGCGTTGCCGTCGGCTTCCTTTTCCTTTGCCGGTGAAGCTCCTCTCTTCCTTTCCTTCTCCGGCGGCCGCTGACGGGGGCGGCTTCGCCTGGGAAGGCAGAATCGGGAAACCGATTCTGTTTTTCTGTTTCTTCTTTCCATTTTTTGTTTTACCTTTCTATTTTTAGTATATAATACCTTATATACTATATACTATATATTATACATATAATATATATATTATATATTACATATATATTATTTCATATATGGTATAATACCATATATATTATATATAATATATATTGTATATTACAAAATATATATCTAGTATATATATGTATACTTACATACTTAAAAAATTTAAATAACATTTATATACATATTTACATAAATGTCATAATTTCATATATATTGTATTTACAATATATATACCTTTAAACTTTAATGTAATTTAATATTTACATTTCCTCAATCCTCGGGATTTTCACCAATATCCCGTTTTCACAATTTTATTTATTTATTTATTTCCAATGTTTATAATTTCCAATAAATAGAAAATTTACGGTTATCACAAATATGTAGCCATGTGATAACCCCTGTAAGGGCCCGAAGTGCCTTACGGGTCATTCATCACCTCACTCATCCGTACTGTCCGCTTTGGGTTCTAGAGGTGGCCCCCGTCACACGGACGTGGCACTTAGCCCTTCACGGATTTATCGGGAAACTTATCCCAATTCGCGTCCGCCACTACTCGAACCCTTTAGGTCCAATGGTTAGTCGTTACTCGACACTTACAAGTGGTAAGGGGTTCGAGTAGCGGTGGACGCGAATTGGGATAAGTTTCCTGATAAATCCGTGAGGGGCTAAGTGCCACGTCTGTGTGACAGGGGCCACCTCTAGAACCCAGAGCGGACAATATGGATGAATGAGGTGATGAATGACCCGTAAGGCACTTCAGGCCCTCACATCCCCTAAGGGAAGGGATCGATCCCCTTTTGGCAGTAAGCATCCTAACGCAAGAAAAGGTCCCTCACCCCAAAATAATTGAATCTGGAATGAAGGGATCGATCCCCTATGGGAAGGGATCGATCCCTTTGCCCAAAAATAGCCTGTAACGGCTAGTTTTTGTGAGACAACGGTCATATTCAAGTTTTGGCTCCACCTAACGGCTAGAATACATCCAAGGGACTATAAATAGAGGCTTAGAAGCTGAAGCAACCAAGAGGAACTGCTCAGAAATTCTATTCATCATCTTCTTCATTTTCCTCAAGCCTCAACAACAAATCAAAAGCTACAAAGTCTTCATCTTCTATCACTCTCATATTCCTTGTATAGAGTAGCACAAATATTGTATAGGCTTTTTCCTTGTGCTTAATCTTTGTAATCATTTGCCTACTTAGAGGCCTTCTTTGATTACACCTATTGTAACCCATTATTCCTTGTAAATGGGAGGTTTCTCTTTAGCCTAGAAAAGGAGGGAGAAGAGGTTTCTCTTGAGCCTTAGAAAAAGAGGGAGGTTACTCTTGAGCCTAATAAAAAGAGGGATTGTAATCACAAATTCGAGATAGTGGATTTGGAGAAAATCCTTGGGAGCGTCTCAAGGTAGAGGACGTAGGCAAGATTGCCGAACCTCTATAAATCGCTTGCGTACATTTCTCTATCCTTACTCTCTTTACTTATTTACAATTATATTGTGCTCATTGAATTAAATTTATATTGCATGATTGAATAGCCTAAAAACTTAGAAAATATTCATATAAGCTAGAGAATTTAGAAGAATCGAAAAACGGGCTTAAGACTAGCTAAGAACCGATTCACCTCCCTCTCGGTATTGCCTATAAGAGCCAACATAAAGTTAAAATTGGAGAAAAGGAGAATAAATTTTATTGTAATTATGTTTAAGCATTTAATAAAAAAAAGCTATTGGCTAAGGCATCAACTATGGAAGATTATACTAAACTTTTTAATTTAAAAGTTAAAGAATAGCAATTAAACGGTAGTAAGAGTGAAAAGAAAATTTAAATTCATGAAATGAGAATTGAGGAAAGGAATGAATTTGGGATCAATGGAAGTATTAAGTTAACTATATTTTATATTATAAAATATTGGATTTGGAAGGTTAAAGAGTAAGAAATGGTATAGCAATAATTTAATAAGAGTATTGGTGACAATAAATTGGAAAGGAAATAAATTATATGGATGAAGAGAAGTTAGGTTTGATAACGGAATTTCAAATGAAATTTCATGGTATGAGAACAAGTGAATAAAATATAAATGTTATTGAAATTGTCAATGGAATTAAATAGTATGATTTAGAAATTATGGATAAAGTGGGATTGAAGAATAATAAGTTTAATGCAAGAAATAAATGGTTGGTTAAGGCATTGTCCAAGAGGTTTTCAAGTTAATTTTGTGACTAATTGGTTAAAAAGAAATAACTAAAGATCAGTAGAGAATATTGTTGGAAATAAATTTGGAGGGAAATAGATGGTGTATAAAAGAGATATTTGGTTGAAATGTAAAATGGGATTGCAATGTGAATTATCATGATCTGGGAATAAATAAATATAACATGAAAGTTAATGAGGTTGTGGATTAGTGTAATTGGAAAAGGATATAATTTAATTGTAATTATATTGAGGTAAAAATAGGAAATAAAATAAATCAAGTGTTGAGAATGATAGATGTAAAATAGGAATTATGGAATATTTATTATCATTGTGATATGGTGATATAAAATATACGGTGAAATACTGTGCAAGAGTAGCAATACAAGGAAATATGATTACACAAGCGATAATAGGAATGCAAATATAGTGCGTGGACTTGAGGTAAAGAACACATATAGGAGTTACTTATAAATGTTTCACGTGTTTTTGGAATTTTTGGAAATTTAATTCTTAACCCTTTCCCATTAATTTTCTTAAAGAGGGAAATATAATTTATTCACATAACCAAATGTGTTTTCAAGTTACATGTTTATTGTACTATGCACTGAATTGTGTACTATATTGGTTTGGGACAGAATGGTTTATTGATACTAAAACTTTACTGCAGTAACTTCAGATTTATCGTTTATATGCGGTTTACGTACTAAAAAACAATATTTAAACATTCTTATTATTGAATTTTACATGTGAAAGAGTACCAACATGTTATTTTTACTCATCTACAATGAAATGAAATATTTTTCAGAAGTGAAAAACTAAATTTTAAATAATTTATAAAAAATATATATTAGGAACTGGGTATATATTTATACACCAGTTTTATATTTCCATACACGTGTTGTGAAGTGATTACCATTGTAGAATTTATACAATTTACGAACTATTTATGTGATCTTATTATGATTTATTATGGAAATTAAATGATTTCCTTTATGAAGTTTAAACTGTGAATAAACTGTTTTGAGACCATTAGGCCCCATATCATTTTCACGTGTCATGTGTTCATGTGTTACTGTTACTATGGTTGATTGACCCGTCAAGTCATCAGTAGTCCCAAGGTCACCTGGCAAGTGTACTCTGAGGACACTTATAGACTATGGTAATAGGTCTCACGTGTTTACTATTACTGTTACTCCTTTTGAAGACTACTGTTATGGCATGATATACTTTGGGTGATGCTTGGTCTCCACTTATTGTTATTGTTTACTATACTGTTTTATTGTACTATTACTGGTACTAAACTATTTACGATTACTGAACTGTTTTTTACTGAACTATTTATTGTGATTGAATTGTTTACTGCGATTGAACCGTTTACTGTAACAGTACTGTTTGCGGTGACTGATTTATTGGAAATTAAATTACTGAAGTGAACTGTTTACTGGTTACTATTACAAAACTGATCACTGCAGTATTTTAAATTATGGTTTGTAAAGTGTTTACACATGGAAAAAATTTAAGAGATGATTTAAGTACTGCATTGTTTATCGATTACTGGTACTCAATTATTTACGAATATTGAATCGTTTACCGATATTGAACATTTACTGTACTAGTTATTAAACTGTTTACTGAATAGTGAACTGTGTATTATTACAGAATTTTTTTGCCGATTACTGTAGCGTTTTCACATGTGATTTACAAATGATAAATATATTGAAATAATTTATGATATGATTTTTAAGACCTTTTTCATAATATTTTCAACACTTTTATATATGTTTCTTACGAGCTTTTTCCAAAGCTCACTCCCTTACTCCCTTCTCTTCTAGATAACTTTTCAGTGTATGTGTCTACCACTGCTTCCCAATTTGTTGAGGAATTTTTAGAAGCTTAAGGTACAAATGATCAGGTATATATTTACATTTATATTCAGACATTTAATTGCACAGCAAATGTATTTATGAAACAGGATGTAAAAATTTACAGTGGGATGTAACTGATATGGATAAATATTTTATTGTAGATAGATTGATTACTGATTTTTTTTTATGATATAAGGAATTTACTAACAAAGAAAATGTGGAGTGTGCTTACTCTGATACCGAATGCAAACCAAACGATAGTAAGTGAATAAGTATTTTAAAAAGGAAAATTTTGGTTCGAATTTTATAATTTTGGACGTTACAAGCCAGGCTCACTTTCTCCCTCTCAGAACAGGTCATGTACTTAAATAATTTAGTCACCACCTTCACGTAGTTCTCTGCACTAGGGGGTTTCTGTCTCCCTTAAATTTAGGCAGATCCAACTTCTTAAACTCTTTATCAAACTAACATTGTAAAGGCATTAGGATCCTGCCTCTTTGGAGCTGGTGCTATAGGTGAAAGCTCTGGCTGGATAGATATGGTCTGTACTTGGGGAGCAGGAGGCGTTGGAGGAGCATTTTCTTGTGGAGAAGGAGGCGTTACGAGTGGTGTAGGTGATGTGTTTATGGCCAAATTAGGAAAATTCGTCATAAACTGCATGAATAGTGCGGCCATGGTTTCCATGCTACGCTTGATTCTCAACAATCGAGTGCTTGGGCTACCCGGTGGAGATGGAGAAGTATGGGTAGGAGACGGTTCTGCTCGTCCCCATCCCTATCCTTGTCTTTTAACTGTACCCTTTATACGGCAACTCAATCTGTCAACACTGAAATAAGATGATGCAATTTAGTATATCTTTGATCAGTTATGCCATAAATATATATATATATTCAGAAAAATACAGTACTCGAAGATGTAAACTATTCTAATCTAATGACTTTGAAAAATATCATACTAACATTGCTCTGATACCAATTCTATAACATCTGATTTTCTATAAAAATACTAGTTGACTTTTTTCCTTTTCTTTTAATGGTTAAACTATTTGCCGATGTCATTTCTCTGTCTTTCATATGTTATAACTATCATTATATTAATTTCATTTCATCAAACTATAAAATAAGACTAGTAAAATTAATTTACCAATACATTTATCACATAATACTTCTTTCGTAACTCTGTACATATCCAAGTTCCATAGTTTCTAATTTCTATTACAGTGCTAGTTTTACTACTTTACATCCCCAGAGGTATTTACAAAATAAAAAGTACTGTACAATATGTCTGAAATATATAATAAAATACAATAAACCTTCAGTGGACAACATGCCTATCCTGGAAGAACACTGTACATCCCAAAAGATGTGCTTCTCTACGATGAGAGAATCTACTGCAAATATTCTAGATGAAAAAATAGGGGAGTGAGTTAACGCTCAATAAGGACACCTATACAAAAGGGCTAGACTATGCTACTATATGCAAAATAAAATCGTTAATAAAATTCATTTTCACTAATTATGAAAAATCTATCAAATAAATGCATATTACAATGCAGGTATACAATAAAAGCAGTTCTGTTAAAAATCATTAATGATTGTCATTCAAAACAAATTAAATATGAACAGTAGGGTGTGATTGTCCAATAAAATCATTTCATTTAAAATCATCAATTACTATCATTCAGTTAAACATTTCTTTCTTTTCAGTTTAGTCAAATCAATATTTAAATAATTCAATAATTAAATAAGTAGAGACAGTCCACTTTCAATATAATCATGCACGAAACAGTTTCCTTGGAGAGATGAACAGTATCCCTGGAGGGACAAACAGTATCCCTGGAGGGACAAACAGTATCCCCGACGGGACGAATCCTAACGAATGACCATCGTCGAACAGTCACAGTTTACATTGGTCATGTGTTAACTGTGGATGCCTTGGACTTAACCATAGTCTCACAACTATATCACTATAATAGTATGCATGATTACTAGGGAGCAATAGTCCCAAAAATCATTTAGTCACAATGAGAAATCATTTCATAAAATTATCTTCAATCAGTCTATAATTTACATTATAGTAATAAACACTACATTTAGTAGTAATAAAAATCATTTAAATTCTCAATACCAAACTTTAAATATCGAATAATATATTTGGAACATAAAACAATAATTTATTTCATGTAAAATAATTAAAATAATTTTATGCAATTTAGGTCATTTTGAAATTTAGGTGGATTTAAAATAATTTTCTACTTTTCTTTGAAAAGGGAGTTTGGATAATTGGATAGTTAAAATTTTTTTCTAAAATTCAAATCCCAAATGCAAGCATAGCTTTCCTATGTGAAGACCGAGAATTTTCTAAATAAATAAAGGTATCCGGAAAATTAAATTTGGAAATAAGAAATGAAGGAAGAAATTTAATTTGGATAAATGGAAATCCAAATTAAATAAGAAAATGGAGAAAATAATTTTGGATATTTAGAAATCCAAAACTTAATAAGAAATAAAAATATTTTGATATATTTATATAATGATATTATATAAATATACCTTGGATAAATATAAATATTATTTTGTGTTAAAAGTGTAAAAAGTATATATATAAATATATATATATTTTTAAATTTGAGTATAGATGTATAAGTGGTTATATGAAATATATATTTTACATATATATGATATATATATGAAATATATATAGTAATGTGAATTAAAGTATATATATATATATATATAAGTGATTTATATAAAAATATATATATATATATACTTATATATATAAAAAAATAATTAAAAACAAAACAAGAAACAGACGTGGGAATCGGGCAACCCGATTCCCACACTTCTCTTCTGTTTACTAAAATAGAAGAGAAGCAAATAGAGACAAGGGAGAGCCGGCCGGAGCCGGGAGGAAAAAGAGGCAGCGCCGCCGCCGGTGAGCCGAGGAGAGGAAGCTGACGCCGGCGCCAACGCCAACGGCGGGAAAGAAAAAGAAGAAGAGAAAAACGAATGGAAAACAGAAAAGAGAAAGGAAAAAAGAAAAGAAAAAGGGAAAAGGCAATGCCGGCCCATCTGGACGCCGGCGTCGACCGCCGTTGCCTTCGACGCCGGCGAGGTCAGGCCAAGTGAAAGGGACAACCGGCAGTGAAGGAGGAAGAGAAAAGAGGGAGAAAAGAGGAGGAGAAAGAGGCCGCAAACCACCGCCAGATCCGTCACCGCCGGCGCCGCCGCTAGGGAAACCGAGACCAGATCCGGCATCCTCGCAACTTCGGCAAGCTATGGAGTGGCTGAATCGTCGGAATGGGTGGCCGCCGGTGACCGAACCGGTCAGCAGAAGTGAACCGGCCTGAACCGGTCCGAACCGGTTCAGGCCAAAAAAAAAAAATAGAAAAGAAAGGGAAAGAAAAAGAAAAGAAAGAAGAAAAGAAAAGAAAAGAAAAGGAGAAAGAAAAGAAGGAAGAAGAAGAAGAAGGAAAGGAAAAAGAAAGAGAAGAAAAAGAAAAAAAATGTGGTAAGGAAAAATATAGAAAATAAATTGATGGTCTTTATTAAATAATTTATGGTTATGTTGATGTAGTGCATTGATTTTGAAATTGTAGCAAAAATGAAAATGAGACGAATGGTGGAATTCGGCAAGGCTCGAAAAATCGGAAAGTGCGCTAAGCTTGACGAATAGGTAAGATACTTTTATAAAGCATTAGTAGCATCATATTGTATGTGGGATTTATGATTTTTATATGATGCATTTATGAAATGATTTTTAATGGAATTGTGATATTTTTATATATGATCCATTGATTTAATTGATATTAAAAATGCTAAGAGGACCCACAATTGATGGTGGGGGTCTTAGTAGAGACGTAGGAATTGTGAGAATCAACGGCTGTGGTATAAATTGTGTTTCCCTTGCAGGAGGTTAGGGAAAATTAAGCCGTTATGCTGCCGAAAATTTTAGGAAAATGTTTGAGGAAAAAGATTTAGTTTCTCCCATAAATGGAATTTTAGAAATAATTATTGAAAATAAACATGTGAAGGACTTTATTGTATTACCGGAAAAGGTTGATATTGGAATCGATAAATCAAATTATCTTAATATCTCAAAGTGATTATCAAGCTGAGATTGAGATGAAATAGATATTTGGAGGATCAACTGATAAGAGTAACAATGGTTATATAATATAAATTAAAAGAGAAAGATTGAAGTTATAATTTAGATGGTCGATTGATTGAATTTCGGAATTATCGATCGAGAGATGATTTCAAAAATTAATTGATTTAGATAAATGGATGTCACACACGTGATTATACGAAATTGATTATAACCTTTGGAATAGGTTTTGAAAAATATCCTCTCGTATTTGAGTGACTTGGAGAAATTAGAGAACATGATGAACGGTCTATCTTAGTGATATGATTGAGACGATAATAAGAAAAGTAGATCGTGATGCCGTATGGACATTGATAGAACACACGTCTACACAAAAATATATTTGTACACTTCGATATTAAATAGACGTGAACTAAGACTACTACAATAACGTAGATGGTCGCAAGGTGACTTAAATGGTTGAAAACATTGTTGATAGTGGAAATTAGCAAATCTTCTTAAGTGAATGAAATTGAACCTCAAGACGGAAATTATGAAGGTGCACCAATAGATCAAATTATAGATGGATTGATAGACGACTATTGATCTTGTGAGTTTATATTCTCGATGTTGACTCTGAAATAGGTCTTGAGTGATGATATTGATAATTACATAATTCCAGTATCTTAATGGTTATATAGAAATATGATATTTAAATATCCAGAGATACTAAAAAGAATTCATACTGACAGTGGTGGTCCAGTATTGAATGATAAAATGTACCAGTGATTTTTATAGTCGATAATTACTACGAAATGATATTGAATATCGAGGAACTACAATGAATATCGAAATTACCTATTAGGTATGATTTGATTGAAATCAAAAGTATGGAATTGAGGAATTGGATTATAGTTAACACTATAACTAAAAGATATGTTTTACAAAAATGATAGTTCATTGTTTGAAACTCATGATTGAATCTACATCGCATTTAAGCATGCCTTCTTACAATTTGAAACATTTTAATAATGTTTATATGAATACTGTAGAGTATTGATTTGATTTGAAATGAAAGTATATGGTAGATATATATATTTTGATATATGAAGTCTTATACAGAATTTTACCATATGCTTTATATGATATTGAAAGAAAAGATAAAGATTTAAATATTTTATGAGACTGTAGGCACCCTAAAAGAATTAAATTCAATAAAGCATAGTGGAAACCGTCTAATTGGAGTTTTGCTCATTAGGCAGATATGCTTGTCCGACAATAGTCGTGGACAGGTCTCAGTCACGCCTGATCAGTGGGGCTGAGAGAGATGAGGTCTATGGCCATAGATAGCGCCCTAGTTGGTTTCCAGGGGACGATGACATGATTTTCACTGCTAGCTACAGTGATTTAAGTCTTTATTGATAGAGATGATAGGGATCTAGCCTAGTCTCTAACCGATATGATATGAAGTCTAGAGTATGATTTTATTGATATGAACTCTAGACTTGACATGATTTATACTGTACATGAAACAGATTTGAAATGAAATATGTTTTGAAACAGTACATGTTTTAAACATGTTTTAAAAGTCCATGAGATATGATTTCGACACTTATATGATTTATATGTGATTTTGTGTCGAACATGGCATGATATGTGGTCTAGAGTATAGTTTGATTTGATATGAACTCTAGACCTGATATGATTTACAGAATATGTTTTAAAAGTATATGATAAATGATTTCGACACTGTCATGATTTATATACGATTTCGTGTCGAATTTAAAATGATATGCGGTCTAGAGTATAAATCGATTTGAAATGAACTCTAGACCTGATATGACTTACAGCATATGAAAAAATGTTTTAAAACCGCACATGTTTTAGACATGCTCCGAAAACGAATACATGAACTGAAATTGAACATGTTTCTATCATGCCTTAAAGGCAAATTTGAAATGAATTGAAAATCCATATATTGAGCATGTCCTAAAGTATATATGATATGATCTGAGATGATAGCGGTTTATACAGAAAAATTACATGAATTGCATATTAAACCCTGACATGATAATATGCTTAACACATGAGAATTCCATGAGGAATGTCGTGACTCGACGTTAATGATGTTTCATCTATACGATGACATGAGATGATATGATATATGAACATGAGATTGATATAAAGAGAATGCTGATCTCACTCTATCGTGATCATAAATTCCCAGATGATAAATGATATGAATTGATGTAATACAGGAATATGATTGTTAAATGTAAAGTGAATTCGATAGGATGTCTACATTAAACATGGAGAATATATGAAGAGTATCATGACTTGGTGGTAACAATATTTCATTGATATGATGTAATGATATGATATGAAACAGGAATATAGAAATACACGAAGAGAATTATGACTTCGTACCACCGTGATCATGATCCACAATAGGAGAAATGATAAGAGATGATATGAGAATTGATAAGAGATGATAGAATACAGAAATATGATTATGAAATGAAAAGTGAAAATGAGAAGTGATAATGAGAGGTATCGATGAGAAAGGATTAACTGTAATTGCATCCTTACAAGTTTTAAGCATTGCAGTTTAAGACAGTGTAATCCTACTCTTGTATTTATATTAGTATCTTATTGAGCCGTGGTTTTGCTCACCCCACTAAATTTCATCTCTTTCAGATTATTGAAGTTAACATCTGCCATGTGAGCTGCTCAGTGGGCATCGGAGACGGTATATGGACTTAGTACTAGTCTTCCAAGGTATATGTTTCTTATAAAATACTTGTTTACATGTAAGACTTAAATTGATGCACAGTACATATTCTATTTAACAAGTTGGGATGTAACTAAGAATCGTTTCCGTGGTTGTTAAATATTTAAATGGAATAACTATAGGTCACCGAGATAGTATAGTAACTACACTGACACCGAATACAAATCTTAAAATGAAAAAGAAAAATTTAGTCCATAAATTTGTAGATTAAGAAAAGTATGAGTATAAAGGAAAGTCGCGACCTTCGGGTCATAAGGCATGATAGAAACATGTTCAATTTCAGTTCATGTATTCGTTTTCGGAGCATGTCTAAAACATGTGCGGTTTTAAAACATTTTTTCATATGCTGTAAGTCATATCAGGTCTAGAGTTCATTTCAAATCGATTTATACTCTAGACCGCATATCATTTTAAATTCGACACGAAATCGTATATAAATCATGACAGTGTCGAAATCATTTATCATATACTTTTAAAACATATTCTGTAAATCATATCAGGTCTAGAGTTCATATCAAATCAAACTATACTCTAGACCACATATCATGCCATGTTCGACACAAAATCACATATAAATCATATAAGTGTCGAAATCATATCTCATGGACTTTTAAAACATGTTTAAAACATGTACTGTTTCAAAACATATTTCATTTCAAATCTGTTTCATGTACAGTATAAATCATGTCAAGTCTAGAGTTCATATCAATAAAATCATACTCTAGACTTCATATCATATCGGTTAGAGACTAGGCTAGATCTCTATCATCTCTATCAATAAAGACTTAAATCACTGTAGCGAGCAGTGAAAATCATGTCATCGTCCCCTGGAAACCAACTAGGGCGCTATCTATGGCCATAGACCTCATCTCTCTCAGCCCCACTGATCAGGCGTGACTGAGACCTGTCCACGACTATTGTCGGACAAGCATATCTGCCTAATGAGCAAAGCTCTAATTAGGCGGTTTCCACTATGCTTTATTGAATTTAATTCTTTTAGGGTGCCTACAGTCTCATAAAACATTTAAATCTTTATCTTTTCTTTCAATATCATATAAAGCATATGGTAAAATTCTGTATAAGACTTCATATATCAAAATATATATATCTACCATATACTTTCATTTCAAATCAAATCAATACTCTACAGTATTCATATAAACATTATTAAAATGTTTCAAATTGTAAGAAGGCATACTTAAATGCGATGCAGATTCAATCATGAGTTTCAAACAATGAACTATCATTTTTGTAAAACATATCTTTTAGTTATAGTGTTAACTATAATCCAATTCCTCAATTCCATACTTTTGATTTCAATCAAATCATACCTAATAGGTAATTTCGATATTCATTGTAGTTCCTCGATATTCAGTATCATTTCGTAGTAATTATCGACTATAAAAATCACTGGTACATTTTATCATTCAATACTGGACCACCACTGTCAGTATGAATTCTTTTTAGTATCTCTGGATATTTAAATATCATATTTCTATATAACCATTAAGATACTGGAATTATGTAATTATCAATATCATCACTCAAGACCTATTTCAGAGTCAACATCGAGAATATAAACTCACAAGATCAATAGTCGTCTATCAATCCATCTATAATTTGATCTATTGGTGCACCTTCATAATTTCCGTCTTGAGGTTCAATTTCATTCACTTAGGAAGATTTGCTAATTTCCACTATCAACAATGTTTTCAACCATTTAAGTCGCCTTGCGACCATCTACGTTATTGTAGTAGTCTTAGTTCACGTCTATTTAATATCGAAGTGTACAAATATATTTTTGTGTAGACGTGTATTCTATCAATGTCCATACGGCATCACGATCTACTTTTCTTATTATCGTCTCAATCATATCACTAAGATAGACCGTTCATCATGTTCTCTAATTTCTCCAAGTCACTCAAATACGAGAGGATATTTTTCAAAACCTATTCCAAAGGTTATAATCAATTTCGTATAATCACGTGTGTGACATCCATTTATCTAAATCAATTAATTTTTGAAATCATCTCTCGATCGATAATTCCGAAATTCAATCAATCGACCATCTAAATTATAACTTCAATCTTTCTCTTTTAATTTATATTATATAACCATTGTTACTCTTATCAGTTGATCCTCCAAATATCTATTTCATCTCAATCTCAGCTTGATAATCACTTTGAGATATTAAGATAATTTGATTTATCGATTCCAATATCAACCTTTTCCGGTAATACAATAAAGTCCTTCACATGTTTATTTTCAATAATTATTTCTAAAATTCCATTTATGGGAGAAACTAAATCTTTTTCCTCAAACATTTTCCTAAAATTTTCGGCAGCATAACGGCTTAATTTTCCCTAACCTCCTGCAAGGGAAACACAATTTATACCACAGCCGTTGATTCTCACAATTCCTACGTCTCTACTAAGACCCCCACCATCAATTGTGGGTCCTCTTAGCATTTTTAATATCAATTAAATCAATGGATCATATATAAAAATATCACAATTCCATTAAAAATCATTTCATAAATGCATCATATAAAAATCATAAATCCCACATACAATATGATGCTACTAATGCTTTATAAAAGTATCTTACCTATTCGCCAAGCTTAGCGCACTTTCTGATTTTTCGAGCCTTGCCGAATTCCACCATTCGTCTCATTTTCATTTTTGCTACAATTTCAAAATCAATGCACTACATCAACATAACCATAAATTATTTAATAAAGACCATCAATTTATTTTCTATATTTTTCCTTACCACATTTTTTTTTCTTTTTCTTCTCTTTCTTTTTCCTTTCCTTCTTCTTCTTCTTCCTTCTTTTCTTTCTCCTTTTCTTTTCTTTTCTTTTCTTCTTTCTTTTCTTTTTCTTTCCCTTTCTTTTCTATTTTTTTTTCTGGCCTGAACCGGTTCGGACCGGTTCAGGCCGGTTCACTTCTGCTGACCGGTTTGGTCACCGGCGGCCACCCATTCCGACGGTTCAGCCACTCCACAGCTTGCCGAAGTTGCGAGGATGCCGGATCTGGTCTCGGTTTCTCTAGCGGCGGCGCCAGCGGTGACGGATCTGGCGGTGGTTTGCGGCCTCTTTCTCCTCCTCTTTTCTCCCTCTTTTCTCTTCCTCCTTCACTGCCGGTTGTCCCTTTCACTTGGCCTGACCTCGCCGGCGTCGAAGGCAGTGGCGGTGGCGTCCAGATGGGCCGGCATTGCCTTTTCCCTTTTTCTTTTCTTTTTTCCTTTCTCTTTTCTGTTTTCCATTCGTTTTTCTCTTCTCCTTTTTCTTTCCCGCCGTTGGCGTTGGCACCGGCGTCAGCTTCCTCTCCTCGGCTCACAGGCGGCGGCGCTGCCTCTTTTTCCTCCCGGCTCCGGCCGGCTCTCCCTTGTCTCTATTTGCTTCTCTTCTGTTTTAGTAAACAGAAGAGAAGTGTGGGAATCAGGTTCCCCAATTCCCACGTCTGTTTCTTGTTTTTTTTTAATTATTTTTTTTATATATATAAGTATATATATATTTTTATATAAATCACTTATATATATATATATATATACTTTAATTCACATTACTATATATATTTCATATATATATATATCATATATATGTAAAATATATATTTCATATAACCACTTATACATCTATACTCAAATTTAAAAATATATATATTTATATATATACTTTTTATACTTTTAACACAAAATAATATTTATATTTATCCAAGGTATATTTATATAATATCATTATATAAATATATCAAAATATTTTTATTTCTTATTAAGTTTTGGATTTCTAAATATCCAAAATTATTTTCTCCATTTTCTTATTTAATTTGGATTTCCATTTATCCAAATTAAATTTCCTCCTTCATTTCTTATTTCCAAATTTAATTTTCCGGATACCTTTATTTATTTAGAAAATTCTCGGTCTTCACATCCTATGCGACTTTTGTATAAGATTCCTTACCTTTACTTCCGCGTCGTATAAAAATCTGATAGTACCACTACGTCTCTTTATCTTTCGAACTTAGCACTGCACAATAATTCCAAATTATGTATAAAATTCCATACTATAATGGATTTTCTTTTAGTTCCTATCTTCCATTTATTAATTCCCACAATTAATTTATTTTATCTCCTATTAAATACCAACACATGACCACAATTAAATTTGTATTCTTTTCCAAATTTAATTCCACCAATAAATTTATTAATTTTAATTTATTTTTTCTCTAACCTCACAAATCATGAAATTTTACATGAAGCCTCATCCATATGCTTGGCCAAAACACTCCAAGTTGCTCAATTTCATTCTTTCTTCCAATTTTAACTTTATATTTAGTCCTCATAAATTTTTGTGAGACCCAATTCTACTGTGCTGTACATGTGATATATAATTAAATATTGAGTGGAAATTATAGTGTTAAGTGATTATAAGTGAAAAGGGGTAATATGGGCCCCACTTATTTTAATGAGTTCTAAGGGGCTCGAGATCAATAATTAAGTGTACAGTGGTGCAATAAAATATAATATGATGATTTTTTAGGTTTAAAAATCATTGAATTATATTATTTTAAATTATTTTGAATTATTTTGTGAAGGTCGAAAACAAATTGAAAAATGACGGATACGTCTCAAGGGTAATTTCGTAAATTTTACTCAAACCAAAATGAATTGAGACGCAATGAAAATATCGTGAGATTCTACATGAAAAGTACTTTGACATGGTGTCAACGGATTTCTTGAATCGGTCACTAAATAGAAAAATTTGCTGGCGGGTCGCGGGAGTAAAATCATAATTTCTCACTATCCATGCATAGTGCGTTGATAAAACCACTTCCAATCCTCAAATTATAGTTAATATGACCATTTGGTACTGGAATCCAAAAATTTGGAGTATGTTTACATGGTTTTTACACTAGCGAAACTACAAGGGTAAAATTGTCCGAAATTTTCATTACCAAGGGCATTTTGGTAATTTTACCCATTTCCAGAATTCTCCACACTTTTCTGCTGGGTCATGGCACTATTCATTCTCTTCTCCACCAAGCTTCATGCCATCTTCAAAGAAAGAAAGAAAGAAAATTTTCCTAAGCTTATATCTTTTAATCTACTTAAAATTTCAATAACATTTCCACACCAAATTTAATCTTTTCTCTCTCCTCTACATTTTTACACCAATATCTCATCCTATAAAACACTATACAAGGAGAAAGAACTCCTCAAAGATTCAGCTAAGCAAGGTAATGTTGCCATTCTTTATGTTTTTCTCAAGTTCAATGGCATGAAATTATTCCTTTAAGCTTAGTGATTTTGTTTATAGCCATAGTTTTAATTAAATGTTGAAAAATCAAAAGTTTCCATGAGAGAGGGTTTTGGCCAACATGGAAGCATGGTGAATTCATATGGTTTCATGCTTTAAAATGATGCCAAAATGATTGTTGAGCATAGTAGAATAACTTGATAAAATTAGATTGTTGAAAAATCACTAAAATTAGAAGAGGGAGCATTCGGCCTCATGAAGGGGACCTTGAATCATGGTTGTTCTTGATGGTTTGAGGGTATAGTTAGACTGTAGGAATTACAAGGAGTCTGTCGGTATGCTCAGATTTAAAATCCGACGCAAAATGAAGAAGTTATGTTATACTACCAGTAGAATTTATATTACAAAAATATTTGCAATGTCCAATATGGCTGCATTGAGACATGAGCAATGGCTCAAAAATAAGTATTTAATGAGCTAATATTTTTGATGAAATTATCTGTAGTCCAAGAGTATTGGTTTACGAGTAGAACATTCGAAGAGATCAGATACGACAGATAGGTAAGGGATGCGTATGTGAACTGTATGGATATTTTGATTGCATGATTTTAATACAAATAATTTTATGAGAACATTTTGAAAGTGAATTGCCTTGGAAACTGTGGAATTGTGGCCGTTTGAGGAATTTGAAACTATGTTGAAAGTGCAGGAAAGTTAGGATAAAAGCAGTCGTTATACTGCTAAAATTTCCTAGAAAATTTTCTAAAAATCTCATAAAATATTTTATTGCATATTGGGATAATCTCCTAGCCTTGGAAATGATATATTTATTATTTTCATAAAACATGAATATATCGAAAAAATGTTATTTAAATATTCGTCTTATCGAAAATGATGAAAGTGAGATTGCAGAAAATTTTCCCTACATGTTTTACAGTATATGATGTGGATTATAAAGTGAAAACTGAAAAAGTGAATATTTTATAAATTATTTTCCATAAATATTCACCGTATGCTTTAATAAAACCTTTATGGACTGACTGAAGATTTTACTCATTTTACTATTTTCCATAAAGGCGATATTGTTGTGTGAATATCGTTTTGGAGACTAAAATAATTTTACATGTGTTTCATAGTGAAAAATGTATTTATGAAATCACTATGAATTTTGGAAAATAAATATTACTATTTTTCGTAAAGTATAAAAATACAAAAAAATGATTTCCAGTAATCTTGACATTTGAATTTTAAAAGGAAAGCGTGGAAATAGGAGTACATGTGTTTACGGTGAAATGAAATATTTACGAGATTTATTACTACAGTGTAATTATTTTATAACACTGTTTTCACTGTACGAGATACTGTGATTTATACCTTTATGGATTTTTTGAAAGATATTATTGATTTTATTAAATTCCATAAAGGTAATGAGAGTTCACATATACTGTTTTGAGACTGATAGGCCTCATATTATGCTGATATGTGTGTAATGTCCGGAATTAGAAAATTTTGAACCAAATTTTTCCTTTCATTTCTATCTTTTCATTCAATTAATCGGTATCATTTGGTTTGCGTTCGATGTCAATGTAAGTTTAATATACAATTTTCATTTCCACTTATATCTTTATACTAGTAAATAAAACTAACCCATAAATAATAATTAAGAAATCAGAATAAAATCTATTAAATAATATTTATAATTTATTAACAACAATTCATAGTAATTTACGTCTTATTATTTAAGTGCCTTTCTAAATTTTACACTTACGGTATTTACATCCCATCACAACTACATCTGCTGTTCATATTTAAGTCGAATATAAATATAAAACTTTACATGTACTTGGCCACTGAGCACTTTAAACTTCTAAAAATTTTCTTCAATTATCCTATCGCAGCGGATGATACGTACACTCGTGAGCTCTCTGGGATGGTGAGAGAGGGGAGTAAGCTTTGGGAAAAGCCTAGTAAGAAACATATATAAAAGTTACACTACATGCAATTGAACGAAAGAAAATTTATTTAATGTAATAGTATTATCTTTTAATAAAATACTAAAAAACTTTTTCAAGATCATGAGAATTTCGTGTTTAATGCTGTATAGCAATTCTTTTAAAATCATTAAAAGGAAATAAATACATTTCGTATTTCAGTTAATACTATAAAACATTTCTCGTAAAATCATTAAAAATATGATAAATGTATTTATATTGAGAAAACATATATTGTACTACTCGTATAACTTCTTTCGTCATTTTTCAATCAAATCATGTACTATTCTCATAAATCAATCATTCAATAAATAAATCACCTGTCAAATATCATGTATCGATATAAAACAATCTCCCAGAGATTCATGCACAATCTCGTATTCCTGAAGGGATCTCGTATTCCCATAGGGACGATCACATATCTCGTAACAATGGCCACTGTCTTATCACAGATCGCATTGGTCAGGTACTCACTGTGGAAACCTATGTTTGACCATAATTCCCACAGTCATATACAATACCTGCGACTTGATCAGGGTCACAGTCATATAAATCACATAACAGTATGCATGATTACCAAGAGCCACTGTCTGAAAAACATTTTCATAAATCATTTCATTTAAAAGTAGAAATCATTTTCAATTAAATCGTTTCGTAGAAATCATTTCATGTAATTCAATTTATATAAATTTTTTCTTGTAATTTATTTCATGTAAGTCAATGCATATAAATCACTTATGTAAATCAATTCATGTAATTCATCTCATGTAATTCAAATCATGTAAATTGTTTCATGTAATTCAATTCGTGTAAATCATTTCTTGTAGTTCAATACATGTAAATCATTTAATATATTTCAATTCATGTAATTCGTTTCATATGCAACTCTTATATATGTTCCTTACCTCTACTTCTGCAAAATATCCAAAGTCCGATAACGTCCCTTATGCTTTTTTATTTTTCGTACTTCACACTGCACCATAATACTAAATCATATTTAATATTCTATGTTAGAATTCCAATAAATATTCTATAAATTTCTATTTCCTATGTATCATTCTCAACAATAAATTTATTTTATTTCCATTTTATTAACTTCTATAATCAATTTATTTTATCTCTTATTAATTTTCATAATATAATTACGATAAAAATATATTTCTTTTATACTCCTAACCTCACCAATAATTCCTATTTCAATTCTAATAATTATTCTATTAATTATAAATATAAATATAATTATAATTATAATTAAATTGTAGTGTTTTCTCTAAATCCCATTTTCAGCAATGCCAATATTTTTACTATACATTTTGTTAATTTCTATAGCTAATTTACTTTATTTCTTATTAATTGATTAAAACATGATTACCATTAAATTATATTCTTTCCCAAGTTATATTTCAATTTCTATACTATATTTTTAATAATTCCTTTTAATTTTCTATCTTTTGTTTATTAATTAGTTTTTTTTATAATTAATTTATTTTATTTTCTATCAAAGGCTACAACATAGATATTCTTCAGTTACAAATCTTTTCTAAATTTAATTTTATGTTTAATCTTAATCCATCCTTACATTTTCTCTATAATTGCCTTTTATTAGATTATATCAACACCACTCCTCCTTAATCCTTAGCCAAATATTTCTCATTCTATATTTCCTATGTAATAATTACATCAATTGCTTCCCCTCTTCTTCTTAGCCGACAGCCCACATGGATTAATATTCAAAGTCTTCTTCCTTTATTCAATTCCATCTTTATCATGTACTCAATTTAGGAATTTTAGCAAATATTTTGAACACATTAAAAATTTCTCCATTATTATTCCAACCAGCCCAAGGCCACATACATTTCACGTCAGCTCTCTCTGTTTTGCAAAAACTCTCACCAATCTTCCTATGGCCGACTGTACAATTCCACACTAACCATATGTTCTTGTTATATCAATTCACGACTACATTTGTTTCCTAACCAACATTTCTTCTCATCTTTTACGCCACCAACAACAAAATTAAGTCCCTTAAATCCCCATGGCCGAACCAACTTGAGAACTCTTCATCCATCTTTGTTCCATAATTTTACAAGCATTATTTTTCTTACTTCATTTCAGCTTATTATTTCTTACCATTGATTTGTTAAAACACAATAATTCCACTACCGTTCTTCCATACCCAAATACCCAATGGATTCCTTATCAAGTTTTTCTTTAAATCAAAACCATAAACCCTATTTACTCATCTAGTACAAGCATAAACATCAAATGAAATTGGATGAGATGATCACTTTCTTGCTTACCTGAACTGTACCCAAATCTGCCAACAGGAGGGCAGCTCACGTCCATGGGATTTTGGCTGAGTTCTTGGGATAATTTATAAGCTCTCATGGTCAGGAATGATTTTTGTGAAGAGACCTAAGTGAAAGGATGAAGGAGAAATGGGATTTTCCTAGGAGGGACGTGAAATTGCTTAGGAGGAGAATAGAGAAAACGTTGGCTGAAGAAGAAATAAAACTACTGCGGCTAACCGACTTCCTCAGCAGAAATAAGACCAGTTTTAACTCAATTTAATATCATTTTTAAGTACAAAAATCAGCCATGTGGTCTACTAATTTAATCTCCCTCTCTTTTTTTTCCTTTTCTTCTTTTTTCTCCAGGTCTGCATAGGCAGACACGAGAAGCTTGTCTTATTTTATTTCATTTTTCATTTTTTAATTATTTTTTATTATATTTATATTTAATACAATTATATCATAAACATATTTTCTATTAATACTATTTAAATATACTTTATATTAACAATTTTTATGTATATATACATATATATACATATTCTTGACATGTACTATATATATACATATATATATTTCTATAAATTTAAATTTTATACTTTCAATATAATTATTTTATATTAAAAACATATTTACATATATAATTTATATATTATATATGATCCTTAAAACATATATTTATGTCATGACCCGATATTCATACATTTTTCCTTTTTTAAAATTTTCGAACTAAATTTTTCATTTTCGATTTAAGGTTTATATTCGGTATCAGTGTAATCACTAAACTAATTTCACTGATCCTTTCTTTATACTCTAGCCTTGATAACTTAAACATTAATTTATGAGCATATTTACTCAACTATCTAGGTGAACTATAGTCATTTCACTTAAATATTAAACTAGCAAAGAAACGAGATGAAAACCTCCCCTTCATATTTTATCACTTTCCCTAGTATCTTACCTATAAGAAATCCACAATCCACAATTCATATACCTCATGTACTATACACAATCTCAAAATCATCTCAATTACATTTACATATTCCACTAAACATACGGTCAACCAAACCTAATCACATCCCAGATAGCATTCGATGATTATATGAACCTATATAATAATTTAACACGGTCCTAAGTTACATCCCGACTCATTGAACCAAATATGTACTGTGCATCAAGTAAAGTCTTACATGCAAACAAGTAATTTATGAAGAGTGTATACCTCAAAAGTGACAAAGTAGGTTCAGAGGACAAAGGCTAGTTCCAAGCCTAGATACCGTCTCCGAAAGCCCACTCAAAAGCTCTCATGGCGAATTTAACTCAAATAGTCTGAAAAGATGTGAAATTAAGAGGGTGAGCAAATCCACGGCTCAGTAAGATACTAATATAATAATTGAATTAGGATTATATCGTCCCTAATGCAATGCATGAAATCCTGCAAGTACATCTCCCAGTATCATTTAGAAGTCAATATTCTTTGAATATTTATTCGATCATGCCCTAATGATACTAAGTATTCTTGTATCACTGCAAATCATGCATCAATACGTGTACTGTCATCACAGGATTCAATATGTAACGTATAAAATTTTTATTGTATAAAACATCCATTTCAAATCATATTTCATGTAGTACATAATCATGTACGAAAAACATGTAGTTCCGAATCATTTAACATATGCTTTAAAACACATTTCAAAACATATACAATCTCAAGTCATATCATGTGTGGTATAAAACCATATGTAGATCATTTTCGGTCTCAGTCATATCAAATATACTGCAAAAACATATCATGTCTAGAGTCCACATATAGTAAATCATACTCTAGACAAATTTAGTGAGAGATTAGGCATGGATCCCTATACTCATATCATATCATATCTAACCCATTGTAGCTATCAATGGGATAGTTTCCCTCGAGGGGCATCTATCTATGATCATAGATCATCCCAGTCCCACTATCAGCTGGAAACTTAGGAATATGTCCACGACTATTTCGGACAGCCTAGAATGATCTCATCAGGCAACATGTACATATCATGTATATATAAATGGGGTTCTATGCCACACAAGCAGAACCACACAATATATACTCTATGCCACAAAGGCATATGCCACGTAGGCATTCAATAGGGTACCTATCGTCTCAAAATCGAAATCTTTTGTTATAACATTTTAAATCATTTAGACAGCTCACATAATAAAACATTTAAAACTAAGTCTTTTTTCAAATCAATGCATAATTAAATCTCATGTTAAATCTGTACATGTCATGAATAATGTCAAAACGAGTGTTAAATATCAAGGTCTATGGCTGTCTAATCATTTCAAATATTTACTTTCACTTAAAAGATTTCGATGCATCTCTTGTTAAAACAACACTTTCTCCTTTAAAACAACATGAGATCATATTCCATGCATGAATGAATTTCTAAATATACCAAGATATAGCTTAATACTCATTCAATCCAATGTTGTGCATATTATGAAATCAGACTAAGGTATGTCTGCAGTACCTTCAATTTCTTATTCAAACATGATTATGACACAAATGTCATCCGTCATTCATTCTACAATTATACACGTCTATCAAGCCCCCAATGGCATCAATAAGATCCACAATACATTTGTATGGATGTATACTTAAATATATTCCAATAACATCCATAGACTATTAGGATCATACTAGTATATTTTCTATCAAAGATCACAAGCAACCACTAACGTTCATTCTCCCTTTCATTTTTTTGCACATTAAATAATCCATTCCCAACATTAGCTTCGTACACACAAAGTTAACATACCACAATCAAACGTTGATTCGAATTCATTCTATTGACAAAGATATTCCATAACATAGCATTTATCAAGTACCAAAGTTCTCTCAATCTCATTTTATCGTTATTACTTTTCTCAATTTCAACCTTATGGCATACTAAGATTATATTGTCATATTGCAAGTAGGTCATTATCCACACTTTCAATTTTCTAGCTTCGAGATCATAACACGTCAAAATCATAATAAAACCACATGTTTATTGAAACATGTGACTCAACACTATCCATAAGACACCATAATTACAATATTATTCGCAATATCACATAACTTAGCAAACTTTCAATCACAGTCCATTCTTTCACATTTCACATTTCATTTAATTATTCCGATAAATTTCAAATAGATATTAATTCGTTTCTCTACAATCTGACAATATTCCCATAACCATTAATTCTCATTTCATTCACACTACACGCTATCTAGAGCAACATTATCAAGTTCACCAAAGTCCACTTATTACTATATTACTTTCGAATCATCTCAATCATAGTATATATAGTCAAAATTTCACCATTTTTTAATGAGGAACACATCATTATCAAATCATCTCAATCACGGAATATATAATCAAGATCCACAAATTTCCATAAGGACACATTATTTTCAATCATTTCATTATTAGTATGTATGATCAAAATTCACAACATTCCATGAGGACGCATCATTATTTTCACTTGTTTCGTTCGCAATCTAAGTAATCAAGATTCAAAAATACCATAATACTACATTTCATGTCTAATAAAGTTTCCAAAACAATTTTAACAATTTCCTTACCACTTAAAAAATTAGTTTCACTTATTTCGATATCTAGTCACATGTCAAGCCCATTCCTAAGATACTCCATTCGTATTTGATCTCGTATTTCAACACAGTTCAACTATCATCAATTACACCAGCACTCATTTCACCAAAATTCTTGTAATCTCTTATCTATACTCCGATGTTAACTCATCAATATTCTAACAATATCAGAACATTATTTTCACAACATTTTAACAATTATCCATCATCAACAATTATAACTCTAAACTATACAATATAATACTAACGCAATCTTATAAAAGTATCTTACCAACTCCACGCTTAGTGTTTATGGGCAAATCTTAGCCAACTTCTCGATCAATTGCATTACAATGTTGCTACAAAATTAAATATTGTAAAAATCACTTAGTATAATTAAATTAAAACTCCATTTAATCTTTATAAAATTCAAGGCTAATTATACTATTTCTTCCTTACCATTAATTTCACTAAAATCTTAGTCTAAACACCACAATTTTCCCATATTCCTTTTCTTTTCTTTTTCTTCTTCTTTTTCTATTCTGTCTTTTTTTTTGGCTGAACCGATTTGAGCAGGTTCAGACCGATTCAGCCTTGCCCTGTCGATTCAGCCTTCTATTTCCCTTATCGCCGTTGGTTCAACCACTCTAATAGCAGCTGGGGTCGCAACGTGGCCGTTCTCTTCACCTCCCCTCCAGATTGGTTGGTGATGGAAACAATGATAGCAAGGTAGTGATGCTGCAGCTTCTTTCTTCTCTCTTTTTTTTTCTTTTTCGTCACCGGCGAACCCTTCCTCCCCTTCTTCATTCCGGTGTCAGATCAGGGTTCACTGCTCTGATTGATACTTCCCCTTGCCCATTTCTTTTCTTTCTTTCCTTCTTTTCCTTTCCGATCTGCTCGTTCTCTTTCCTTTTTCCATTGTCATCGGCCAACCATTCTTCCTTTCCTTGGCCGGCGACGGCTTCACCCCTGCCTTTTCCGATCGATTCAACCTCTTCTTCTTTTTTTCTTTATTTATTTATTTATTTGGTGCTTTAACAGACGCGGTCTGCTGAAGCAAAACTAAGGCCTTTTGCTTCAGCAGACGCGTTCTGCTGAAGCAAAACTAAGCCTTTTGCTTCTGCAAGCAGACGCGTTCTGCAGAAGCAAAAGTCTTTTCTTCTTTTTTTTTATTAAATTTTAATTTTATTATTATAATATATATTTTTTGTATTAGGTTTGCTTCAACAGACTTTTTGGTCTGCTGAAGCAGACTTTTCGGTTTGCTCAGCAGACCCTTAGTCTGCTGAGCAGACTATCACATGGGCAAGCTTCCTTTGGAAGCGTGTCCCATGTATATTATTGTCATAACGTGTCAAGACCTAAAACCTAATCCGCTAGACTTAAATTCTTAGAGTCACCACCCACCATTCAAACCTAAGGTGTAATTGGTCACCTATTCTTGTCTAAAGATAAGGCTTGGTCTACGTTCAAAGATTCTTAGACTCGGGATTACAGTTACGTGTGGGGAAGGATTAGCACCCCTACGACGCCCATCCTAGAATGATACCACTTAGTCTTAGGTTATCTTCTAAATTTGCTTAGGTTAATCTTTAATTTCGATATGCTTAATATTGAAAGATATTTCTAAGTATCCTCCATTAAGCTGGTGGGATAACTTAAAAATCCTTCTCACCTCAAGAGTACTCAAGTAGTTCTATGTGACTTACTTGAAGAGACTTCGTCGTCGGATGAATTTTAGTATTTTATGGAAATTTCCTAACTTCGACTCCTCTACCCAAATTATCTTATTTTATTTTTATCGTTTATTATTTTCTATTATGTTCTTGACTAATATTTTTATCTATTATTTATTGTCATATTTATTTGTGACTATAAATTATTTTTATTTTTAAAAAATGAATATAAATCATTCTTATAAAAAATTCCTTTAAAATCGTCCATTAAGCTTGTAGAATTTGAAAGAAATTCTTTTACCTAAAGATTTCCAAAGCATCACTTAAGCGTAACCTTCTTTGGAATCTTATCATCGGAATGATCTATACTCACTTTCATGAATTATTATTATATTTTCATTTATCATATTCTTTATTATTACTTATTATATTTTTAGAAAATACACATGAATTATTTTTTATTGAAAATTTCCTTTAGTTTCTTTCATTAAGCTAGTCAGACCATGAAGGAAATCTTCTTACCTAGAGATTCCAAAGCATTACTTAAGCGTAACCCTCTTTAGAATTTTATCATCAGAATAAATCATATCCACCTTTATTATTTTTCATTTACTAAATCTTGTCACTATTTTATTATTTTAACTTTATGTTTTATTTAAATTTATTTATTTTATTTTTATAACCTAAAGAATTATCTTATTATTAAGAATTATGAATATCCAAATTAACTAATCAATTAATTAATTAATTAATTTTAATCTTACGTAAGTTGACCAATTAATTCATCAAGTAATTTTAATCTTAGCTAAAGACTTCAAGAGTTAATCAATTTATTTAAAACTAGAATTAGTCAATCAATTTGGAACTAGCCTAACAAAACAGTAAAGTAAAAACAATAAAAGAATAAAAACTACACTCACCTCTTTCACTTCACTGCTCACTTACACGTGGAAAAACCAGCCTCTCTAATCTTCTCCTTCACTCTTTGACACAAGGTGTAGCAAACGGAGGCCAATGATGTCACACACATCGATTGCAAGAGGACTTCACGACACGGGTGAATTTTAGAGGTCGACAACAATAGCAATAGCAAACGATTTTTGCAGTAGTGGTAATGGCTTTAGATGGATTGTAATTACAAAAAGAAAGAGTGGCTATGGCAGCTTAGAGCAATGGCAAGTGAGAAGTTTGGCTTGGTGATAAGGCTTGATGATGATGAATGCAGAACCCGAAGCAAGGGTGCAGCATAGAAACATTAGGTAGGAGCGGTTTATATTAACGCAGCAAAGGTATAGGTGTAGTAGCCTGGCAGCAACGATGATGAAAGGTGCGTCTCCAAAAATGACAATGAATCTCCTCCCTTTTTATAGTCTAAAAGAATATTAGTGTTTTTATACAATTACACTACTTTAGTTTTTGAACTTTTTTTATCTTTTAATTTATTTTAATCCAAATTATCTATTAATTCCTATTCAAGTCTAACTCTACTAGTCTAAATTTAATCTGATAATAACTCTTCCTAATTAATTAATTAATTAATAAATCTTAATTTAAATAATTATCCTAAAAAAATCTAATTATTTAATCCTAAAATTAATTTTTTTCTTTTCTTTTCTCTCTTCCTTTATTTTTTATTATTATTCCTAAATCCTATCTTAATTTCCTAATTAATGTTAATTCTAAATCTTAATTTAATTCTAGCCTAATTCTAAATTGTTAAATTAAATTAAAATAAAATATCACCCAACCCAGTTAATTATTTTTACAAATTAATAACCCCGACAAAATAAGGTGTCCACAGTTGCCCCTTTTTGTGCATTTCCTGTGAAACAATAATTGCACAAAGACATAGACACCTATTTTGCCTGACTTCTTCTCTTTTTTTATTTTTTTAAATTTTTTTAATTTTTTCCTTTTTTTTTCAAAAAGCTCCTTTTTTTTTTCAAAAAACTCCCTCTAAACAGAAAGGCAGTCAAATTTATAAATCTTATCTAAAAAGCTCCTCCTAAATAGGCAGGCAGTCAAACTTTAAAATCTTGTCTAAAATGCTCCTCCTAAACAGGTAGGTAGTCAAACTTTAAAATCTTGTCTAAAAAAAGCAGATTTTTTTTAAATTTTAGGAAACCCCTTTAAATTTATTCTTATAAAAAATTTGGAATCTTAGGAAACCACTCTAAAATTCTTTTTCTTATCCAATCTTGAAATTTTGGGAAACCCCTCCAAAACTTCCATTCTTGTCCAATTTTTGAAATTTTAGGAAACCTCTCTAAAATTTCTTTTTCTTATCAAATTTTGAAATCTTAGGAAACCCCTCCAAGACTTCTTTTCTTGTCTAATTTTGAAATTTTAGGAAATCCCTTTAAAATCTCTCTTTTTTTTTTTTATCAAACTTTGGAATTTTAGGAAACCTCTCTAAAACTCCTTTTCTTGTCAAATTTTTGAAATTTTAGAAAACCCTTCCAAAACTTCTTTTCTTGTCAAATTTTGAATTTTAAGAAACCCCTCTAAAATTCTTTTTCTTGTCCAAAATTTGAAATATTGG
This sequence comes from Heritiera fomes, assembly GCA_032173925.1. Classification (NCBI taxonomy): domain Eukaryota; kingdom Viridiplantae; phylum Streptophyta; class Magnoliopsida; order Malvales; family Malvaceae; genus Heritiera; species Heritiera fomes. The sequence goes on from JAPDPM010000011.1 coordinate 23,088,519, forward strand.
GAAACCCCTCCAAGACTTCTGTTCTTGTCTAATTTTGAAATTTTAGGAAACCCCTCTAAAATTTCTTTTCTTGTCAAATTTTGAATTTTAGGAAACCCATCTAAAATTTCTTTTTCTTTTCTAAAATTTGAAATCTTGGGAAACCCCTCTAAGACTTCTGTTCTTGTCTAATTTTGAAATTTTAGGAAAACCCTCTAAAATCGCTTTTCTTGTCAAATTTTGAATTTTAGGAAACCCCTCTAAAATTTCTTTTCTTGTCAAAATTTGAAATTTTAGGAAACCTCTCCAAAACTTCTTTTCTTGTCAAAATTTGAAATCTTAGGAAACCCCTCCAAGATTTCTTTCATGTCCAATTTTAGAGATCTTTATGCAATTTATCCTATTTATGCAATTGCAATTTATCCTATCCATGTAATGTTATTCATGTGATTTATCCTATCATTCATGTAATTTATTCTATTTATGCAATGTCATTCATTAAATCTTAATCTATCAATGTAAGATTATTCATGCAATTTATTCTATTCATACAATGCAGTCTATTTTACCCATGCAATATCATGCAATGCAATCTATTCTATCCATGCAATGCTTTCTTTGGAAAACATTTCAACCTTAATTGTGGTAATAACAAGGTTTATCTTCATCAATCTATCTCATGCATTCTTCTTTTTCATTTGTCCTCTTGTCCTTATATTTCTTATTTCTTTTCTTATTTTCCTTCTTCCATTTCTCTTTCCCAATGAAGCTCTTGTCTTCGTGCCTCTCTATATCTTATCTTATCCCTTATTTCTTCTTTCACCTTCATTCACTCTTTCTTTTTCATTGGTTTTTCTTAATTTCCATTTTCTATCCGTCCATAAGTTTCCTTTTCTTTAATTTTTCCTAAATAATATAGGAGTTTTTCACATATTTTGCCAACCAAACATTTATTATCATTCCAATTTAAAGATCAATGCAATACAACTTCTCAATCCCTCAAGGTTAGGATATAACAAAGAAATAATAGGTGAAAATGAAAGGAATGGTATTAGTCAATATCTGAAAATATTACAAGAGGTAACCAAGCTTGAAGGAAAATAGGGCTAGAAAGAGAAAGCTAGAATTATCAGGATTAAATTTTAAGTAACAGTATCCAAATAACAAAAATTCAAATAATTCTGATCAATGAATACAAAATTCCCTTCAAAGGTCCATTTTATCTGATCATGTTGAGTTCATCAAAAATATCCTCTTGCCCCAGTATTGTTGACATTTGATTTTTCTTGTATCTAGGTCGCCTTTTCAGGGTTTCAACTTAGATGCACTTCATTGATCCAAACCACCCTTTTTGGGTTTTCGATCTGAATCCTCCTTTCATTTTTTCTTTTTCTTCTTTTCTTTTTATTTTTATTCATTTCTCTTCATTTTCAACTTCATTGTCCTTGATGAAACTTCTTCAATCTGTTCTCCGTTCTAGTTCATGCCCCAACTGTAGATATTTCTTCACCCGATTTAATGCTCACATAGATCTAAGAGAATCTTTGGAATCCCATTACTTCTAGCTAGATGAAATCTTTTTACTTATCTTGATATGCTTCTCCTAGTTTCAATCTAAAGGATCATCATCTCATTGTGTAAGTATACCTTTATGCAACACATGATTCTTCAATAGGAGTACTTATATTTGATCAAAATGGACTTTTAAAGCATGTAACGTAGGCTCAGGTGAGGTGCATGAAAGAAAGGATAATATAGGCCTAAAATAAGTGTTTCAGGGTTTATCAAACCAAGAATCATTTTTCATGAATCATTTAGGCATTTTGCCTTTTGCTCCATTCTAATTTGCTTTTTCTCTCCTTTTTTATTCAAATGTGACTAGGGTTTTCACTTTCTTGATTCAAACCCTCTCTTCTTCTTAATTCTCTTTTTCTTTTTCATTCTTTTTTCCTCAAAAGGGTTTTTTCTTTGCCCCTTTTCTATTTTTATTTTGCCCCACTGATCTTTCATTCTCTATACTCTTTGCCCCTTAGTGTGGAGGGTGATTCTTGGTGGGTTATATCAAAAAGAATAAAATAAGCTCAAAAGGGGTAATCAATGGATAATTTTACTAACGCTTGAAAGGTAGTGAAAGAAGGCCATTTCTCATCTCAGTACAAGTACTCTCATTAAAGGTCATCTATTGAACAAAGGCAAACTCATTAGAATTTCATCTAAAGATTCACCTTTACTCGTAACATTCTATAATTGAAGATTTTAGACAAATATTTTCTTATTTTCTTATTCTCTTCTTGCTTAAACAATCTTGGCAACCTAAAAATCCATTCAACCAACCAAAGCAGCTCTTTCAAAATTGAATTTTATACTCATTGCCATTATCATTATCATGTTCATTACTTGGATACTTTCAAGCTTGGTAACAATGTAGGTATTGGTGTTTTGCATAAAAGAACAAGGTGGGAATGAGGAATTGAGAAATATGCATCATACTAATCTTTTGTTGAAAATGAAAATAAATGAAAGTTGGCCCAATACATAAAAGAAAATTTAGTGCTTTTGGGCACAAGCACCCCTACATTACTTAAGAAATTGAAATGTCCTAAGATGAATGAAATTATAAACAAGAAACAAAGAAACAACCATTAACTTCAAATTAGGTGAATTGATCAATATCACCTACTTTCTAATTTCATTCTTTATCCCAAAACTCAAAATTCCAGCGTTGACAAGTGCTTGGACTTTCCTCTTCAAGCCCATACAATTCTCAATAGAGTGACCAACATTGTCATTATGATAAGCACACTTTGCATTAGGATCATACCACTTTGGGTATGATCTATAATGACATTTCGGCTAGCTCGAGTATTCTTTTGGTCATTAGGTGAAAAGCAGGGGCTTGTGAATGGGAAATGGGTTGGTAAGCTTTTTGATGATGAGTTTGTGGGTATAGTTGAGAATAAGCGTAATTCACTAAAGGTGAATAAGGGGTATAGGAGCAACGTGAGTTATTAGAGAGAGCTTATGCATCTTCTTCCTTCTTTTTTGAAAACCCATTCCTCTTGTTATCATCCATAGGTGCTTCAATCTTACCACTCTTGAGGGCATTTTCAATAACTTCACCTGTTAACACCATGTCTGTAACATTCTTGGTCATACTGTTAAGCATACGCTCATAGTAGGGAGCCTTAAGAGTATTCAAAAAGAACATGGTGATCTCCTTCTCAGTTAAAGGAGGTTGAACTTGTGATGCCACGTCTCTCCATCGTTGGGCATATTCTTTGAAACACTCATCTTTCTTCTTTTCCATACCTTGGAGAGATAAGCAATTAGGAGCTACATCGGAGACATGTCTATATTGAGTTATGAAAGCTTTGGCCAACTCAAGCCAAGAGGTAACTCGGCTCCTTTCCAGTTGGTTATACCATTTAGCAGCTGACTCAGTTAAGCTATCTTAAAAAACATGAATTAGTAGCTTGTCATCCTACTCATATGCTGCCATCTTTTTACAGTACATGGTAATATGGTCTTTTGGGCGCGGAATTCCATTAAACTTTTCAAATTCAGGTACCTTGAATTTTGGTGGTAGCACCACACCAGGAACCAAGCACAACCCTTCAGCATCAATTGGTCCAAAATAGTCAACTCCTACTATGACACTTAGCCTTTCCTCTATCAAGCTTAGTTGAGCTTTAGTATCACCATCTTTCTCCCTATGCCTTAGCTTTTTCAACTCGTTGGGGTCATCTAAATTTGGTATTTTGACTAGATTTTGAGCTTGTATCTGTAGAGGTGTTGGAACTTGTTGACTCTATAGGCTATACCGAGAGGGGGGGTGAATCGATTCTTAGCTAACCTTAAGCTCGTTTTTCGGTTCTTCTAAATTCTCTAGCTTAGATTGATATTTTCTAAGTTCTCTAATCTAGGCAAGCATGCAATTCAAGTTCAATGCAATAAACCCAATATAATCGCAAGTAAATAAAGAGTAGGGAGAGAGAGATTTACACAAGCGATTTATAGAGGTTCGGCAACCTTGCCTACGTCCTCTACCTTGAGACGCTCCTAAGGATTTTCTCCAAATCCACTATCTTGAATTTGTGATTACAATCCCTCTTTTCAAGGCTTAAGAGTAACCTCTCTCTTTTTCTAGGCTCAAGAGAAACCTCCCTCTTTTTCTTAGGCTAAAGAGTAACCTCCCTCTTTTTCAAGGCTTAAGAGAAACCTCCCCTTTTTACAAGGATTGAATTGGTTTACAAATTGTGTAATCAAGGAAGACCTCTAAGTAGGTAAATGATTACAGAAATTGAGCACAAGGAAAAAGCCTATACAAGATTTGTGCTATTCTATACAAGGAATATGAGAGTGATAGAAAATGAAACTTTGTAGCTCTTGATTTGTTGTTTGAGGCTTGTAGATTTGAGGAATATGAGATTTGAAGTTGCTGAGTGGTTCCTCTTCCTTCCTTTAGCTTCTAAGCCTCTATTTATAGTCCCTTGGATGGTTTGTGGACGTTGGTTGGAGCCAAAACAGAAACTAGTCGTTGTATCTCACAGAAACTAGCCGTTGGGGGCTTTCTGGTATAAAGGGATCGATCCTTTTACCAAAGGGATCGATCCTTTTCTTCAATCTAGCCTTCCGGGGCAATCTGCCAAAAAGGGATCGATCCCTTTCCATAGGGGATCGATCCTATTCTTCCAGAATGTGTTTTTCCTGCACTTTTGGGTTAGAAATGATGTGGTCTTTGATCCTAATTCACCCCAAAACATTTTGGCATTTTTGTGGCAGTTTTTCTTGACTTTCTCAAATGAAAACATGATCTGAAAATTCATCAAGTGATTTTCTAAAAGAATTAAGACCAATAAGAATATGCATCATTAAATCATGGTCTTAATGTTTGATATGAACACTTGAAATGTATTAAGAAAATCATGTGTGATAAGGCAAATTTACAATATGAATTAAAACATTAAAGCTTACTTAAGTTTTTGTCATTTCAAAATATATATTGCAATTTAAAGCTAACAATCTCCCCCTTTTTGATATGACAAAACTTAATGTAAATTTGCTTTGAAAATTCTTTGAAAAAATACTCCCCCTCAAATAAAGCAGGATTTTATAAAGCTCCCCCTTAATATAAGCATGGGATTTGAAAATGAATTTTCTCTCATTATCTCTCCCCTTTAATATCTCTCCCTATATCTATCTCTCCCTTTTTCTATCTCTCCCCCTTTTTGTCATAGCAAAAAGAAGGAAAAATAATAAAAAATATGCTCCCCCTAAAATCATGGCTATGTGAGAACAAATAAAAATGCTCCATCCAACAAGAAACATGTTAGTACATGGGACTTATAGCACAAATAAATAAGTCAATATTCTCAAAAAGTATGAAATATTCATGCAATGAATATGACTTATGATCCGATACCAATTGTTTATAAATAAGTTTGATACCAATTGTTGATGAGTAATTTTGCAAGAAGGTTCCAATTGGTAAGAAGTTAAGCAAGCACCTAAGTATATCAATTGTTCTCTAAGGTCCAACTAAGGTGCATGGTAAGATATCATGATTATGAGCTAAAATTATATAACATATCATATTCATGTGCTCATAAATCATTCTCAAGAAATTTTGTGTCTAGAATTAAATCATATAGCAATTAACTTCAAATTCTAGCACACAAGAGTTTCATGCAAACATATCCTAAGAGAATTCTTCTCTATTTGTCATTTCAATCTAAAGAGCATAAGAAGAATTGTCAATTTAAAGCTTATTCCAATTGGCAATTTAGTTTAGCTTACCAATTATTGAAAATATGGTTTCCAATGATACTAATTGTTATTTCAATCTAAATACCAATTGTTATTAATGGTTGACTTAGGCATTTTGCATGAATCCAATATTTATGTGTAGTGTGTTCATGTCAAGAAAATACTCATTCTAAATATGCAAGAACACAACACATATCATCAAATATGCATATGGATCAATTAAACATTAGTACACAATCATAAAATATTAATCCATATTCATATTCACAAATTGATGCCATATGGAAGATTCAACACATCAAGGAATTCAAGCAAACACATTTTCTTCCATGGTTTCAAGCACACAAATCCTATGCTCATTTTCTAATTCAAGTCCTTAACCAATTATGAGCAAGGAAATATTCAAATAATAAATGCATGGATATCAAGTTTGTTCAAGTTTGCATTTATCTTTGAATGTTGGTGTTGTCATTAATACCTTAGTTCTTTAAGTACAAGGATGATAAAGTTTCATGCATTTGAACATTGAGGATCTATTTACCATTACAAATTATAGGCCAATGACTATTACCAATTTGTTGAATTTTCATTTGAAATCAATCTACAAGGTCAAGTTTTAATCATTTTATCATTAAAGTATGTGACCTTAACTATTCAACTTCCACTAAGAATTATATCATGATGCTCAATGGGAATATGTGAGTCAAGCTATAAACTTCTCCAAGCATGCTTAACTAAGATGAACAAAAGGTATGATCAATAGTCAGTATGCACTAGTTCATCAAATTCTCAAATTACTCATAAATCAATGAAATAATTCTCAAAATTATGTTTAAGCATTCATTGAAAATATATTTCATGATTATTTCAAGATTTATGAATGTTTTCAACAAGGAAAATGATTTTGCACTTGTGAGTTCAAGAAAAGTGATATTGATTGTTGAAAGTGATACCATTTGTTGGAAATGATATTAATTGATGAAGTTGAGGCATGATATCAATGAAAAATGAATTTTCATACATTAAAGATCATCAAAAAGAAGTTAAAACAATGAATTTTAAGTTGAGAAGAAAAAGGATATCAAAAGAATTAAGAAAACTTCTCAACTAAGGCTTAAAAATGCAGAAAATGACATAATTTGCCTAGAGGGATCGATCCTATGAGCAAAGGGATCGATCCCTCATCTTGGTTCTGCAGATTTTTGACAGAAAATCCAACTTGTGAGGTACCAAATCTTCGTTTTTAAGTATTTTAAGTCCAAGTAAGGGTTTAAACATTTGTAAAACATGATTTTGGACTTGTATGAATGAAAAACATGAATGAAAAACCATTTTACAAAAGATTTTGCAATTTTGGAAGAATTTTCACAATTAAATGCATTTTTGGCCTCAAAGGGGGTCATTTTGAAAGTTATGCATGTTTTGGCAAAACCAAAGCTTTGGAAACCACAAATATGCCAAAACAAACTTGTTCACATAGATTTTAAGCACATATAACATCAAATCATCATACTTGTGAACATTATACCATGATTTCCAACATACATATTCTTCATTAAGGCTCATGATATGGAATTTTGCATATATGACATATTTGACAACTTTTGAGCAACTAAATATATTATCTAGACATATCAAACTTGCTCAAACTACAGAAATTCAATAATCTTTTCAAAATCATAAATCATGCCTTTCATTCAATCATCCAATGCCTCAAGAATTAATCATTAACCAATCAACAATCATTCAACATGCCTCTCAATGCACCAAAAATCATCAACCAACTTTCTCATCAAAGCACAAATAGTCAAATAAAGTTTTAAGGAGTAAAGAATTAAACTTACAAAAACTCCTTTGCTAGAGAATGCTTTGCCTTAAATAGTTGAATCCACCTTGTGCCATTCTTTGAAGAATTGTTGTGACCTTGCCAAGGATGGATCCTCAATCTCTTCCTTTTTCTCATTAGCACAAGCAAACTCCATGAGGATGTGTTGAGCATTCAAACTTCATTGTATCTTGTATCTCCATGCTCTAACACTCCTACAACACACAAATTTAAGCATGCTTTGGTACCCAAACTTTCTTGGGTCCATGAGAGTTAGTACAAATAATTTTTGATCCTTTTGGGATCCATTTCAAGCACAATTCATCATTATTTACAGCATGCTTAGGTACCCATATTTTCTTAACTACTCTTCCTCTAAATGTGGTTTTTCTATAAGTGCATGCTTGTGAAGAGTGTCCTATTCTATTGCAAAGTGAGCATGTGAGAGATGTATTATGCATAGTATTTTTGCTTACTAAGAAATTCCTAAGATGAGTTTCTTTTTGTTTTTCATTATAGCCTAACCCATCTTTGTCAAAGAAAGCTCTTTGGGTCTCTAACATGTGATCTAGCTTTTGTTGACCCATATAAAACCTAGTAAATGAGTTATGTAAGTTTAAGTTCTTTTTATTCAACTCATTTATCTCTAAGTTAGCCTCTTCTAATTTCTTTTCAAATTCTAGCTTAGCATTTGTCAAGGCTTCATTTTCTATTTTTAATTTAGCAATGATTTTCTTATATTTAGAATTCATGCATTGAAATTCATTTGCTAAATCATCAAAGGCATTTTGTAGTTCACTAAAGGTATAATCATTATCTTCACTAGAACTACTACTAGCCTCATCATCACTAATGGCCATAAAGCATGAGTATGCTACCTCATTATCTACATTTTCCTCATCGGAGCTATCACTATCGCTCCATGTAGCCACAAATGCTTTCTTCCTAGGTTTCCTATCCTTTTCTCTTCTAAGTGAGGGGCAATCTAACTTAGTGTAACCCGGTTCATTACATTCATAGCACACTAATGGGTCTTTTTCTCTTCTACTTGACTCTCCCCTATGATGTCTCCTATTACTCTCTCTCTCTTTCATTCTCATAAATCTATTAAATCTTTTGGCAAACATTGCCATTTCTTTTTCTTCCTCATTTCCACTCTCATCACTATCATCTTCAAGGACCTCATGAGTGGAAGACTTAATTGCTACCCCTACTTTCTTCGAAGGCTCTTCATTTCTTTTCAATTTCATCTCATATGTAAGTAGGGAGCCCATAAGTTCATCTAGAGACAAGGTATTTGGATCTTTAGACTCTTCTATTGCGGTTACCTTTGCCTCCCATGATTGTGGCAAGCTATTCAAGATTTTCTTCACCATTTCTACATTGGAATAGGTCTTGCCTAATGCCTTAAGTCCATTGATTATGTCATTAAATCTAGTGTACATATCACTCATGGACTCATTTTCTTTCATTCTAAAAAGCTCATAATCATGTGTGAGCATTCCTACCTTAGTCTCTCTAACTTGATTGGTCCCTTCATGTGTGATGGCTAGTTTGTCCCATATTTGCTTAGCATTTTCACATAGGGAGACTCTATTGTACTCATTGGGACCTAATGCACAAAAGAGGGTGTGCATAGCCTTGGCATTCAATTGTGCCAATCTCATGTCATTGGTGTCCCACTCATCTTCACTCTTAGGGACATCCTTTCCATCTACTTTCTTTATTGGGATTCTAGGACCATTAACTATTACTCTCCACACTTCATAGTCATTGGATTGCACAAATAACATCATTCTAGTTTTCCAATAAGAGTAATTCTCACCATTGAAGAGTGGAGGTCTAACTAATGAGTGTCTTTCTTCTCCTAGGGGTGTGCCTATATTCAAGTGAGCCATTTAAGATTGTTTAGCTCGATAGAGGTTAGTCTAATTCAATCTCGAGCCCAAGCTCTGATACCAATTGTTGACTCTATAGGCTATACCGAGAGGGGGGTGAATCGGTTCTTAGCTAACCTTAAGCCCGTTTTTCGGTTCTTCTAAATTCTCTAGCTTAGATTGATATTTTCTAAGTTCTCTAAGCTAGGCAAGCATGCAATTCAAGTTCAATGCAATAAACCCAATATAATCGCAAGTAAATAAAGAGTAGGGAGAGAGAGATTTACACAAGCGATTAATAGAGGTTCGGCAACCTTGCATACGTCCTCTACCTTGAGACGCTCTCAAGGATTTTCTCCAAATCCACTATCTTGAATTTGTGATTACAATCCCTCTTTTCAAGGCTCAAGAGTAACCTCTCTCTTTTTCTAGGCTCAAGAGAAACCTCCCTCTTTTTCTTAGGCTAAAGAGTAACCTCCCTCTTTTTCAAGGCTTAAAAGAAACCTCCCCTTTTTACAAGGATTGAATTGGTTTACAAATTGTGTAATCAAGGAAGACCTCTAAGTAGGCAAATGATTACAGAAATTGAGCACAAGAAAAAAGCCTATACAAGATTTGTGCTATTCTATACAAGGAATATGAGAGTGATAGAAAATGAAACTTTGTAGCTCTTGATTTGTTGTTTGAGGCTTGTAGATTTGAGGAATATGAGATTTGAAGTTGCTGAGTGGTTCCTCTTCCTTCCTTTAGCTTCTAAGCCTCTATTTATAGTCCCTTGGATGGTTTGTAGACGTTGGTTGGAGCCAAAACAGAAACTAGCCGTTGTATCTCACAGAAACTAGCCGTTGGGGGCTTTCTGGTATAAAGGGATCGATCCTTTTCTTCAATCTAGCCTTCCGGGGCAATCTGCCAAAAAGGGATCGATCCCTTTCCATAGGGGATCGATCCTATTCTTCCAGAATGTGTTTTTCCTGCACTTTTGGGTTAGAAATGATGTGGTCTTTGATCCTAATTCACCCCAAAACATTTTGGCATTTTTGTGGGAGTTTTTCTTGACTTTCTCAAATGAAAACATGATCTGAAAATTCATCAAGTGATTTTCTAAAAGAATTAAGACCAATAAGAATATGCATCATTAAATCATGATCTTAATGTTTGATATGAACACTTGAAATGTATTGAGAAAATCATGTGTGATAAGGCAAATTTACAATATGAATTAAAACATTAAAGCTTACTTAAGTTTTTGTCATTTCAAAATATATATTGCAATTTAAAGCTAACAGAACTTTAACAGTACTTCCTTCAGGGACGAAAATAGGGTTATGTGGCATGCTTTGTTGAGTCTCTTGGACAGACTCGTCTTGATTACCCATCTTCTCCTTTTCCTTAATCATGACTTTTAGCAACTGAGTAATTTCACTCAATTGCTCCCTCATCTCTGCATTTTCCCTTTCTAACTTTTCTATCATACTATTTCGATCCTCTTCCATTATGTGCGCTTGATACCTTGTATGATATCTGTGGAGGGTGAATCGTTTAGTGGATGCAATTTTGATACCTTGAGTGCCACAATTAAGTCAAAATTATTTTTCATGTGATGATATGTTTATGCACATACAAATGAATGAACTACATGGGATGCACTAAAGTCTTGCAATCTCTCCTAACAATTAAAAAAATGTTCCATGATAAGACCAATGTAAAGAACATGTTATGCAATGCAAAATCAAATGTAAAGATGCATGACTTAATGATATAAATAAACTCCTTTTTTAAAAAAAAACTGGAAAGGAAAATAAAAACTGTGAAGACCGAGAATTTTCTAAATAAATATAAGGTATTCGGAAAATTTAATTTGGACAAATTGAGATCCAAATTAAATAAGAATGAAATTGGAGAAAAATAAATTTGGATATCAAGAAATCCAAAACGTAATGAGAAATAAAATATGTATTTTGATAGATTTATATAATGATATTATATAAACATACTTTTGATAAATATGTATATATTCATATATGGAATATATGTATATATCATATGTTAAAATACCATTTATATCATTGAATATATATATATATGTAAATTTTTGTACATTTATGTATATATATAATATATATATGAAATATATATAGTATTTTAAAATAAAGTATATGTATATAAATGGTTTATATGAAATATATACTTATATATATAAATATAATATATATGAAGTATATATATATTATTTTAGATTTGAAGTGTATAGATTTATACATATATATAATTGATATAGATTTTTTTTATATATGCATATATATATTTAATTATATGGTATATTTATATATATAAACATTATAAATATTATAATTATAAATTTATTTTATAATTATAATAAAAAAAAGAAAAGAGAGGGAAATGCAGGAATCGAGATAACCCGATTCCCAGCTTTCCTCTCCTCTGTTACAAACCCTCTGTTACAAACAGAGGAGAGGAAGCCAAAGATGAAGCCGGCCAATGCCGGTCGGCCAAAGGAGAAAAGGGGAAGAGGAGCAACACTGCCAGTGAGAGAAGAAGCAACAATGACAGCACGAGACGGAAAGGAAGGAAAAACTAGGCGGAAGCCGAAATAGGAGGAAGGAAAGGAGGTGACGCCGACCGATCCACCGATCACCGCCGCCTTGCGAAGCCCCATTGAGGCCAGATCTGGAGGAAAGAAGGCCCGACGGTGAAGAAAACGGCGGGAAAAGAGAGGAAGAAAAGAGGGAAAGAGCCGCCGCCGCCCATCCCAAATCTGCTACCGCCGGCGTCGCTAATCGAGAAACGGAGGCCAGATCCGGCATCCTCACAATGTCGGCTAGCTGTGGGAGGCTTGAACCAGAGGAGAGGGTGACCGCCGGTGGCTGAACAGGTCAAGTAGAGGTGAATCGGCCCGAATCGGCCTGAACCGGTTCAGGCCAGAGAAAAAAAACAGAATAGAAAAGAAAGAAAGGAAAAAAGAAGAAAAGAAAAGAAAAAAACAGAATAGAAAAGAAAGAAAGGAAAAAAGAAGAAAAGAAAAGAAAAAAAAGAAAAGAAAAGGAAAGGAAGAAGGAAAAGAAGAAGAAAAAGAAGAAGAAGAAATGGGTAAGGAAAATTAAAAGTTTTGCTATATTTTTATGGAATTTATTGGAAATGGTTGGATTGTTTTCTAAATGAAAATGTGTCAATTATTGAAATTGTAGCAAAACGGAAATGGGACGAATGGTGGAGTTCGGCAATGCTCGAAAATCGAAAAGTGCGCTAAGCTTTGGCGAATAGGTAAGATACTTTTATAAAGCATTAGTAGCTTTATATTGTATGTGGGAATTATGATTTTTATATATGATGCATTTATTTAATTGATTTTTAAAAATGCTAAGAGGACCCACAACTGATGATGGGGGCCTTGGTAAGAGATAAAGAAAATGTGAGAATCAACGGCTGTAATTATAAATTGTTTTCCGTGCAGGAGGTTTAGTAAAAATTAAGTCATTATGCTGTCGAAATTTTTAGGAAAATATCTGAGGAAAAAGATTAAGTTTCTCACATAAATGGAATCTTGGAGATAATTATTGAAAATAAATATTAAAAGGATTTTATGGTATTATCGAAAGAGTTTGATATTGAAATCGACGAGAAGATAGATCGTTGAAAACGATAATGTGATGAATTATATGGTTTAAATCTTATAGAATTGATAAATCAAGTAATTTTAATATCACAAATGGTATCAAGTTGAGATTGACGTGAAATCATTTATTAGACGGATCACTAATAAAAGTGACGATGATTATAGGATACAACTTAAAAGAGAAAAAAATTTGAAGTTGTGATTTAGACGGTCAAATGATAGAAGTGCAGAATTATCAATCGGGTGATGATTATGGAATTGATAGATTCAAATAAATGGACCGTCTTAGTGGTATGAACTAAGATTTTTGCAATAATATGGATAGTCGCAAGACGACTTAAATGATTGAAACACTGTTGATAGTGGAAATTGGCAAATCCTTTTAAGTGGTAAATTTCCAATCAAAGAATTGAATTGAGGACGTTTTATAGATAATTCTAGCATGATATTACATTCTACAGGCCATATGAAAAGTGAATTGAGGATTGTGATATGATTTTATGAGAGTGAATGAAATTGAACCGCAAGTCGAAAATTTTGAATATGTACCAATTGGTCAAACCATAAATGGATTTGATAAGCGATTATTGATCTTGTGGTTCTATGATCATCGATGTTGACTCTAAAATAGATATCGAATGAGGATATTAGTAATTCATAATTTCAGTATCCTGATGGCCATATGGAAACATGATATTTAGATGCTCATAGATACTAAGAGGATTCACACTGATGATGTGGTTATAATATCGATAATAAAATGTACAAATGATTATTATAGTCAGTAATTATCGAAAAAGGATATTAAATACCGAATGGTTTGAATACCAAGTGATCGGTTATTAAATAATTAGAGTATTGAACAATCTGAATACCGAATGAAATGAATCTTGAATGATTTGAATAGTGATTTATTGATTTGACAGAAAGAAAGTCTTGAAATCGAATAATTGATGGTGATAAGTTAAATGAATCGCTTCAGCGTATTTGATGAAAATATTATCGAAGCTGCATATTGAAATGTTTTATAGCATCGCATTTAAGCATGCCTTCTTACAAAAAGAAACATTATAATAATGTTTATATGAATATTGAAAAGTATTGATTTGTTTTGAACTGAAAGTATCTGGTAGATATATATATTTTGATATATGAAGTTTCATACAGAATTTTACCATATGCTTTACATGATATTGAAAAGAAAGCTATAGATTTAAATGTTTTATGAGATTGTAGGCACCCTAAAAGAATGAAACTCAATAAAGCATAGTGGAAACCGCCTAATTGGAGTTTTGCTCATTAGGCAGAGAGATGCTTGTCCGACAATAGTCGTGGACAGGTCTCAGTCACGCCTGATCAGTGGGGCTGAGAGATATGAGGTCTATGGCCATAGATAGCGCCCTAGTTGGTTTCCAGGGGACGATAACATGATTTTCACTGCTAGCTACAGTGATTTAAGTCTTTATTGATAGAGAGATGATAGGGATCTAGCCTAGTCTCTAACCGACATGATATGAAGTCTAGAGTATGATTTTATCGATATGAACTCTAGACTTGACATGATTTATACTGTACATGAAACAAGTTTGAAATGAAATATGTTTTGAAACAGTACATGTTTTAAACATGTTTTTAAAAGTCCATGAGATATGATTTCGACACTTATATGATTTATATGTGATTTTGTGTCGAACATGGCATGATATGCTGTAATAACCGTAAATTCTTTATTCCTAGTGAATTAAACAATGTAATTTGGAGACAAATTAATATATTGAGAATTTAACTTGAAGCTAAGATAATCGAGAAGGTAAATTGAGAATGAGCATGACAAGGAAATATTAAATTGGACTATGATAAATTATGGAAAATTTAATTTATGGATGAAGGATTTTGGAAGCTAAATAATATGAAGAACTTTAGGATTTAAAGAAGTATTTGACAATATTAATTTATGACCATAAGAATCATGAAATATGTATAATATAGTATACTAGCTTCCATTTTTACGTCTGCCTTACCTGCCATGCCTATGTCCCACACTTAAACAAATATATATATATATATATATATATATATGTATAGAAGCTAGGGGTCTTTGAAAGGGTAAGAATGCAGATAAGAAATAAAGAAAAGAAAAGAAATGAAATTAGGGTTGGAAGAGAGAACCGAGAAGGCTGCAGAGCACTCAACTCAAATGGCAGCCCGTTACCCCACTCTCAAAAGCAAAACAAAACACTCAAAAAAAATGGTTCTCTCATCTTCTCCCACTCGCACATTCTCTGCATCTCTTTACCTCTCCTTCTCCGTTCCCTCACATCATCTTCCTCACTCGTCTCTCTCACTCCATCTATCACCTAAGTCTATCATCTCAGCCACACGATCTTGCACAGAAAGATTTAAGCAAATGAGAAAGAGTTGTTCACAATGGGTGATTGAGAAAATGAAGGATTGAAACCCTAAACTAAAGCAAATTGATTTGGGACTTCATATCAAGATAGCAAAGGTAATAAATTGAGGTGAGTTGATGTGTTTATGCTAGAATTAATCTATGGAAATAGAATGCAAATGTGTTTATTGGATTGGCATTGATGTGTATAGGTGTGACAACAAACAAGCTAGGAGAAATGGTCTGAAATGGTTCCAACCGATTCAGTTTGTGCATCAAATTAAGGGGGTAAGGTTCTAACCCTATAATGATTGATTATTATGCATGAAAATGATATTGTGATGAGCTAAATTTAAATGGCTATGGTTAGATAAAGATAAACTGAAATTCTGACTTGATGTTGAATCTGGAATTTGCTGTTCTGTCTGGGTGAAAATTAAAATGAGCATTTTAATAGTTCTGTATGGAGGAAAATTCTGGAAAAATTATGAATTATGGCCCTTTAAGTTACAAGAATGTCAGTTTTTGAATTTCTTGAATTGGACTTCTGTAGCTTGAGTTATGCACAAATGAGTGTAGGGTGTTCTGTCCAGAAACGTGAATCACAGTCCTGACTTTGAAAAATCATAGCAAATGGCCTAAATTGAATTAGGGTGCAAGCCTTACATGTCTAGAAAGGATAATTAAGTTAGGAACATGATGGTTCTGGGTTTGTATCATTTGGATACTCCTATAACCAGATATGAGACAGTTTGTGCATATTGGTCAGTGTTTACTGTGTCAGGACACTACTGTACATACTGAAACTTTGGAAACTTTCTGGTATTGATATAGGAGGATTTAAATTATGAATCTTACATTTCTAAATAGGGAAATGAGTTAACTTTCACCTAGCTTTGGAATTTACAGATTTGGAACTTCATGGCTTAAGATATGTATGAATGCATGCTGGATACTCACTGCTGGGGACAGATTTTTAATGTAAACTTCAAATATTCATAGAAAATTGCCCAGATCAAATATGACTGCAAACTTTACATGTTCAGAAAGATAAATGAGTCATAATTGACATGGTATTGAGTTTGTACAATCTCATATCCCTATAGTTGGCAGTAAGCATTTTACTGTACACAGGTCAGGAAATTTCCTGCCTACTGTGCCAGATTTGGACCAAGGTCTAAAAATTGATGGGAAATGGCACAAAATGAATTAGGAAATGAGCCTTATATGTCTAAATAGGGATTTGAGTTAGAAGTAATATAAAAAATTACGGTTTGATAATTAAGTTTTGGAAATTATACCTAAGTCTAGCACAATGCCATAAGGTCCAAAACCTTAAAGAACAGAAATGGACCAAATGGGTCGTAAGTAGTTCAAATGAACGAAAAGGCAATAAACGGTGCTAGTAACATTTGAATAACTCTGGAAACACAGCCAAATATTGTTCTTGTTGAATTATACAATGCTTAATGTTAGCTTATGATTGGAAATACTAAGATCGATGGATGTATAGAGATTGATTCAATCTACCATTTGTTATGTAGAGGGTTGTCCTAAGGACTGAGATAGACCCAAAATCAATCAATACTCCAAGACTTGTTAGGCGAGGGAGAACTGATTCAGAAGCTAAGGAAGTACTGTAAGTAACCCTAAGCGACTACTTGCATCCAATTTGTTTAATGCTATAAACTCTTGGAATTTGGCAATTGAAACCAAATGAATGCTGCATATGAGATGTCTTCCCTTGACTGTTGAGTTTGCTTTACTAGAAATGGTTTGTAAACAGGTGATGGGCTCGCAAGAAATGTACTATTTTCGTGTATTATATACATAAGAAATATTTTAAATATTTTAAAGGTTCAAATTAAATTCTGATTTAATATGATTTTATACTTTGTGTTGTAATCTTGTTAATGTTTTTAAATGCCTTGTGAGCCTTGTTTGTTGAATTACTTCTTTATAAAATCCAAAGATTGCTATGAGGTCAGGGAAGAATGAAATTTGTTTTAAGACTACCGGATATCTGTTTTAGACCCGAGGTATTGAGACCTCAAGGCACTGTACCTTGAGAACTTTGTAGACACATTTGATTGACTTAGAGCACTGTTTCTCGAGCATTAGCCTCGGAGACGTTTGGCTTGTCCCGTATATTACGTTTGGACAGGTCCCGATTTCATATGCACAATGAGCCGGGGTTTGACTGGTCTATGCATAGGCAGCGTCCTTTATGGGATTTTGGCTACGGTTAGCTACCGTGGGTTTGTTCGCTCTAAGTAGCATCGGTTGATACTCTGTGAACTCTCTTGGTACTATGGCTTGTTTTATTGGTTTCACTGCATACTTTAAGTATGGTTTGATATTGAGACTTCTAGTCTAATGATGGAACTCCATATTTGACTATGATTTGCTATTGAGTTTCCATATTGTGTTTTAAGTTTGATGCAGCATAATTGATTTGATATGATTGAAAGTGATTTGAATGAGCTTTCATAATTGAGGGATGCTTGGTATTTTTAGTTGCTTATTGTTGTTACTTACTGAGTTGCGACTCACTCCCCTCTTCTTTCCCCTCCCTTTCAGATTGATCGATACAGCGATTGTTCATTTTGGCTTGGGAAGCTTCATGAGAGTGGACTTCCCTGCATAGTCTAAGGTATATAGCACCCAGCAAGTTAAATAGACACAGTTGGTTAATGGTACAATGTGTTTTGGTTTCAGCTGGTTGTATATACATATTGTACATCGAGTCTGGGATGTAGGCTAGGTTTTACGGTTATTGAATTGATACTGGATTTATGCTTGTTTGAGATAAAAGTGATACGGTAATATATGATTACAAATACATGTGTTTAAGCAAGACAGGAGTGCACGATATGAAATTTCTTGATGCACTGAAGGTAATGACAAGAATTGGCTTACTTATGATATTAAAGTTGGAGAATAGCTAAACATGATAACATGATAATTTGAATTTGGATGGATAATAATCATGCTAGATGATTATGCTTCAACTATTAAAGGATAGAAATGGGACCTTAGTGATCAAGGATCGCTTAAAACCGAATTGTGACCTATGCAGTTACCTACAAACGATGAAATAAGAAAAAGAAAAATTTAGCTCACAAATTTAGGCTTCCGTAAGGATTAAATGAAAATCCGGATGTGACATATGCGGTCTAGAGTATAATTTGATTTAATATGAACTCTAGACCTGATATGATTTATATTAGATGTTTTAAAAGTACATGATAAATGATTTCGACAATTATATGATTTATATACGAATTTGTGTCGAATTTAAAATGATATGTGGTCTAGAGTATAGATTGATTTGATATGAACTCTAGACCTGATATGGCTTATATTATATGAAAAATGTTTTAAAACCGCACATGTTTTAGACATGCTTTGAAAACGAATACATGAACTGAAATTGAACATGTTTCTATCATGCCTTAAAGGCAAATTTGAAATGAATTGAAAATTCATATGTTGAGCATGTCCTAAGGTATATATGATATGATTTGAAATGATAGCGGTTTATACAGGAAAATTACATGAATTGCATATTAAACCCTGATATGATAATATGCTTAGTATATGAGAATTTCATGAGGAATGTCATGACTTGACGTTAATGATGTTTCATCTATACGATGACATGATATGATATGATATGATATATGAACATAAGATTGATAAGAAGAGAATTCTGATCTTACTCTATCGTGATCATAAATTCCCATACGATAAGTGACACGAATTGATATAAGATGGGAATATGACTGTTAAATGTAAAGTGACTTGATAGGATATCTCAATTAAACATGAAAAATATATGAGGAGTATCATGACTCGGTGGTAACTATATTTCATCTATATGATGTCATGATATGATATGAAACATGAATATAGAAATACACGAAGAGAATTATGACTTCGTATCACCGTGATCATGATCTACAATATGAGAATTGATAAGAGATGATATGAGAATTGATAAGAGATGATAGAATACAGAAATATGATTATGAAATGAAAAGTAAATATGAGAATTGATATGAGATGATAGCATACCAAAGTATGATTATGAAATGAAAAGTGAAAATGAGAAGTGATAATGAGATGTATCGATGAGAAAGGATTAACTGTAATTGCATCTTAAGCATTGCAGTTTAAGACAGTATAATCCTACTCTTGTATTTATATTAGTATCTTACTAAGTCGTGGTTTTGCTCACCCCACTAAATTTCATCTCTTTCAGACTATTAAAGTTAACATCTGCCATGTGAGCTGCTAAGTGGGCATCGTAGACGGTGAATGGACTTGGTACTAGTCTTCTGAGGTATATGTTTCTTATAAAATACTTGTTTACATGTAAGACCCAAATTGATGCACAGTACATATTCTGTTTAACAAGTCGGGATGTAACTAAGAACCGTTTCCATGTTAGTTTAATATTTAAATGAAATGACTATAGGTCACCTAGATAGTATAGTAACTACACTGACACCCGAATACAAACCTTAAAATGAAAAAGAAAAATTTAGTCCATAAATTTGTAGACTAAGAAAAGTATAAGAATTAAGATAAAGTCGCGGTCTTTGGGTCGTGACAAAAACTATATTTTTTGAATTTTAAAAAAAAAACAATGTACAAAAGAGGAAGTAAAACTTATTCCTTCATGTGTCCTATCTAGGGTTTCAGTCTACATTTCAATCTAGTATGGTTCCACCCTAAGGCTGAGTCTTATCTTTTATTACATGCTAGGCTTGGGTAGTTTAAAGTTCTAAAGGTCCCCAAATTGCTCCTTACTGTCGTCCATTCAAGACTAGTAAGGCACCCAATCCTTACCCGTGACAGGCTACAAACGGAAAGGTTCAATTTGAGCGAGAATATTTCATAGCCATTGCGGAGGTATTTACCTCACAAGGGCGTAAGTACTTTACTCTCTCCTAAGAAGGATAGAGCCCGAGTCAGGGGCTTATGCATGCAGGTGATGTGTGTGGTGAAGGAACAATGTTTTATTAAAAATTTCAAATTATGATTTCCCAAGCAAATTCCAAGATAACTTAAAACCAAGTATTGGCCTGACTCTCTAGAGTCCCCAGTGGAGTCGCCAAGCTGTCATAAGGTGTCAAGTCCTAAAACCTAACCCGTTAGACTTAAATTCTTGAGTCGCCACCAACCATTCAAACCTAAGGTGTGATTGGTTACCTATTCTTGTCTAAAGATAAGGCTTGGTCTACGTTCAAAGATTCTTAGACTTAAGAGTATGGTTACATGTGGGGAAGGATTAGCACCCCCATGACGCCCATCCTAGAATTGTATCACTTAGTCTTAAGTTATCTTCTAAATTTGCTTAGGTTAATCTTTAATTTCAATATGCTTAATATTGAAAGATATTTCTAAGTATTCTCCATTAAGCTGGTGGGATAACTTAAAAATCCTTTTTACCTCAAGAGTATTCAAGTAGTTCTATGCGACTTGCTTGAAGAGACTCTGTTGTCGGATGAATTTTAGTATTTTATGGAAATTTCCTAACTTCGACTCCTCTACCCAAATTATCTTATTTTATTTTTATCATTTATTATTTTCTATTATATTCTTGACTAATATTTTTATCTATTATTTATTGTCATATTTATTTGTGAATATAAATTATTTTTATTTTTAGAAAATGAATATAAATCATTCTTATAAAAAATTCCTTTAAAATCCTCCATTAAGTTGGTAGAATTTAAAAGAAATTCTCTTACCTAAAGATTTCCAAAGCATCATTTAAGCGTAACCCTTTTTGGAATCTTATCATCAGAATGATTTATACTCACTTTCATGAATTATTATTATTATTATATTTTTATTTATCATATTCTTTATTATTATTTATTATATTTTTAGAAAATGCACATGAATTTTTTTTATTGAAAATTCCCTTTAGTTCTTTCTATTAAGCTGGTCAGACCATGAAGGAAATCTTCTTACCTAGAGATTCCAAAGCATTACTTAAGTGTAACCCTCCTTAGAATTTCATCATCAGAATAAATCATATCCACCTTTATTATTTTTCATTTACTAAATCTTGTCACTATTTTATTATTTTAACTTTATGTTTTATTTAAATTTATTTATTTTTTTATAACCTAAAGAATTATCTTATTATTAAGAATTATGAATATCCAAATTAACTAATCAATTAATTAATTAATTTTAATCTTACCTAAGTTGACCAATTAATTCATCAATTAATTTTAATCTTAGCTAAAGACTTCAAGAGTTAAGCTGTGCTTGGTACAGCTGAAAACTGGAAAGAAAGAAAGTAAGGGAGGGAAAAGTGGAAAGAAAATGAATTTTAAAGTTGTTTGGTTGAACAGAAAATGAGAAGGAAAGAAAAGACAAGGGAAAAGCATTTTCTCTCTTACAAAAGAATAAAATCCGTCCAAATTGGGCAGAAAAAGGGAAAGAAAACGTGGGCATATGAATATATTAACTGAAAATACAAAATTACTATCACATCCCAAAATGTACAGTATTTACCATATTATAACACCCCACGTGACGGTTGGGCTGTCTACAGTGCCTTTATCACTCACTTATGAAAAACATTAACTACTATTATGCTTAAATTAAATCAGTAGTCGATGAGAATATTTATTGCAATATATATATATAGTATATACACGTGTTCTACATCCCCGGTACAGGAATTATACAAAAGTAGTACTGTACAACTATGTTTGAAAACATATAAAAGAAATGCTACCTCCAGGATCCACTAAGTGCTGCCTCAGGGTCAACTACGACGCAGCCAAATCTATGGAACAGAATCACTGAAGATAGTCTGTGGAGTGAGAAAATAAAGGGGTGAGCTAACGCGCTCAGTAAGAGAATTGTATGCGAAACTGATACTATAAAATCTATATGTTAAAAATAATTGATATTCATATGATAAAACACTTAAGTAAATAAATGAGGAATTAATATTCCTTTCAAAGAGATATTCATTTTCACACTTGTAAAACACCGTATAACATTCAGTTCAACACGTAGTATATTAAAAGCTCAGTGGCTGCAATTAATTTAGTTCCAGCTAAAAGTTCAGTGAAAAGTACAATCATCAATACAGTATCATGAAGACCAGGCAACACCCTAAATATATCATGCTATAATATCATCCCAAATAGGGGAAACACATGAGATCTATGGCCATAGTCTATGAGGTCCACAGTGTGCACTGATTAGGTGCCCACTGGAGACGCTGACAATAGGATCAGTATCTATCAGCAATAACACGTGACACGTGAGCATGATACGGGGCCTAACAGTCTCAAAACAATAAACACGTGATATAAACACCATTTATGAAATCAATTCCACCGAATATATTTTCAATCAATCTATAAATATTTAAGATGAAAATATATAATTTTATGAATAAAAATTCATAAAATATTCATACTGTAACAATCATTCTAGAAAATGTTCTAGATATTTGTAGAATAGTATAAATCATACACTGGTACTTTCACATAGATAAAATTCCTTAACAGGAATATTTAAATATAGTTTTTCGGTAAACTATAAAATTATGCAATTTAATGAATTTCATGGAAATTTCTCAAAATTTCACTTATGAAAAATACTAGAAATGTTTCTCAATTATTTCTGTAATTTTCGGCAGAGTAACAGTTATTTCTAACCTAGCCTCCCTGCACAAAAATTACAGTTTAATATTTCAACAACAACCACAATTTCACCAAATTTTCACCAATCTCAAGGCAATTTATATCCAAATTATTTTATAAAAATAGTGTGAACCAAACCATGCATTTACAGTATCATTACGGCTCACACACGCATCCCTTACCTGTCTGATGAAATCTAGTCGCCTGATAGCACCATGTACAATTCACCACTCCCGGGCTGCAATAAAATTCACCCAAGACCATTATTCACCATAATTAAAATTCTAATAATTTTTCTTGAATTAAATTCTACTATATTTTCAGTAGAAAATATTAAACCGATATAATTCGCACCGGTGCTAAAACCTAACTTCGCCAATTTAGCTCCAAATCGAAATCCGACTTCACCATTAGTCTTCTTATAATTTCTACAGTCTCTTAACATCCTAACATCATAATTTGAAGCAATTAAACCCTCCCATCTCAACTTGACCGAAAATGGCTTCTTGCCATTTTTGTAATTTTTCCACAATTTAACTAATATACTTTGTTTAATTAAGCTTAATCATCATCCTAATCTTATTTTTAAACATCAAACCATAGCAATTCATGGAAATCCTCTCTTGGCCGTACACTCCCCCTAATGGTTGAGCATGATTTAGCTAATTTCAACCTAAACTAATACCATAAGCATGCTTAGGAAGCTTAATTCTCTTAAAATCTATCATTAAAATTCAAAGAATATAACTACACAATTAATGGGTACCTTGGCTGAAATTTCCTCTTCACTTTTCTCTTGATTTAGCCACTTAATCAAGGGGCTATTGGTATGGTTTGAGAGAGGAAGATGAGTAGAGCAATTTTTATAGAAATAGCTTAATGAAAATAATGTGTTTATGGAAGCTTTTGTTTTGTTTTCTTTTGTTCTTCCATGGAGTCATGGGATGAAGAGAAAGAAGAAGCTGCAATAGTACCGGCAGCAGCTGGAAATAGTAAAATATTTTGTAAATATTTTAGAAATGCTAGGAATTACAAAAATGCCATTAATGATAAGTTTTTCGGTCTTTTTCTTTCGGAATTTTTATAACTAGACAGTTAAACTCCAAAAATTTATTTTCCATCACCAAAAATTCATATTAAATGTATTTTGATAAATGGTTGAGGTTTGGCTCGGGTTTAACCTTATCGAGAAGGTGAAATTACAAAAATACCCTTACCGGGTAAATCGCGTAGAATTCTAATTTGACTATCGATTCAGTATATCTATTTACATAACCCAGGACTTATTTTCATGTAGAATATCATTCTTTAATCACTAGATTAAATTCCCATTTTTTTGACCTCAATTTACAAAAATGCTACCGGGCTATGAACTTAAACGTCATTTCCTAATTTGTTTCCATACTCTTCAAAAATAATCTAAATGAGGAAATTTAGACATAAAATTCATACTGTATATTTATTAGACTCTCTGTGTATTATCTGTCCGGTCTCACGTCCATTCGGCACTATATAACCTGTGGGGCCCACCACACTGTATTGGCTCGTATCTGCGAAATTCACAGAAAATGGACAGTGTGAGTGTCCTTACATGTGAAATAGTACCTAAATACACGGTTCTCACAATTACCCCTTATAAAATTTAAAATTATCATTTGAAACTTTTTTATCTTTCTTTCGCAACTCTCACCACACCGTCTCCCCAATATTCTTTTTCTTCTAAAACTCCAACCACACCGTCTCTCCTGATTTGCCGCCGATTTTCCATTAAAGAGTGTTGTCTTTGGTTGTTGAAAGCAGACAGAAAATTCTTACTAGGCGTGGGTGTTGCCACGAGGAAAGGGGAACTAGGGTGCAGTCTAGGCGCACGTGAGGAAAGAGGCCTAGGTTCAACGGCGTTGGTGATGGCTGAGTGGAGGTTGCCGGTGACGACTGTGATAAGTGACAGATTATGAAGCTCCTTCATTTTTTTTCGTTTCCTTTCATTTCATGCTAATTATACAAGGTATGTTTTAAACCCATCCTTATTTTACCCTAATTTTTGTTTGGTTCATGAGAAAATGGATCTTTCCTTTGTGCTATTTTCCCTGAAAATCAATGATAGTGACTAATGATGTTGGTTGGTTTGACTTTTTGTTTGATTTGGGCTCCTAATCTCGTGGTTACGGTTGATTAATTTTTCCAATTTGACAACATGTATACTAGTATAATCTTTATGAACATTAATGCTAGGCTGAGAGCTCATGTTTGGTTTTAAGGCACCTTGAGACTTGTCTTTTATGGTAATAGGAGCTCATATTTGGTTTTAAGCATTGATTATGTTAGGATGCCTAACGGAGTCTTTAGCCCTGTTCGGGAGCTGAAGGCAATGAAAAATTGAAGAGCAGCGCTGTAGGGAGCCTATGCCATGGCACTGATTCTTTGTTTTCTGTCTTCCCTTTTGCCTTTGGGAGCAAAAATAGGAAAACAAATGACTTTAGGCATATAATTAGGCATGTGTGTGTCTCTGTGTATATGTGCAGAATAGTTAGTAATTAGTAAGACCACTTCTCTTTATAAGTTTAATTAATATTTGTGGTATGTCAATATGCAATATGTTCTTTGCATAATATTTTTAGATACTGATTTTTTCCTCTTTTGCAGAGTTTCTTCACTTGCTTGGTTTATGTCTAATTTTTTTTCCAGTTTATAAATTCAATCATACATATAAACAAGCATCTGTAGTGGAATAAACTAGTATTAGTCTTACTCTTTAATTTTTGATGAAGCTTATCATCTTTTTTATAGGAATTATCTTGTCTTAAAATCCTTTTTAGATCAAGCTTATGCTATTCTACTGCTGCAGTTTAGGCCTAAGGAACAAACAATGAATATTTTAAATATATAGTTATAGAAGATAACTTCATAGCTACTGAAAGGTTAATTAGTTTAGACTAGAGGAACAAACAATGGAGACAGGTCAAGTGGTGTTGTAACAAGTTAGCTAGTAAAAGGTTTTCTTTACCTCATTGCTAAAGTAAAAGCTGAACATGTGTGACAGAACATGCAATCATAACTAATTTAATTACCAATAACTTGAAATGTCTCTCTAATATAGACAACAGCTCACGTACACGAAAACCCCACCAATAACCTTCCTTCCTTCGCCTATAAATCTTTTCATTTGCTCTGCCTCTTCGTTTCTTCGAATAGCTGAAACAGACGACCATTCTCCCTCTTACGTGCCCTGCTCTGCGGCTTAGCCTCCAATCATGCCTTCTCAATTGATGCCCAAGAAAACCCTTCAAGGTCTCCTTGACAATCCTCCTTCCTCTAAAAGGTAACAGTTACCACTCGCAAAATTTTGCATTTTCTTCTTCTTTTGTTCTATATATTAAACGCCAGACGTTAGAACATAGAGAGAGGCTGGAAAAATGAGCTCTGTAATAATATTCTAACTAGAGACAAAATACATCACATGGTAAAATTAAGGTAATTTTAGTACAATGGCATAACTTTTTAATTAGACAAATATGATTGAAAATTGAAATATTGAGTACTCAACTAAAAGAATTACAAATATCAATTAATTTGCCCTTATGCCGCATAGGCTGTAGGGAAAAAGGCCTTTTTTTGACATTTTCTTATAATTTGTAGGAAATAAAGAAATGCCTTCATATTAATATCAACTCTGTTCACATTAGTATTTATTCAAATAATTGTTTTATTTTTTAAAAAATTCTAAAAAAATTTTGAATTCCAACCTTTGCATTTTTTATTTTTCACATGACAAATGAGTTTCAATGTATACAATATTTTGTTCGAAGGTAAGTTTTTGAATCAAAGGTACAGTATCTCATTTACTTATTGCAAAATGATGCAAATTTTGTTTCCTCTTGTGATGCATAGCTTTAAGTTGTGTTTGTTTGTAAGTCTTGATAGAAATATTTAGAACAGGAAAGGTAAAGTTCAATTTCTAAAATCAATCTTCATCTTACTCTTATTCTTGATTAGTTCAAGTTTTAGGTTTAGATACTCCTTGTGTCTCATAGGCAAAAATTTTTATTACATGAATGGTGCTTCATGATATAATAAAAAATCAAAATTTATTTTTAATAATAGAAACATTCTCATGTAATAACAGTGATAGTAATTGGTAAAGTGTTAAGAAAGAGTGCTGAAATGGAAGATTTGGTGTAACTAGAGTTATATTAAGTGAATCCTTAGTAAGAGTTTTCCACTTTGAAGTAGCTTATTTTATAGGGGCTTAGAGGTTTTACAGCTCTATTCATACAGATACATAAGCTTAATGGTTGTGGTTTTGTTGGATTCTTACTTCTTATGCTTACGAATACACAGCTTCAATGGTTGTGGATGTGTTGGATACATAGCCTTAATACATAGGTTTTAAAATTTTAAAATTTCTTGTCTAACACATGCTAATTACAATTTGAAATACTATTAATATAATTATATTAATTATAATTAATATAATTTGAAATACTATTCATAGTTGATCATTTTTGCTAATCAACTATGAATTTGGCTGAGGTCCATAATTTACTGTGCTAGTTTATAATTTAATTTCCTTGTGCAGAAAAAGTTGCACAAATTGCTGAAAAGGGACTAGCTATTGCTGAAAAAGGAAGGCCGCACTGTTATTCTGAAGCTGAAGTATTTGATGAGTTGTTGAAGATTGATCTGCCTGAAGATCTTCAACTCGATGCTTTTTTATTTTTAAATCAAAGCCAACAAAGGATGAGGGCGTTTTTTGAAGTTCCGACTCAACGACGAAAAAAATTACTTTTGAAGTGATGAGTAAATGAAAGGGCTCTTAGCATTAGGTTTTTTTTTATGGTATTTTTATTGCTTAGAATATAGGTTGATTTTCATTACTAATGAAAAAAATAGCAAATACTCTTGGATGGAAATACTTTTTTTTTTAAGTAATTGGGTGGAAATACTTTGAATATGGACTTGTTTATAGTACTTAATGCATTAATCCACATCTATATTTTCTTTATTTTCTTAGGAGTTGACATATGGCATATCAAGTTTCTTGTATAAAAATAATTCTATTAGTATTAGACTTTTTTTTGACATTATTCATGGTTGAATTGAGTATTTAACAATTATTATTCATTACATAATTAATTAATAATTAATTAATTAATTAATTATATAAATAAATAAATAAATAATTATAATAATTAATTATTAATGAATTATTTTGACTAGATTTTTTTTAAAAAAATCTCATTAAAAATGAAAACTCAATAAATGCCAAAAAAATATTATCCAAAAACAATTATAGTTAATAAATATTTGTATAAGGGTAGGATGGTAAAATTATTTTATTTTTAATTTTCTTTCCTCTCACTTTTTTCACTCTACCAAGCAATAGGAGGAAAGAAATATACTTTCCATCCATTTTTCCATCTTTTATACCAAGCACACCTAAAAAAAAAATTAAAGTTTTCCATCTTTCCAATTTTCTTTTCTTTCAGTTTTCTTTCTTTCCATTTTTCTTTCCTCCCTACCAAGCAAAGCCTTAATCAATTTATTTAAAACTAGAATTAGTCAATCAATTTGGAACTAGCCTAACAAAATGGTAAAGTAAAAACAACAAAAGAATACAAACTACACTCACCTTTTTCACTTCACTGCTCACTTACACGTGGAAAGACCAACCTGTCTAATCTTCTCCACTCTTTGTGTCACGACCCGAAGGCTGCGACTTTCTTTTCTACCTATACTTTTATTAGTCTACAAATTTATGGACTAAATTTTTCTTTTTCATTTTAAGGTTTGTATTCGGTGTCAGTGTAGTTACTATACTATCTCGGTGACCTATAGTTATTCCATTTAAATATTTAACAACCACAAAAACGGTTCTTAGTTACATCCCGACTTGTTAAACAGAATATGTACTGTGCATCAATTTAAGTCTTACATATAAACAAGTATTTTATAAGAAACATATACCTCAGAAGACTAGTACCAAGTCCATATACCGTCTCCGATGCCCATTGAGCAGCTCACATGGCAGATGTTAACTTCAATAATCTGAAAGAGATGAAATTTAGTGGGGTGAGCAAAACCACGGCTCAGTAAGATACTAATATAAATACATGAGTAGGATTACACTGTCTTAAACTGCAATGCTTAAAACTTGTAAGGATGCAATTACAGTTAATCCTTTCTCATCGATACATCTCATTATCACTTCTCATTTTCACTTTTCATTTCATAATCATATTTTGGTATGCTATCATCTCATATCAATTCTCATATTTACTTTTCATTTCATAATCATATTTCTGTATTCTATCATCTCTTATCGATTCTCATATCATCTCTAATCAATTCTCATATCATCTCTTATCCATTCTCATATTGTGGATCATGATCACGGGGTACGAAGTCATAATTCTCTTCGTGTATTTCTATATTAATGTTTCATATCATATCATGACATCATATAGATGAAATATCGTTACCACCGAGTCATGGTACTCCTCATATATTCTTCATGTTTAATTGAGATATCCTATCGAGTCACTTTACATTTAACAATCATATTCCCGTCTTATATCAATTCATATCACTTATCGTATGGGAATTTATGATCACAATAGAGTAAGATCAGAATTCTCTTCATATCAATCTTATGTTCATATATCATATCATATCATGTCATCGTATAGATGAAACATCATTAGCGTCGAGTCATGACATTCCTCATGGAATTCTCATATACTAAGCATATTATCATATCAGGGTTTAATATGCAATTCATGTAATTTTTCTGTATAAACCGCTATCATTTCAAATCATATCATATATATTTTAGGACATGCTCAACATATGAATTTTCAATTCATTTCAAGTTTGCCTTTAAGGCATAATAGAAACATATTCAATTTCAATTCATGTATTCGTTTTCAGAGCATGTCTAAAACATGTGCGGTTTTAAAACATTTTTTCATATACTATAAATCATATCAGGTTTAGAGTTCATATCAAATCAATCTATACTCTAAACCGCATGTCGTTTCAAATTCGACACAAAATTGTATATAAATCATGTAAGTGTCGAAATCATTTATCATATACTTTTAAAACATTTACTGTAAATCATATCAGGTCTAGAGTTCATATCAAATCAAACTATACTCTAGACCGCATATTATGCCATGTTCGACACAAAATCACATATAAATCATATAAGTGTCGAATTCGTATCTCATGGACTTTTAAAACATGTTTAAAACATGTACTGTTTCAAAACATATTTCATATCAAATCTGTTTCATGTACAGTATAAATCATGTCAAGTCTAGAGTTCATATCAATAAAATCATACTCTAGACTTCATATCATATCGGTTGAGACTAGGCTAGATCCCTATCATCTCTCTATCAATAAAGACTTAAATCATTGTAGCTAGCAGTGAAAATCATGTCATCGTCCCCTAGAAACCAACTAGGGCGCTATCTATGGCCATAGACCTCATCTCTCTCAGCCCCACTGATCAGGCGTGACTGAGACCTGTCCACGACTATTGTCGGACAAGCATCTCTCTGCCTAATGAGCAAAGCTCCAATTAGGCGGTTTCCACTATGCTTTACTGAATTTCACTCTTTTAGGGTGCCTACAGTCTCATA
This sequence comes from Heritiera fomes, assembly GCA_032173925.1. Classification (NCBI taxonomy): domain Eukaryota; kingdom Viridiplantae; phylum Streptophyta; class Magnoliopsida; order Malvales; family Malvaceae; genus Heritiera; species Heritiera fomes. The sequence continues at coordinate 23,119,320 of JAPDPM010000011.1, forward strand.
AAATATTTAAATCTATAGCTTTCTTTTCAATATCATGTAAAGCATATGGTAAAATTCTGTATGAGACTTCATATATTAAAATATATATATCTACCATATACTTTCATTTCAAAACAAATTAATACTTTTCAGTATTCATAAAAACATTATTATAATGTTTCAAGTTATAAGAAGGCATGCTTAAATGCGATGCTATAAAACATTTCAGTATGCGGCTTCGGTAATATTTTCATCAATTCGCTGAAGCGATTCTTTTAACTTATCACCATCAGTTATTCGATTTCAAGACTTTCTTTCTGTCAAATCAGTAAATCACTATTCAAATCATTCAAGATTCATTTCATTCAATATTCAGATTGCTCAATACTCTAATTATTCAATATCCATATCACTTGGCATTCAAACCATTCGGTATTCAATATCCTTTTTCGATAATTATCGACTATAATAATCATTTGTACATTTCATTATCGATATTAGAGCCACATCATCAGTGTGAATCCTCTTAGTATCTATGAGCATCTAAATATCATGTTTCCATATAGCCATCATGTTTCCATATAGCCATCATGATACTGAAATTATAAAATACTAATATCCTCATTCAACATTTATTCCAGAGTCGACATCGAGGATCATAGAACCACAAGATCAATAATTGCTTATCAAATCCATTTATGGTTTGACCTATTGGTACATATTCAGAATTTTCGATTTGCGGTTCAATTTCAATCACTATCATAGAATCATATTACAATCCTCAATTCACATTTCATATGGCCTGTAGAATGTAATATCATGCTAAATTTATCTATAAACCGTCCTCAATTCGATTTTTTTGATTGGCACTTTACCACTTAAAAGAATTTGCCAATTTCCACTATCAACAATGTTTCAATCGTTTAAGTCGCCTTGCGACTATACATATTATTGCAAAAATCTCAGTTCACATCTATTTAACATCGATATCACAATCATACCACTAAGACGGTCCATTTATTTGAATCTATCAATTCTATAATCGTCACTCGATTGATAATTCCGCAATTCTATCATTCAACCATCTAAATCACAACTTCGATTTTTTTTTCTCCTTTAAGTTGTATCATATAATTATCATCAATTTTATCTATGATCCGTCTAATAAATACTTCCACCTCAATCTCAACTTCATACAAATTGTGATATTAAAATTAATTGATTTATCGATTCTATAAGGTTTAAACCATATCATTCATCACATTATCGTTTTCAACGATCTATCTTCTCGTCGATTTCAATATCAAACTCTTTCGGTAATACTATAAAATCCTTTCAATATTTATTTTCAATAATTATCTCCAAGATTCCATTTATGTGAGAAACTTAATCTTTTTCCTCAAATATTTTCCCAAAAATTTCGGCAGCATAACGGCTTAATTTTTACTAAACCTCCTGCACGGAAAACAGTTTATAATTACAGCCGTTGTTTCTCACATTTTCTTTATCTCTTACCAAGACCTCCACCATCAGTTGTGGGTCCTCTTAGCATTTTTAAAATCAATTAAATAAATGCATCATATATAAAAAATCATAATTGCCACATACAATATAAAGCTACTAATGCTTTATAAAAGTATCTTACCTATTCGCCAAACCTTAACGCACTTTCCAATTTTCGAGCCTTGCTGAACTCCACCTTTTGTCTCATTTCCGTTTTGCTACAATTTCAATAATTAACACATATTTTCATTTAGAAAATAATCCAACAATTTCTAATAAATTCCATAGAAATATAGCAAAACTTTTAATTTTCCTGACCCATTTCTTCTTCTTCTTCCTTTTTCTTTTCCTTTTCTTTTCTTCTTTTTCTTTTCTTTCTTTTTCCTTTCTTTCTTTCTTTTTTTTTTCTGAACTGGGTCAAGTCGGGTCGAGCCAGGCCGGTTCAGGGCTTGGCTTGGCCGGTTCAACCTTTGCTGGCCGATTCGGTCACCGGCGGCCACCCATTCCATCGGTTCGCGCTTCCCACAGCTGGCCGACGTTGTGAGGATGCCGGATCTGGTCTCTGTTTCGCCCCATCACCAACGACGGCGCCGAATCTGGAAGTGACACCGGTGGCTCTTCTCTTCCTCTTTTCTCCTTCCTCAGTCGGTTTCCTCTTCGTCGGTGGCTCCTCTCACCTTCCCCTGGTCTCCGCCGGTCTCGTGGGGGGAGTGGCGGTGCCCGGATCTGCCGGCACCGCCGTGTCCCTTCTTCTTTTTTCCTCTCTTTTTCCTTCGTTTTCGTCTCTGATTTTCTTCTCTTTTCCCGCTTTAGGCCACCACCGGTCGCTTATCCTTTTCCCCCTCGTCTCACCGGCGACATACCTCTCTCCTTCCTCCTCTTCTCTCGACCGGCAGGGGGTCGGTTCTTCTTTGGAAATCCCTCCTCTGTTGTAAACAGAGGAGGAAAATGGGTGGGAATCGAGTATCCCGATTCTCGCCCATTTTCATTATTATTATTATTATTATTATTTATTATATATAATAATAATAACTATAATATATATAATTATTATACACCATAATTTTATATATACACTATTCATAATATGTATTTAAATACATATTTTGTATCAAAATATATATTTATATATATACTTTTTACACTTTTAACACAAAATAATATTTATACTTATCCAAGGTATATTTATATAATATCATTACATAAATATATCAAAATATTTTTATTTCTTATTAAGTTTTAGATTTCTAAATATCCAAAATTATTTTCTCCATTTTCTTATTTAATTTGGATTTCCATTTATCCAAATTAAATTTCTTCCTTCATGTCTTATTTCCAATTTAATTTTTCTTTTTCATTTCTTATTTAATTTGGATTTCAATTTGTCCAAATTAAATTTTTCGGATACCTTATATTTATTTAGAGAATTCTCGGTCTTCACACTGTTTCACGTGGAGAACAAGGGCTGCCGTGGGTGGTGGTTTACTCCCAACTGCCAAGATTTCCTAAGGTAAAAGAATAGAAAGAAGAAGAAAAGAAATAAAAGAGAAAGAAAGGAAAAATAATTAAAAAAGGAAAGAGAAGAAATTACAAGAAAGAAAATTATATATGAATATATAATTTTTATGTATATGGAGATGAGAAGAATAGAGTTAAGAATTATATTTAATTTATGATATAAATGTTAAATATATAAATATATATGTGTAAGTGTGCATACATATATTATTATATTTTTTTTGAGACACATAGGAAACAAAGAACAGAAAAAGAAAATAAAAGAGAAGAAGAATATATATATATATATATATATATATATATATATATATATAAAGATGTAGGAAAAATGAGAGAATGTGATGTAAGGACTTAAATTATACGGTGTTAAGAGCATGTATACATATATATATATATATGTATATATAGATATTTTGTTGGAATTTAATTTTTACATAAGCGTATAGAAAGCTTGAGCTAGACTTTATTAAGTCGAAATTTCCTTGTGAATGTGTAGTGCGCCAAGAGGACGACAAACACGATTTAGCTGGACACGGAACACACTCGAACTAACCTCGCCTTAGGTAAGACATTTATATAACGTAGAAGTAGGATTATCTTGTATATGATTGAATCTTACGATAAAATGATTTGAATACTTAGAGATTAGATTTAACGAAATGAAATGCAGGTACGATGTTAGACTTGATAAAGTGCCAAAATGGTATGATATTAACCGTAAATGAGTCGATATGGTAGAAACTTATAGACATCACAAGATGGAATGATAGGCATTCATGTGATTCATGAGCACTACATTATACTGCTTTCATTTCATCTACTTGAATTCTTTTACCATTAAGCATGCTTTAGTACTATGCATGAAACATGAAAAAGATTTATTCTTATCATGCTTATCAGAATGCTCGATGCTTATATGGTTTTGAAAAGAATGAAATGATAGTTTTCACATATGTACATATATACATATAAATGATCTTTAGAAAAGCATTATGTACATTAAACTATTTTATACGAAAGATTGAATGTTTTATGAGACTATAGGCACCCTAAGAGAATTAAATTCAATAAAGCATAGTGGAAGCCGCCTAATTGGAGATTACTCATTAGGCATAGAAGCTTGTCCGATAATAGTCGTGAACATGTCTCAGTCTTGCCTGATCAGTGGGTCTGAGAGATATGAGGTCTATTGTAAAAACTACAAACTTTGCACCATATTAGTGAATAAATTAAGAGACATAGAATAAGCTTGAAAACTATGATATACTTTGTAATTTCCATTATTCCACGTAATGAGAATGAAATTATAAGTTTAGTCAATTTAGTAACAAATGGTCCTTAAGATGAATTAGAAATCTTATAACTAAGTTCAAGAATTATATAAGAACAAATCATCATCATCATCATCATTAGAGCCTTTATCCCAATAGATTGGGGTAGGCTAATGAACCAATATCTAAAATCATGTTAGATCGTCTTATATAAGAACAAATAAATGCATATATTCCATAATATATATGTATATTTGTTTTAATAAAACGAAGGACACAAGTATACTAAAGGAAATGTAGTATACATGAATATTAAAATATTTAAAATAAAATAAGGAATTCATACATATATACTTATTAAGTGTTAAATATGTATATATATCGATATATGTAAATTTTAAGATAAAGGAGGTATATATATAGATATATATACATACCTCCACTAAAAATATATTAGACATAAAATATATATTTATCTATATTTAGATAAGTAAAAATATATATTATATATGTAATACTTGAAATAGATATACACATACTTATTATATATACGGAAATACAACAAAACAAATAAATATATATATATATATATATATATATATATATATACGAATACATATATATTAGTTATATATATATATATATACTAGTTATGTAACTATAATTATATATTATAAAATATAAATAATTCTGTTAGGAATAAAAAAAATTTAAAAAAAAAACAGATTTAAAATATAAAATAAAATAGATTAAATAATAGGCTTAGTGGAGTCTGATGGGACTTTTTCCCATCAAACCCCACTAAGCACAGCCCCATCGTTCATCAGGATCATCACCATCAGAAGGCTTATCAAGGAAAGCTACAGACTTAAGAAAAATAGAAGTAGTCTCTGCCAAAGTCAGACCAAAAAGCTAAGGAAATTGAAAATGAAATGGGAAAGTAAGTGAGGCACGAGAAAGAGAGAGAGAGAGCTGAAAGTTGAGCTACAACGTGAAGGAGTGGAGAAGGAGATCTCGGCAAGGAAGAGGAAAGGAAGAAGAAAAGCGTGAAAGGGCTGTTCGCTGATCTCTCTTTGGATATTATCGAGGTTGAAGCTGCCAAGAAGAGGAAGGAAATGTAAGCTTCAGGCAAGAAAGAAACAGACGCCGACTGAAGTAGCGACAGCCATGAAGGGAAAATCAAGGAGATGCAAGGAAAGGTAATTCGTTTTTATTTTCTTTTGCAAAACTAGATCAGTGGCTTGAATGCTATGGAATTCCTTGGTAATTAAGGACATTTAACTGGTGCTAAAACGAGGGAGTAATGGTCTGATAAGGACGCATAAAATAAGGAAGACATTTTTGGATGTTGACAAAGCACCGATCAAGTGATTTATTGGCTAAAGGAAGGAAGACAAAATATGTGAAAGAGAGGCTTTTAACATGGGGTTGAAAGGAGCTGGTGCTAAGCTCTAAAATGGAGTCATGAACGGGACAGCAAATGGGGTAGAATGTAGTGCTAAAATAAGGCTGAAAAATTTGGTGTTGAGCTGTGATTGACGGGCTGCTGGAAGCAAGGATTCTAGCTGACAATGTGAGGCTTTTCGGTTGGCATTTTAGAAGACTGAAAGTGTGAATTCTGTACTGAGTTAGAACTCTTGATGAGGTTGAAACAAAGTTGGAACAAGATGCTGAAAACAGTAGCCTTTGAAACTAAGAATGATGGCTGCTTAAATGTGTCTTTAAGTTAGCCGAATAGTGACAAATAGATTATTAAAAGGCTGAGTTTAAGGCTGTTTCAAAGGCTGGAATAGAGGCTTTGTAAAGGTAGTAAACAGGATCGAAATGTTGGCTTTTGGTAGACTGTTTTAGGGTTCGGTTATGGGTTAAAGCAGTGGAAGAGGGCTGACGTTAAAAGTTATTTTTGGGTTTTAGTTTGGGGGTTACCTTGCAACGTTGGAGTGGCATTTCTCTAAGGCTGGAACAGTGCATTTTTTTTATGTAAATATCATATGAATAAATACAAGACCTTGGAGCATTGAGGTAGAAGCTTGGAAATTTTAAAAGGGTAAGACTTCTTTGCTTTAAGTCTTAATTTTATACACATGTATGTATAGATTTATATAAATATACATACATATCACTAGTATGATAATGATAAGTTAATTATTGGCATGGGTTTTAATTGAACACTTTAAGGAGAAGAAGCAATATGAAATTCGGTGGAAGAAGTTTTATTATTATTTTTTAAAGGTACGAAACCATACATCGGTTTAGGATGGATACAAGTATATAAATATATACACACACATGCAAATTAATGTCATTAGTATGATAAATAGAATATAAATGAATAAATTCTCAATGTACAAGTGGCTGCGATTTATTTTGCTCTAAGATAAATTATTGAGACTGATAGAGATATGGATAAATATATAAATATATATGTATGTATATACATATATCATGATGATCAATATGTTATGTGTTATTAAAAGTGATATAAATGTATAAACATATATTTATTTATACGTAATAAATATTGATAAGGAGAAGAAAAGAGATGAGCATGGGTAAATATATATATATATATACCTATAATATATGTATATAATGGAATATACACGGGTATAAATACATAGGTATTTGAACATATATGAATATATGTGTACGTAAGGACCTAGACCATGAGCATATTGCGACTAACAATTAGGAGATAGTTTCGGATTAATAGTTAATTGTAATTAATAGCGTTTTTAAGATCTTTGTTTTAAGTATGTGATTAAACATAATGATAAAAACTTATTGAAATGTTAATGGATTATGTGTAGTGAATCGGAACGGTTGAGGACTTAATTTCGGATTCCAAAAGGTCAGGAAGAAATGATTAAACCGCGAGGTAAGTGGGTTAAATAAATCTTACTAGTATCATCTCGTAAGAGATGAAAGAATCCTCATTAAATAATTAATTAAATTTATATAGGATATTGGTTGGATATTACGGGTAAGACAAATAGAATAAGTATGGTAAGATTTTTAAATCGAACATAATGTGCCTGTGAAATGTGCTTATTTGAAAAGTGATTTTTGTTGTGAATGGTGTAATGTGTTATGTGTTATGGCTCTCTTATGATTACTGAACATGTTAACATATTGTTATGCTTTGAGTATGGACATGTGATTTGAGTGCTAAATATACATATCGCTTCCGATGTTGAGTCAATGGACCCTAATCAGCACATAGTTATATTTGTCGAAAGCTAGGAAAACTAAAGGCCCAACCGAGCAAAGACTCGAATTCCGAATCGTGGGAGCCACCTCTAGAGTCCTTCGGGAACTAAGTGCTACACGAGTTTCGATGTACTAAAGGTCCAACCGAGCAAAAACTCGAATTCCGAACTGTGGGAGCCACCTCTAGAGTCCTTTAGGAACTAAGTGCTACACGAGTTTCGATGTACTAAAGGCCCAACCGAGCAAAGACTCGAATTTCGAACCGTGGGAGCCACCTCTAGAGTCCTTCGGGAACTAAGTGCTACACGAGTTTCAATGTACTAAAGGCCCAACTGAGCAAAGACTCGAGTTCTGAAACGTGGGAGCCACCTCTAGAATCCTTCGGGAACTAAGTGCTACACGAGTTCCAACGAAATATAAAAGTCATAGGATATTGTGATGATAAGTGATTGTGATTCGTGAATGTGACGAATGTCGAAGGATGAAACAGATCTGAGGCATATGACATACAACGTGTCATTATTGGATTGTGTTTGTACATGTCATTTGAATATATGCTACTTGAATATTTGTTTCTTTCGATTATTGGATTATGTTATATATGCCATTTGAACATGTGCGACTTGAACGTTCGTTTCTTTCGATTATTGGAATTATATTATATATGCCATTTGAATATGTACTACTTGAATGTTCGCTCTTCCACACTTAATTATACTGATAAAGAGAATGATATTTTGTGAAATCAAGGATGAAATGTAAGCATGAACAAGTTTATTACATTTGTGCACTTACGGAATGATAATAAACCTTAGTATAATCCATACATGCTAATTTACAATAACTCAAGCATGTATGATCGTGTTTTACGATATGAGCCTAGTATGTTTTATTTAAACTACTTACTGAGCCGTGGATTGCTGACCCCTTAATTTAACAACTGCAGATCATACGAGTTGATAGCCGGCTCAGGCTTCGCGTAGGCTCTCGGGAAACCGTACCTAGTAGTGGTATTCCTTTGTGTTCTCCGGAGCTAGCATTTTGTATTTTGAGGTATACTGCTAGTATATCATTTTGATAATCATGTGTACGTTAAATTTCACAGTACTAGGAAGGTATACGGGATGTAACCTTGGATTGCACTAGATGATTATGTGAGTCTAGGTGGTTATCGAGTCTGATCCTGGTCCAAATGTATATTTTAAACTATATATAGATTAAGTGATATAAGTGAACTTAGTAATGACTCAACTCTTGAGATCCTTGAAATACATGATTGCATGAAACTGTGGAGAAACACCAGCTGGTTGTGTTATGTGAATTGAAGTGTGTTTAATGGAGGAAATTCTACCTGGGGAAATTGAAAAAATACAAAGGGGAGGTTTTCGACCTGTTTCTTTTGGGAATAGTAAAATAAGACGATAATCATAAGAAAAACCTCCTTGAGAAACGTGACATAGCTCGAGAAATAATATGAGTAAGATAGGATTGGATTTAGATACTACACTAACACTGAATACAAACCGTAAGTAGAGAAAGAAAAATTTGGTTCGAAATTTTCATAAGAAATCAAGTAAGTGTTAAGCGGACGTCATTGGCCTTCGGGTCGTGACAGATTAAATGGTATCAGAGCCTGGTTTGTCTAGTACGTGTTAGTGTAGTTTAGACCGTCTGTAGTGTTACATCCCATGTACTGTGAAATTTATGTTTGGAAATTACTCATTTATTGACTTATACTGAGATCGATCTACTCTTGGTATAGTTCGTTTTTAATTCGAATTAGAATGAGGAGGATTGGATGTAAAGGTGGGCCCGAAAGGCCACCTCGGAGGTCGACGATGCAACCATCGACTCCATTACCCTCATATGCTGGACATGTAATAGGCTATATATAAAGTTCGAAACTTTAAGTCATCTATTGTATACTAGCACTCCATTCAAGGAAGTCTTAGATGAGAGAGAGTGCTTATTATCAGTGTAAAGTGAAGGTCAGAAATAAAAAAAACCTAATAGTAGATCCAATATTGTTGCACTTTTACGAAATTGGTTTCATTTTGGGTATAGACTGGATAGTTACCCATAGTACTGTCAATGCCTGAATGTTAAATGCTCAATAAGTGCAGAAAACTATTCTAAATGCATGTGTTTTGCATTGAAATTAAATGATAACAAGGTGCATAAAACAGTTTAGTTGTGGATGGTTTGAAGCCTCAAGAAGTGAGACAATGGCCTATAAGGTAGTGTGATGTACGACAAGAATTGAAAAGAGCACAATAGCCAATAGGTAATATTTGGTTGTGGAGATTGAGATGGTATGCCTGTCGAGGCTTAAGAATTTCGTCTGATGGAATTAATTGTGAAGTAATCTAGCATAGTTGGATTAAGATAGGTCATGCAATGATCTGAGATGATTGATTGGAATATAGTTTGCTTTGAAAGAGATAGAATTATTGCATCTTATATGATTGATGCAGAAATAGGTATTGATTGAAAGATGCAAGAGGAATTCGTTGATATGGAATTGCAGAAACGTATGATGGGTACTATGAGGCTTTTGATAGAACAATAATAAAAATAAAATTTGATGTTAAGAGATAAGAGACTATGAAAATTGTGGAATGAGTTTGGATACATGAGAATTGTGTTGAGATATAAATTTGAGTTATGATAGTGCATCCTAAGAATAGTATATATATGTGATCAAGCATTATAGTAAGGGACATGTATGAGAGTTACATAGAATGATTCACATGAAATGATTTACATGAAATGTTTTAAATTGCATAAAATATAGATTTATTCCAAATGCATATGATGTTCTAATTATTTTAATTTGCATAAAGTCTTAATATGTTTTTAAATAGCATAAATGATATTTTAAATTATTTTTACATAAACGATTTATTATTTATTTATGTACCAACGAGTTATTGGTATATTTAAAGTTTTCAATGAGTTTTTAATGAGTTTTATTGCTTCCAAATTTAATAATCATCCTTTTATATGATTTATGAAAATGTTTTGAGACAGTTACTCCTCAGTGATCATGCATACTGAGTGTATATGATTACGAGATCCTGATCAAGTCCGCAGATTTATGATTGTGGGAAATGGTCAAACCCACAGGTTTTCACAGTGAGCACCTGACCCGTGCGAACTGTGACTGTCAACGATAGCCACTGGTTACTGATTTTCCCTCTAGGAATACTGTATCATGCATGATTCTATTGGATGTGACTGTCTCCACTGAACTGAATGTGGAATGATTGGATATTAAAATGATTTAAATATTGATTCGTTGATTAAAAAAATAAATAAAATAAAATAAAATTTTGTCTAACTTCCTTATGGATTTAAGAGATGTTCAAGATCTCGTACATGTTGAGAAGTGTATGGCCTTCAGAAAACAATGTGATTTAGAAAATATGTGAATTGGAGATTACATGAATTTCAAATTATTTGACTATTGAAGTTTGCCTCTTTGAATTACATGGACCTTGAGAGTCTAATGAATTGAACCTTATGATTTTGAACTATGTGGATTCAGAACTTACAAGGCTCTTCAGATTTCTCACTATTAGAGTCAAAATGAACGCAACGTGTTATAAAGAGGTCTTTAAATGGAAATTTGAGATCATTAGAGCATGTCGTGTAAGATAATAAATTGATGTAGAAGTTAAGATTATGTGAAATAAGAAACTAGAGACCATCATGTCTTGGCATTGGTCTTAACTCAGTTTGATAGTTTCTAAATTATAAGAGGATAAAAGGTCACAATGTGTGATCTAATGAGATATGTCCAATTCGGTGGACCTATTGAGTATTAAGCTTTGAAATTGATACGAGAACGATACGATCTTTAAGATAAGTGATAATATGGAAAACTATTCTTCAAATTACAGGGCTTTAATATGATATGAGATAGAGATAATGATAGAGAAAAGCTCCCTCATATGTTGGGAGGACATTGATCAATGCAGGAATAACTTAAAAAGCAGCTACGAGAGTTGCTAGAGAAGGGTTTTACACACCCAAGGGTATCACCATAAAGGCTCCGGTATTGGTAGTGAAAAAGATAGACGATAGCTTGAAATTGTATATAGATTATAAGCAGTTAAATCAGGCGACAGTTAAGAATAAATAACTGCTACCTATGATTAATGACCTATTGGATGAGCCAATTTATAAGATTGATTTGAGATTGAGACGATGAAAGTAAGAATTATGCTTGTGATGTCTTATACACTAAGAGTACATTTACTTATGTAATTGTATACATATACATTTGTGTATTGCAAAGGTAAGAGTTAAGATTATGCTATTATGTGGATTGTTGAGGAAGTGAAATACTCATGTGGGGATGGATTGGAATTGAAGCGTATGATTTTATCATACTATACAATGGCTGGTGCAAATGAATTGTCTGTAAGAAAGTGGAAACCTGATCATGAGTGAAAATAATCAATGATTACAGAACGTGGAGTACTTGTGGTGAACTACTTTCTTGTGGAAAAGTGAATTATGACCCATCGAGTAAATTAAGTGGAAAAAAAAACTTGGAGTGTGACCTTGTGGAAATAGGCTACATAGGTTAGTTACTCTATGACACTACGATAATGAGGTCTTGTAAACAGTATTTGTGATATGCATGAGGAGTGTTGTGATTCACCGAGTATAATGGTCATTGTAAGGTGACTTTTGTGTCTTGAAGTATTTTTGAGAGATGGTTAATTGATGTGTGACAAGTTCATTGAGGCCATGGTGAATTGTTAATTTGATTATTGTTGTGGTAACAAGATTGAGAAAATAGTGAATTACGACATTTTGTGGTTCTTCCTATGTAGGATGCTTATGTAAAAGTACATGTTTATAAATATTGTGTGCTCCCATTGACTAATGAGCGCATATTAACTTGTATAGTGCATAAGAAACGTAGATACAAGATGTAAATTATTGACTTTGTTGATATAACATGTGACGAATGTATTTAGCATAATGTGGAAATCATGTTGAGGTGATTTGAGATAGATGATTATAGCGGTGACAGGCATCCTGGATAGTTCTATACTTATGAGTGCATTCCAGATAGTGAGGTCCTAAAGAGAAATAATGAAAGAGGCACACAATTCCAGGTACACGATGCACACGGGGGACACGAAGATGTATTAGAATGTGTGCAAAGTGTACCATTAGACTTATACGAAGAAAGATATTCACTCCGGAGATTGTAGAGAAAGCTTCCAAAGATGTGAGATTGATATGTGATAGATTGAGGATAGCCCAAATTAGACAGAAAAGTTATGCCGACTGTTAGAGGAGACCTTTAGAGTTTCAAGTGGGTGATAAAGTGTTTTTGAAAACCTCTCCGTCTAAAGGCATAATGAGATTTGGCAAGAAAGGGAAGTTAAGCTCTCGATACATTGGTCCGTTTGATATACTAGAGAGGATTAGTGACGTAGCATACCGACTAGCATTACCACCAGAGCTATCGGGTGTGCATAACGTCTTTCATGTGTCGATGCTAAGGAAATACACATTCGGACCCATCCCACGTTATCGAGTGTGAGCCTTTGGAGATCAGGGAGGACTTAAGCTATGTCGAGAGACCTATTCGGTTCTTAGACAGGAAAGATAAGGTATTGAGGTCTAAGACAATCCCTTTAGTCAAAGTACTTTGGCAACACCACGCTTCAGAGGAAGCCACATGGGAGTTGGAAAGCTTAATGAGAGAGAAGTACCCTCACCTATTTCAGCTAGACATGGAAAAATTTGGAGGACCAAATTTCCTAAGGTGGGGAGGATGTAAAAACTACAAACTTTGTACCATATTAGTGAATAAATTAAGAGACATAGAATAAGCTTGAAAACTACGATATACTTTGTAATTTCCATTATTCCACGTAATGAGAATGAAATTATAAGTTTAGTCAATTTAGTAACAAATGGTCCTTAAGATGAATTAGAAATCTTATAACTAAGTTCAAGAATTATATAAGAACAAATCATCATCATCATCAGAGCCTTTATCCCAATAGATTGGGGTAGGCTAATGAACCAATATCTAAAATCATGTTAGATTGTCTTATATAAGAACAAATAAATGCATATATTCCATAATATATATGTATATTTGTTTTAATAAAACGAAGGACACAAGTATACTAAAGGAAATGTAGTATACGTGAATATTAAAATATTTAAAATAAAATAAGGAATTCATACATATATACTTATTAAGTGTTAAATATGTATATATATCGATATATGTAAATTTTAAGATAAAGGAGGTATATATATAGATATATATTCATACCTCCACTAAAAATATATTAGACATAAAATATATATTTATATATATGTAGATAAGTAAAAATATATATTATATATGTAATACTTGAAATAGATATACACATACTTATTATATATACGGAAATACAACAAAACAAATATATATATATATATACGAATACATATATATTAGTTATATATATATATATATATATATATATATATATATATATACTAGTTAAGTAACTATAATTATATATTATAAAATATAAATAATTGTGTTAGGAATAAAAAAATTTAAAAAAAAACAGATTTAAAATATAAAATAAAATAGATTAAATAATAGACTTAGTGGAGTTTGATGGGACTTTTTCCCATCAAACCCCACTAAGCACAGCCCCATCGTTCATCAGGATCATCACCATCAGAAGGCTTATCAAGGAAAGCTACAGACTTAAGAAAAATAGAAGTAGTCTCTGCCAAAGTCAGACCAAAAAGCTAAGGAAATTGAAAATGAAATGGGAAAGTAAGTGAGGCACGAGAAAGAGATAGAGAGAGCTGAAAGTTGAGCTACAACGTGAAGGAGTGGAGAAGGAGATCTCAGCAAGGAAGAGGAAAGGAAGAAGAAAAGCGTGAAAGGGCTGTTCGCTGATCTCTCTTGGGATATTATCGAGGTTGAAGCTGCCAAGAAGAGGAAGGAAATGTAAGCTTCAGGCAAGAAAGAAACAGACGCCGACTGAAGTAGCGACAGCCATGAAGGGAAAATCAAGGAGATGCAAGGAAAGGTAATTCGTTTTTATTTTCTTTTGCAAAACTAGATCAGTGGCTTGAATGCTATGGAATTCCTTGGTAATTAAGGACATTTAACTGGTGCTAAAACAAGGGAGTAATGGTCTGATAAGGACGCATAAAATAAGGAAGACATTTTTGGATGTTGACAAAGCACCGATCAAGTGATTTATTGGCTAAAGGAAGGAAGACAAAATATGTGAAAGAGAGGCTTTTAACATGGGGTTGAAAGGAGCTGGTGCTAAGCTCTAAAATGGAGTCATGAACGGGACAGCAAATGGGGTAGAATGTAGTGCTAAAATAAGGCTGAAAAATTTGGTGTTGAGCTGTGATTGACGGGCTGCTGGAAGCAAGGATTCTAGCTGACAATGTGAGGCTTTTCAGTTGGCATTTTAGAAGACTGAAAGTGTGAATTCTGTACTGAGTTAGAACTCTTGATGAGGTTGAAACAAAGTTGGAACAAGATGCTGAAAACAGTAGCCTTTGAAACTAAGAATGATGGCTGCTTAAATGTGTCTTTAAGTTAGCCGAATAGTGACAAATAGATTATTAAAAGGCTAAGTTTAAGGCTGTTTCAAAGGCTGGAATAGAGGCTTTGTAAAGGTAGTAAACAGGATCGAAATGTTGGCTTTTGGTAGACTGTTTTAGGGTTCGGTTATGGGTTAAAGCAGTGGAAGAGGGCTGACGTTAAAAGTTATTTTTGGGTTTTAGTTTGGGGGTTACCTTGCAACGTTGGAGTGGCATTTCTCTAAGGCTGGAACAGTGCATTTTTTTTATGTAAATATCATGTGAATAAATACAAGACCTTGGAGCATTGAGGTAGAAGCTTGGAGATTTTAAAAGGGTAAGACTTCTTTGCTTTGAGTCTTAATTTTATACACATGTATGTATAGATTTATATAAATATACATACATATCACTAGTATGATAATGATAAGTTAATTATTGGCATGGGTTTTAATTGAACACTTTAAGGAGAAGAAGCAATATGAAATTCGGTGGAAGAAGTTTTATTATTATTTTTTAAAGGTACGACACCATACATCGGTTTAGGATGGATACAAGTATATAAATATATACACACACATGCAAATTAATGTCATTAGTATGATAAATAGAATATAAATGAATAAATTCTCAATGTATAAGTGGCTGCGATTTATTTTGCTCTAAGATAAATTATTGAGACTGATAGAGATATGGATAAATATATAAATATATATGTATGTATATACATATATCATGATTATCAATATGTTATGTGTTATTAAAAGTGATATAAATGTATAAACATATATTTATTTATACGTAATAAATATTGATAAGGAGAAGAAAAGAGATGAGCATGGGTAAATATATATATACCTATAATATATGTATATAATGGAATATACACGGGTATAAATACATAGGTATTTGAACATATATGAATATATGTGTACGTAAGGACCTAGACCATGAGCATATTGCGACTAACGATTAGGAGATAGTTTCGGATTAATAGTTAATTGAAATTAATAGCGTTTTTAAGATCTTTGTTTTAAGTATGTGATTAAACATAATGATAAAAACTTATTGAAATGTTAATGGATTATGTGTAGTGAATCGGAACGGTTGAGGACTTAATTTCGGATTCCAAAAGGTCAGGAAGAAATGATTAAACCTCGAGGTAAGTGGGTTAAATAAATCTTACTAGTATCATCTCGTAAGAGATGAAAGAATCCTCATTAAATAATTAATTAAATTTATATAGGATATTGGTTGGATATTATGGGTAAGACAAATAGAATAAGTATGGTAAGATTTTTAAATCGAACATAATGTGCCTGTGAAATGTGCTTATTTGAAAAGTGATTTTTGTTGTGAATGGTGTAATGTGTAATGTGTTATGGCTCTCTTATGATTATTGAACATGTTAACATATTGTTATGCTTTGAGTATGGACATGTGATTTGAGTACTAAATATACATATCGCTTCTGATGTTGAGTCAATGGACCCTAATAAGCACCTAGTTATATTTGTCGAAAGCTAGGAAAACTAAAGGCCCAACCGAGCAAAGACTCGAATTCCGAACCGTGGGAGCCACCTCTAGAGTCCTTCGGGAACTAAGTGCTACACGAGTTTCGATGTACTAAAGGCCCAACCGAGCAAAGACTCGAATTCCGAATCGTGGGAGCCACCTCTAGAGTCCTTCGGGAACTAAGTGCTACACGAGTTTCGATGTACTAAAGGCCCAACCGAACAAAAACTCGAATTCCGAACTGTGGGAGCCACCTCTAGAGTCCTTTAGGAACTAAGTGCTACACGAGTTTCGATGTAATAAAGGCCCAACCGAGCAAAGACTCGAATTCCGAACCGTGGGAGCCACCTCTAGAGTCCTTCGGGAACTAAGTGCTACACGAGTTTCAATGTACTAAAGGCCCAACCGAGCAAAGACTCGAGTTCTGAAACGTGGGAGCCACCTCTAGAATCCTTCGGGAACTAAGTGCTACACGAGTTCCAACGAAATATAAAAGTCATAGGATATTGTGATGATAAGTGATTGTGATTCGTGAATGTGACGAATGTCGAAGGATGAAACAGATCTGAGGCATATGACATACAACGTGTGTCATTATTGGATTGTGTTTGTACATGTCATTTGAATAAATGCTACTTGAATATGTTTCTTTCGATTATTGGATTATGTTATATATGCCATTTGAACATGTGCGACTTGAACGTTCGTTTCTTTCGATTATTGGAATTATATTATATATGCCATTTGAATATGTACTACTTGAATGTTCGCTCTTCCACACTTAATTATACTGATAAAGAGAATGATATCTTGTGAAATCAAGGATGAAATGTAAGCATGAACAAGTTTATTACATTTGTGCACTTACGGAATGATAATAAACCTCAGTCTAATCCATACATTCTAATTTACAATAACTCAAGCATGTATGATCGTGTTTTACGATATGAGCCTAGTATGTTTTATTTAAACTACTTACTGAGCCGTGGATTGCTCACCCCTTAATTTAACAACTGCAGATCATACGAGTTGATAGCCA
The DNA here is from genome assembly GCA_032173925.1 of Heritiera fomes. Lineage (NCBI taxonomy): Eukaryota > Viridiplantae > Streptophyta > Magnoliopsida > Malvales > Malvaceae > Heritiera > Heritiera fomes. Next base: position 23,136,939 of record JAPDPM010000011.1, read on the forward strand.
GCTCAGGCTTCGCGTAGGCTCCCGGGAAACCGTACCTAGTAGTGGTATTCCTTTGTGTTCTCCGGAGCTAGCATTTTGTATTTTGAGGTATACTGCTAGTATATCATTTTGATAATCATGTGTACGTTAAATTTCACAGTACTAGGAAGGTATACGGGATGTAACCTTGGATTGCACTAGATGATTATGTGAGTCTAGGTGGTTATCGAGTCCGATCCTGGTCCAAATGTAATTTTAAACTATATATAGATTAAGTGATATAAGTGAACTTAGTAATGACTCAACTCTTGAGATCCTTGAAATACATGATTGCATGAAACTGTGGAGAAACACCAGCTGGTTGTGTTATGTGAATTGAAATGTGTTTAGTGCAGGAAATTCTACCTGGGGAAATTGATAAAATACAAAGGGCAGGTTTTCGACCTGTTTCTTTTGGGAATAGTAAAATAAGACGATAATCATAAGAAAACCTCCTTGAGAAACGTGACATAGCTCGAGAAATAATATGAGTAAGATAGGATTGGATTTAGATACTACACTAACACTGAATACAAACCGTAAGTAGAGAAAGAAAAATTTGGTTCGAAATTTTCATAAGAAATCAAGTAAGTGTTAAGCGGACGTCATTGGCCTTCGGGTCGTGACATCTATGGCCATAGATAGTGCTCTAGTGGTTTCTAGGGGACGATGATATGATTCTTCATTGCTAGCTACAGTGAACTAAGTCTTTATTGATAGAGAGATAGGGATTGAGCCTAGTCTCAAATGATATGAAATGAAGTTTAGAGTATTACTTTAAAATGGAAATGTACTCTAAACTCGATATTGATTTACAGTATATGAAACGCATTTTGATGCTATATGTGATATGAAATACGTCAAAAGTATATGTGATATGAATGTATTTCAAAAGTATATGTAACATGAAATGTATTTCAAGAGTATATGTGATATGAAATGTATTTCAAAAGTGTATGTGACATGAAATGTATTTCAAAAGTATATGTGATATGAAATATGCTTTAAAAAGTATATTTGACATGAAATGTAAACGTTTACATATTTCAAGCATGTCTTAAAAGAACACATGAAATGTATTGATACTTCACATGCCTTGAAATTTGTTGGAAAAGAACATGTAGTATAGGTTTTATGATTGTAACTACTTCATTCATAATTACATGTTCAAGATCACATTATGACTTCAAGACTTAGGCATCTCATGATATGTTGAAGCATAATAGGATTGAGTTGGAAAATACATGTAAATGCTGCATGATGAATAAGAAAACGATCAATAATGAATTCTCCTCACATGACATCATGCATGGCATATAGAACAGTATAATTCTAACTCTGCACTTATATAAATGACTTACTAAGCCTTGCTCATTAAACTCTATTTAAATTTTTTAGATTGAGCACGAAGTTGGGGGAGTACTTCGGAGCCTTCCGAATAGTCCCGAGCCCGAAATATAGTCCCAACTCTCCAAAGAAATTTTTGTGAACATTTGGGGTATACACACTTTCCTTTTGTATTTATTACTAATTCAGGCTATTTTTATTCAGTACTTAGATGGGATGTAATCTGATATAGAGAATTGCATCTAGACTAGCAATGATGAAGTATGGAATGTTGATTTTGCATGAGTATGGATTGTGGATTGAATAGCATGAACAAGTGACCAAGTAGGAAAAATGTGAACCATAAGAGGAAATGCTATGATATGGAAATGAACTTGGTCATAGGAATGCTAGAATATAATTAACTGTCATTCTAGGAAGCATGAGCTGGATTTTTACTTGTAAATTTTATGCAAGAAAATAACCTGGGTAAAGTCATAAAAATAGGCGAGGGAGTTAACGTCCCGAAACAAAAATTCACTACATTGCACTTAGACAAAGCAAATATAGGAAATAAAAAAAAATTAGCCCTAATTTCTACGCATCCGTACAAGTGAGAGGCACCGTCGCGGCCTTGGGTCGTGACATTTAGTGAATATTTAAGAAATATATATAAAAAAATTCACTTTATTTCTTTTCATTTTTCATCTCGTATTACGTGTAATTTACATATCAAGAGAATTTTCGGTGATTTCATTATCACCATTCTCGAAAACATGAATATTTTAAAATCACTTTGATTTTATTCATGTTTTTATGGAAAATATTCATTTTCTTGATTTTTGTGGTTGAAAATCATTTCTCGTGAAATAAAATCATTTATTATGATTTTATGAAATTTTCGATAATTTTCGATAATTTTTCAGCAGTATAACGGCTACCGATTGGCTAGCCTCCTGCACGAAAAATACAGTTTATAATTCCAGCCAGTACATCATCACAAATTTCCAACCACAGAATCACAACAATATTTTCATAAAATATTTCATAATTAAAAACATGCAGACTGAATATCCTTACAGTGCTGCACATACATCTCTTACCTTTCTCGAGTCGGCGATCGCCTCGTTCGTCACGCCCGTGTTCACCTCGCCCGATTCCACCGGCTCAGTCGTCGAGAAAATTTTCTGGAAATTAAATTCTAAAATTTAGAATTTTTCCATAATTATTTAAATTAAATTCTCGAAATTAATTTCCAAAATTCTTACTGAATTTCTCAGATTTTTCTGGGTTTCCGAATTTCCCGACATTTCCCGAATTCCCAAAAATTCTTTTTTTTTCTCTCTTTCTTCTTTTTCTTCCTTCTTTCTTTTTCTCTTTTTCTTTTCTTTTTCTTTATTTTCTTTTCTTTTCTTTTTCTTTTTCCTTTTTCTTTTCTCTTGTTCCTCTTTTCCTTTTCCTGGCCGGACTGGTTCAGACCGGTCAAATCCCCTCATCATCGGTTCTTCTCCGGCGGCCGGTTCTTTGGCGGTTCAGTGGCCCCTCAGCTGGCTGGCGTCAAGATGAACCTACCAGTGGCCTCCGTTCAGTCTGGTTCAGCGGCACGGCGGCGGATCTACTCGGTTTAGGTCGGCGTCTTCTCATCCTCCGTTCATCCTTCCTCCGCCGTTTTCCTTCACCGCCGGTGGCTTCTCCACCTTCCTCTCGCCTCCGCCTAGGTTGACGTTAAGGTGGCGGTGCCTGGACCGGCCGGCATTACCGTTTCCTTCCTCCTTCCTCTTCGGCTTTTTCCGTCGGTTTCGCCTCTGTTTCTTTCTGTTTTCCTTCCGTTTCTCCTTTCTTCTGTCGCTCATCGGCTTCTCCTCTCTCCACTGGAGTCGTCCTCCTCCCTTGTCTCTCCTTTCTTCTCCGATTGCCGACAGTGGTCGGTTGCTCCCACGGAAATCGAGATTCTTCTCGATTTTCCCATTCTATTTTCTTCTTCTTTTTTTTATTATATTATATAGTATTTTATACACAAAATACATACATATATGTATATATAAATTTTAATTTGAATTTATATATATTTCATATATATATATGTATTTACAAATATATATTGTATTACAATATATTTATATACAAATTTTGATAAAAATAATATTTACTTTTCTTATATATGTATATATTTATATATATACATAAAATATCATATTTATATACATACGTATTATTTAAATGTACTAAATAGTATATATACATATATATACTAATGTATACTAATGTATATTAATATATACTATATAGTATTTCAATACACATGTATTTGTATAAAAATACATTTATATAATATATAATTATATAAATAAATTTCATATTCTTTTCTCCTTTTCTTATTTAATTTGGATTTCCATTTATCCAAATTAAATTTCTTCAATTTCATCTTTTCATCAATTTCAGGAATTTTAACGATGTTCCCTTTTTCGTAATTAAATTCATTTATTACTTTAATTTATCTCTTGCATTAAATTAAATTTTTGAATACTTATTATCAAAATTTGAAAATTTGCGGTTATCACAGTAGTAGTACCTCAAATTAATTAATGTTGTTTTCAACATTATATATAAATAATATTAGAAACTTTTAAGCTTCAATGCAGAAAAAGAAATAAAAATTAATTTATTAGTACAGGAAGATGCAGGAACCCTAATTTCCTAGGGTCTTATCTAGGCTAGATGAAAAAAAATAGAAAATTAATCATGCTATAGTTTACTGATAAGGATTAGGGCTGTGAAAAATTACATTAACAATGGCTACTCCATTAACTAGATAGAATAGAAATGCATAAAAGATTTTACTAATTTTTTTACTGTTTTCATAAGGTAATTTATATCTATGTTACATGAAATGTTTTACTATTTTTCACAATGTAATTCTTTTTATGCTTAAATTATTTTAGGAACAATTTATTAACATGGATAAAAGTTGGATGATGGAGTCCAAATATTCTGACAAGTATGTTTTAGGAGTGTCACAATTCATGAATTTTGTACATCTCAAAATGGGAGAACAATGTAAGATTCGTTGTCCTTGTCGAGATTGCTTAAATGTGTTTAGTAGAAGTTAAGATGAGGTAGAAGATCATTTACGTTTGAAAGGTATATCAAAGAGATACACCAACTGGATTTATCATGGTGAGCAATCTGAATTTAGGATACCAACTTTCAGAAATGTAGCTAATGAGAGGACTAGTTCAGATGCAACGATAGTTAATGATGATGTTTTGGATGATGGAGTGTATGATCTAATAATAGAAGATATTTTCCTAGAGTGGATGAAGATGGTCTTAATGAGAGTGCTAATTTGGGTGAGGAAGAGGATGAAAAATTCAACAAACTTTTGAATGAGGTGCAATGTGGATTATTACCTGAATACACCAACATGTCAAAGTTGTCATTTATTGTAAAATTGTTGCATATAAAAGTTTACTGCCAAATGAGCAACAAGGCAATAAATATGATATTGGGATTATTGAAGGAGGGTTTCCCTGCTAGTACAATTCCTTCATTGTATTATGAGGCAACAAGAACTCTGAGAGACCTAGGATTAAATTATATGCCAATTCATGTATGCAAATATGATTGTGCTCTATTTTGGGGGGAGTTTAAAGATAGGCAAAGTTGTCCTACATGTGGGACGCCAAGGTGGAAGGTTGTTGAGAAGCAAATTCCATGGAAAGTCTTGCATTATTTTCCAGTGAAACCAAGACTCCAAAGATTGTTTATGTCTAAGAAAATAGCAAAAGATATGCGGTGGCATGAAGAAAAGCGTGTTGATGATGATACACTAAGACACCCAGCAGATGGGGATGCCTGGAAAGAATTCAATAAGGAGAATGGTTGGTTTGCACATGATCCACGAAATGTTAGACTTGGCCTAGCAACTAATGGCTTTAACCCTTTTGGGATCATGAGCTCTGCCTATAGCATGTGGCCCGTTGTGGTTATGCCTTATAATCTTCCCCTTTGGAAATCGATGAAGGAGCCTTTCATGATGATGTCATTACTTATTCCTGGATGAAACTCTCCAGGAAAAGATATTGATATCTATTTGAGACCATTGATAGATGAGTTGAAAGATCTATGTGAAAGTGGGGTTCAGACTTATGATGCTTACAAGAAGGAATATTTTAAAATGCATGCTGCAGTTTTATGGACTATAAATGACTTTCCAGCTTATGGGGATTTATTAGGTTGGTGTACAAAAGGATATTTTACATGTCCCGTTTGTAACAATGATGCTCCTTCACAAAAGTTAAGAAATAAAATCTGTTATATGTATCATCGCCGTTACTTGCCTCCTGACCATGTTTGGCGAAAAAGCAAAATGTTTGATGGTAATGTAGAAAATAGGCCAAAGCCTAAGGACTTATCTGGGAGTGAGTTGTGACAACATTAGAGGCCCTGAAAGATATTAGTTTGGGAAAGCATCCAAACAAGAGGAAGAGAAAGCGTACCCATGAAGAATTAAATTGGACTAAAAAGAGCATCTTCTTTGAGTTGCCTTATTGGCAAACATTGAAGTTAAGACACAATCTTGATGTCATGCACATTGAGAAAACATTTGTGATAATGTTTTAGGAACATTGTTGAACATTGAAGGGAAGACAAATGATACAATAAATGCGAGGTTAGATTTAGAGGATATGAAAAAAAAGAAGAACTGCAGTTGAAAAAACTCTCAGATGGTTCTTACTTGATGCCTCATGCATGTTACACTTTATCAAAGGAGGAAAGGAGGGAATTTTGTGAATTTTTAAAATCAGTGAAGTTTCCGGATAAGTATGCATCAAACATCTCATGATGTGCCAATGTAATTGATGGTAAGATTTCAGGATTGAAGACTCATGATTGCCATATTCTCTTACAATGAATACTTTCAGTTGCAATTAGGAAGTTTGTACCGAAAGATGTCTTTGGAGCACTAGATGACCTGGGTAATTTCTTTTTAAGATTATGTTGTAAGACATTGAAGAAGAAAGATGTGGAGGATTTAAAAGTAGATATTGTCATCATTTTGTGTAAGTTGGAGAAAATTTTTCCTCCAGCTTTTTTTGATGTGGTGGTGCATTTGGCTGTACACTTGCCACACTAGGTCATGCTTGGAGGACCTGTGCATTGTTGTTGGATGTATCCTATTGAAAGGTTGTATATTTTTTACTAATTTAAATTCCAAGTGTTCAATTAGAATAAAGTTTCACTAAAAAAGTTTTATTTGTTTACTAATAGGTTTTTAGGTAAACTCAAGAAGTATGCAAAAAATAAAGCTCGTCCTGAAGGAAGTATAGCAGAGGCATATATTTCTAGTGAATGCTTAACTTTTTGTTCTATGTACCTCTCTAGGATAGGGACTAAATTTAATCAAGAAGAGAGAAACTATGATGGAGATAAAGAAGTGGATGAAAAAGGGCTAGTTGTTTTTACAAAAAGTCTTCTCCCCTTTGGATCAGCAAAATATGATGTCTTATCAGAAAAAGAGTTCGAAATGATTCAATGGTATATACTAAACAATAGTGATGAAGTCGAATCATATTTAGAGTAAGTCATTTGATTTTAATACTAGATTATTGAAATAAGCTAATTTTTTTTCAACTTAGCTAACTTTTATTAAGCTAATTTTTTTTTCAACTAAGCTAACTTTTATTTCATGTTTTTTATTATGTTATAGAAAACATAAAATAGAGCTTGAGTTGCAAAGTTTTTTGTCTATCGAAGAAAGACATAAAGAGCAATTTCCCTTATGGTTTAAAAGTCACGTAAGTAAATGTTTTGAAATCAAAGATACTATACATTGTAAAATCATTATATTTGATTTATTTTTCCTTAAATGATAGGTTACATTGTTGCGAGATCAAGATTCACAAGAAATTTCTGATGAGTTATTTTCTTTAGCTTATGGTCCTAATAAACGTGTTCAAAGGTACACGGGTTGCATAGTTAATGGAGTAAGGTACCACACGAAAGAACGTGATTTCCATTTGAGAACTCAAAATAGTGGTGTGATGGTTAAAGGTTATCATGAAGATGAACTAATTGACTTTTACGGTGTTGCAAAAGATATTATTGAGTTAGATTACATAAAAGATTGCCAAGTTGTTTTGTTTAGATGTGAGTGGTTTGACCTTGATGGTAAGAGGAAAAGAATTCATAAAGATGGTCATTTATTAAGTATCAATGTTAACAAATGTTGGTATGAGAATGACCCATTTATTTTATCAATTCAAGCGAATCAAGTTTTTTACTTAGATGATAACAAGTTAGGGAAAGATTGGTGGGTGGTACAAAAGTTTCATCATAGGTACTTGTATGATGTTCTAGATATGCAACATGTGAATACTAGTGAAATGTTTGATGTGGATGAAGATCAAATAGATCAAGAGATTGAAATGTTTGAAAGTGAACGGACTATGCCAAATGAAGAAAATAAAGGACCATTGAATAAGGATGATATTGTTTCAGATGTCATTACTCTTGAGGTTGTGGAAAATTCTCAAGCAATAGTTGATGTTGCTTACATGGAAGAATCCGATCATGATGATCAGGAAAGGATTGAAGATGACATTGACGAGGAGGAAAATGATTTTGATGAATATGATAGTGATATAGATCCTATGTTGTAAATATTTATGTTATTTTCATGAGAACTTATGTAACTATTTAAGTTCGGTTGTTATGAAGTAATTTTATTTACAATGATAGTTGTTTTATGTTATGTTTGATTATTTCATTGGTAACTATTTTTGTATCATGTTTTCCAACTTTGTTTAAAATCTTTAACTCAATAAGGTAATTATTCTTTTAATATTTTTTTGTTATTTTTTGTTTGATTTTACTAAAGAATATATGATCATTTACAATTTCTTTGTCTATACTTTAGGATGGCACCGGGAAAAAGAGGGAAAAAAAGAAACACTATGGAAGAGCTAGTCCAATCATCTGTGCAACCTTCACTTATATCACAACAAAATAATCTGGTGGAAACATCGTATCAAGTTTGTTCTGCTAATAACTTGATGCAATCACCACAAGTTGATCAAGATTCACCCACTGAAAATTCTGGTATCTAATACATTTAGATTATGAGATTTATATTCCTAGTAGTAATATGAACTGTTTGGTATGACCCTGAACATGAAAAGCAAGTCTGCTACAAATTGTTTTGTATATAAATTGTTTTTTTATATTCTTCTTTAGTCTGTTATATTCAATTAAACTTTTGCATTGGAACTTGAGCTTGCTTGCTATATGACATTGTTTCTTGTATTTACAATTGCTGTATTAAAACTACTGCAACAAGTTTCTTGCTGTAATATAGCTACGAACTTGAGCTTGCTTGCTGTATTACCTTGGTTACTGCATTTACCATTGTTGTATTCATTATTGATGCATGGAACTTTGCTATCTTTGCTACATGAACAAATAGATCAAGACATTGGAATGTTTGAAATCAAAATACTTATGGCCTTATCATTTTTATGTGTGCCTATGAGAACAAATTCTGAATTTTTTTTGTTACAATTTCAATTTTGAAGCTGTTGATGCTCTCAAGGATTTAAGAAGACGGCTTTTTGAGAATTAGTCAAAATAGCTATTCTTATTTGGTGTGATGTTATTATGAACTTAGACTTGTAAGGTCATTTATTACTCTACTTGGTTTTCCAGTCATGTACTAACTTCCTATTTGTGCACTATAGTTAAACTTATATGATGAAAAGATATAATTCCTCAGTGTTTTGAATTTTATTTTTTGTTAGATGACTTACAGATTCTGTGTGGTTTATTGTTGCTGATAATAAATTGATTCCTCACATCTTATTTAAGAAATAGTGAGCACATTTTATAGAGTGTAACTTTTCAATTAAGAATACAAATTTAGGGACGGAATTGTAGTGTCATTTTTTGTTGTTTGAGACGAGGGTATTTTGAAATCTTTTTTATCAAACAGGTGATTTCCTTGCTTTGATCATTTTTTTTTCTTTCCCTCCCCTTGACTTATGCTTGGCTTTATTGTTCTGCTTGCGATTCTGAAGGCTTAAACTTTGATTTTTATCAGTTGAGATTGGTTTGGTCTGTGTTTTCTTGATTTGCCATTCTTTTTTTCTATTTGGTTTTGTTCTGGTTGTGATCAACCTCTTCTAGAAGATTTAAAACAAGAAATAAATCATGTAACCTCTGCAAAACTAAGTTTAAGTTTGTTGTTGTGGTATTTCCTTTTCACCAACAATTTCAAGTTTATAAAATCTAAAACATTTTCATTACATCAGCTTTTTTTTTTGTGCTCAAAAGTTAAGGTTTGTTTTTGATTGTGCAGAGTGAACTTCATAGATTACTTGCTTTGCAATGATCTATATGTCAAGATTTGCTTGGTAGATAAATTATCTAATATATTCAATGTGAAGTCATAATGGTGTATATGCTTAGTTTAAATTCCTTTGCTTCGTTGTTACACACAATTTGAAGCTAGTTACTTATCATATGGAATTAGATTAAAAACAAGTATATATAGATTGAGGATGAAATAATTGTCAAATTCTTCCATGTTGGTTGTTCATCTTATATAAATAGTTATAGAAATATATGAAACATGTTGCAAATAATGGGAAGATATAGAGAATTGAAAAGAAGAAAGCCAATATTTATTGGTTACCTCCAATGATTTTCTACATATAATTTGTTTAAGAGCGGAGAATAGCTAGGGTCATATATATTTAATAGATCAGCTGAATGTTGGTTCATTGTTAAATATTCTTAGCTATACTTTTCTATGCTCTTAGTTGCATTTGTTCTATTTAATTTTTAATATGTTACACTAATATTTGCTTATAAGTATTTGATATGATTCACTGCATCATCCACGCATTTAAATTATTTTTTTATCTTGATTGATTAGCATTAGATATTGTTTTTTGAAGTGTAGTCAATTGGTTTGGTCTATGTTTTCTTGATTCGCCATTCTTTTTTTCTATTTGGTTCTGTTCTAGTTGTGATCAGCCTCTTTTGGAAGACGTAAAACAAGAAATAAATCATGTAACCTCTGCAGAACTAAGTTTAACTGCCGTTTAAGTTTGTTGTGGTGGTATTTCCTTTTCATCAAAGATTTCAAGCCTAGAAAATCTGAAACATTTTCGAACTGCTGTGAATCATAAGCTTCGTGCTTGGTTTATGAAACAACCTAGACACAATGTCACGAGTGCTCAGTGATAATCCTGGTTGATTTCTCGTTCCAATTACAAATGGGAAATGGGTTTGGACTTGGGTAAAATTTTATTGATTGAAAAAAAACACTAGATTTTATGGGATAAAGAGTATTTCTCGTGTTTAAGCAACAAGTACTGTTTGTTTTTGAGTATTTTTTCTCTATTTTTCGTGAATATAAATAATTCTCTACATTCGATCAAAGTGTTGAAGGATGTAGAGAAATTTTTCACAAAAACTTATAAAAGGTTAAATAAAATATCGATGAATTAGTCTAATTCAAAAATAAATTTTTTTAAGAAAATGATAATAATGAATAATCTTTAAATAAAAAATATATATTTTCTTAGATAATAGGAGTAAATGAAAATTTAACCGATGATGGAATTTTAGAATTTCGCGAGTGTGCGATATTTAGAAAATTCTTAGGTGAGAAGATCTTCTAAATTTTGACCAAAGCATTGGAAAATTTAGGGAAAATAATTTCAATATTAAAGATTTTCATTCCAAGTTCAAGAGCAAATAAAATTATAATTTTGATGAATTTCACAAGAGAATTAAATACATAATATATTAATTCGACGACAGAGTCTCTTCACGAGGATGAATGGATCCTATGAATACTCTTGAGGTGAAAATATTTCCTTATGTATTCGATCAAAGTGTTGGAGAAACATTAAGGAAATCTTAAATATTTAAATAAATTAATAATCCAATAGCAAATTATGCAAAATTAATAAATTAAAATTAAATGATAAATTTTAACTAATTTTTTACAAAACATTTAATTAATCTGACGATGGAGCCTCTTCACAAGGACAAGTGTGTCTTGTGAATACTCTTGAGGTAACAAAATTTCCTTAAGAATTAGATCAAAGTGTTGGACAATATCCTAAGAAAAATGTCAATATTTAAATAATTGAATATTAAATAATAAAAAGAAAATTTTAATTAAGCATAAAAGATCATTTAAATTAAGATTGCTTAAAATAAAACGCAATTAATTGGTACTGTCCATCGAACAAGCGTTGTGGGGCTGCTAATACTTTCCTCACACGTAACCGTACTCCCGAACCTAATTTCGGAACGTAGATTAAGCTTTATCCTTAGAGTCAAATAGGTGGCCAATCACACCTAAGTAAAAAAAAGATTAGTGGCAACTCCATAACTTTATATCTGGCGATTAGGTCCCCTGACAAAAATCGTTACGACAATTAATTATAATTGAAATGTGGTGATTTGGCAATGCTAAATTATGTTTATAAGGTGTTTTGCAGCTCGAAAGTCAGAATTTGACACTAGTGTTGACAAAGAGAAACACAACGAATTAAGAGGTAAGGGATGAGTGTAGAAGACATAAGGATACTATGGTGCATGTTTTCATAAAATATGCATCTTTTGAATTTGGAATGTTGGAAATTGGTGTTGAAATGGGAATTGTTGCTAGTTTTATATACTATGTTTTCACTGCATGAAAGCAAGGTTAGAAACAGTCGTTATACTGTTGAAAATTATACAAATTTTATGGAATTATCTTTTAATATCTTTAAATGTTGAAATAAAAGATTTATTAAGTTAATTTCCTCTTACTTATTGAAATTCTATATTTTCATTGAATATCGAAAAACAATATTTAAAATTTTATGTTATTGAATTTTACGTACGCAAGGGTACTGGCATGTTTCTATAATTTATTTACAGATAAATAGAATATTTTCATTACTAAATGTTAAGCTATGAATATTTTATGAATTTTTTATTTTTAAACTGCTTATATTTCCAATATATGTATTTATGGACTGACTGAAGATACATGTTATTGAATTTATCTCCGTAAACTGCTATGAACCATTTTATATATTGTTTTGAGATTGTTGTCCCCATAGTTGCTTACAAGTACATGCACTTTACTGTTACTATAGCTAAGTGATCCTGATCCCATCATTCAGTGTCCTTAGGTGACACTTGGCCCGTGTTCATCTACGAGCAGCCTTAGACTATGGTCATATGTCCCCCTGCATGAGTCTATAGAGTGATGCTTTGTCTCCATTGTTTTATCTGGGGTGGTAAATTCCCAGACATCTTAGGCACTCTCAGGAAAAATATATATATGATATGGATTTTGAATGAAGAAATGTTTTATAATCATTAAATATGCTTTCCAAGTTTTATTACTATTACTAAAAAAAGATTCTTATGCAATTTGCAGAGAAATGATTTATATTGTTTACATGAATATCTGAATGTTATTATTAGAAGTTGTTTAGTATTGTTTACCAAATTATGCACATTTACTGAACTATTTAATTTCAAATGAAATCCTTTTAGTCGGTACTAAGGATTGGGATACGACAGATGTGATAACCGCTAATTTTCTAAAATTAATATTAAATAATTGTAAATTTAATATTAAAACAAATAAATAAGTTAAAAAAAAATAAATGAATTTATTTAAGAGAACAGAATATTTGCGAAAATTCCGTGAATTGAGGAAGTGACGAAATTGGAAATTCCAGTGAAAGAAAATTTAATTGGAAACAAGATTAAGGTTGAAATTATAGAAAATAATGAAAGGAGGAAATTTAATTTGGATAAATGAAAATCCAAATTAAATAAGAAATGAAAAGGAGAAAATAATTGGATATTAAGAAATCCAAATAAAATGAAATAAAATGTGTATATTATATATTTATATAATTAGATTATATAAATATATTTTGATATGTTTTTATATAAATACATATGTATATATGAAATATAGTATATATTATAAAATGATATATACACTATTTTATGTTAAATAAAGACATATGTATATGTTTATATACAATTATGTACATAAATAAATATATATATATGGAATATATATTAATTTTAAATTAAAGTGTGAATATATATATATTGTTAAAATAAAATATATATTATTAATAATATAATTATATATATAATCATAAAGATAATTATATATATATATATATATATAAAAGAAGAAAACGGGGTCGAGATCTACCCGACCCCTATCATTTTTGGGTTAGGAGAAACAGAAGGGAAATAGAAGAAGGAGAGCTGACCCCGTCGGCTAGCCGAGAAGAGAAGAAGAGAAGGGAGAAAGAGCGGCGTCGCCAGCGAGAGGAGAAGCAAACGACGGTGGCCGACAACCGAAAGAAGAAGCGAAACACAGGAAATCAGAAGCGGAAACAGAAACAGAAAGAGAGGAACCGAGAGGAAAAGAGAAAGGGAGATCGACTGTGCCGACCGATTCGGGCACCGCCACCGCCACCTGCACCACCGCCGAAGGTCAACCAAGGTGAAGGGATGACCACCAGTGAAGGAGAACAGTGGAGGAGGGAAGAAACAGAGGAGAAAGGGGCCGAAACCCATCGTTCCAGATTCGACACCGTCGCCAGCAAAAAGGAAGAACGGAGGCTGGATCTAGCTTCGTCGCAACCTCCGCCAGCTGTGGAGACGCCGAACCTCTAAAGAATCGACCACCAGAGGAGAACCGGCGGTAAGGGGAGGTTGGACTGGTCTGAACAGGAAAAAGGAAAAAAAAAGAAAAGAACAAGAAAAGAAAAAGAAGAAAGAAAAGAAAAGAAAAAGAAAAAGAAAAAGAAAAAAGAAGAAAAAAAAGAGAAAAGAAAATTTTCGGGAATTCGAAAATTTCGGAAGTTCGCAAATTTATGGAAATTCGGTAAGAAATTTCTGAAAATGCTTTAAGAAAATTATCAATTTATTTATTTAAATAAATTGAGAAAAATTCTAAATGTTAGAATTTGGTTTACAAAAATCATTCTCAGCGAACGAGATGATGGAATCAGAAGAGATGGAGTACGGGCGCAACTAATAACGAGGAAGTTGCCGACCCGGATAAGGTAAGGGATGCATGTGCAGCACTGTAAGGATATTCAGTCTGCATATATTTAATTATTAAATATTTTATGAAAATATCGTGATGATTGATTGGTTGAAAAAGTGTGCTGATGTACTGGCTGGATTTATAAATTGTATTTTCCGTGCAAGAGGCTAGCCAATCGGCAGCCATTATACTACCGAAAAATTATCGAAAATTACCGAAAATTTCTACAAATTTTCATAAAATCATAATAAATGATTTTATTTCACGAGAAATGATTTTTAACCACGAAAATCGAGAAAATGAATATTTTTCAAAAAAACATTAATAAAATGAAAGTGATTTTAAAATATTCATGTTTTCGAGAATGGTGATAATGAAATCACCGAAAATTCTCTTTAAGAATGGTGATAATGAAATCACCGAAAATTCTCTTGATATGTAAATTACACGAAATACGAAATAGAAAATGAAAAGAAATAAAGTGAATATTTTTATAAATGTTTTTATAAATATTCACTAAATGATTTTTAACCTTTATGGTTTTAAATTATGAAATTATATATTTTTATAAATTCCATAAAGGTTATTTTATGATAAAAACACGGTTTTGAGACTAGTTGGCACCTCTATCATGCCGATATGTAATACGTGATATGTGATATGTAACATGTGATATGTGATATGTAGTCTCGGCCGACACCTGATCAGTGATCCGCCGAGGACAATTATAGACTATGGCCATAGATCTGACATGATTATTTTATACCTTCGAGTATTATTGCATGATAGGACTCGGTGATTGCCACTGTCTCCATATATGATTTATGATATGTGAAATGAAAATGTTTTTACGATATGTGACATGTAAAATGAATATGTTTCATATAATATGAGAAGAAAATGAAATGATTTATATTATTTTATAAAATGCTCATTTCAGTACTATTTTAGTACTACGAGATGATTTTCATATGACATGAAATATGAATATGTAATATGTTTTCAAAAGGAAAGTGAAGGAAAATAAATCTAATATTCTTATTTCAATTTTTAAATTAAATATTAGATTTAAACGATATATATGTTATACGAAAAAGATTTAATAGCTTATTTTGCTATTTAAAGTACTGTACTAATTATGATTGTACAATAAAACATGAAACGAGTTTTAAAGGGAAATGATGATAATTTAATTAATATTCTTTTCAAAGAATATATGAATATTAATTACTTTATTTAAATGCTTTATTTCATAAAAGCATTATTTTGAAAAGAATATGAAAACGATATGGAATAAAAAAAAGGAAAAAGGATTTGAAATTCAAACGAAATGAAATTTATTACTCTCTATAGTTGCTTCTAGGTTCCGGGACAAGACAGGTATTTCAAAATACCTGCCTTACTCCATCTGAATCCCTAGCTGACTGTAGTATCCTTCCTACATGTGTGCCGAAAGCCCTATAGGAAAAATGAAAAAGTTTTTCAGCATATAGATAGCTGAATATCAAGTGAAGCAGATAATTCTCTTACGAGCCATGGTTTGTTCACCCCTTAATTTTAACATTTCAGGTTTTCGAGGACAAAGAGTCTGACATCTAAAGGACTTCGGCTGTGTATTTGGGGACGATGCGACAGCTTGATTTATTTAATAAGGCATGATTATTTATTTTCTGTATTTAGACTTATCTACAGTACTACTCTTTTATAAAGTAAGATAGGGGATGTAATTCATATTATAATTTAATATGAAATTGTATATATGTAAAAGAAAAGTAAAGTATCGCAGACAGCCCAACCAAATAAGATATATAGAAAAAGATGAAAAATAGGATCACGGGCTGTGACAGATTTAATGGTATCAGAGCACGGTTGGCTTGATGTCTGTCGATACTTTTGGAAAGAAAATGTGTTAAAAAAGGTTAACATCCCCTGTAGTACTGTGTAGTCTAAATATATAGAGAAAATAAATGATTGAAAATTGAATTAAGTGCTTAGAAGGGGGTGAGAATTATGAAATAAGGAATGCTAAAATGGAAAACGGCTCAGGATTGTCACCTGAAATGGTGATCTTATAATATAAAAGAAGGTCTGTTCGGTAAGGAACAGAAATGGACTCAGTAAGAGCCCTACTAGTACTTTTCTGTCCGGATTGAATTGAGACCTTAAATTGATGATATAAAGGGGGGAATGAAATATCATCATAAAATAGACCTTAAGATCACATATTGAAGGTATTTTGAAGAGAGAAAATTTTTTGCCAAAAATGACCAAAATACCCCTACCTCCAAAATTTTACCGG
Source organism: Heritiera fomes (assembly GCA_032173925.1). Lineage (NCBI taxonomy): Eukaryota > Viridiplantae > Streptophyta > Magnoliopsida > Malvales > Malvaceae > Heritiera > Heritiera fomes. The sequence continues at coordinate 23,153,675 of JAPDPM010000011.1, forward strand.
GAGTCAAAATAGACCAACGGAAGTTTGAATTGACTGATTTGACAGAGTAATTGAATATGTAAAGCTGCATTTCATGCAAAATAATCTAATTATGGATCCTAGTGGACTTCTCCGTCAAAATTGAAAAAGATTTTAAGCTGCTGATAGTGGTATGAGAAAGGGGTACTGTAAGCACATAGATAATAAGATCTTTGGTTTAAATGCATAATTTGGAGAAAGAAATAAATGTGAAATGATGAAAATGCCCCTATGTGGGATTGTGTTTTGAATAGTGATAAACCAAGTCGATTTTGAATCTATTGATAGTAATGGAGTTATTGAGGGTATAAAGGACATAATATGTGTATAACGGTCCCGATTATAAACTCCCACCTACATTTATATTGCTGATGTGACCCGAATGGTTATAGGGAAGTTGCAGGATGAGCGACTCAGTTATTGATTTTTAAGGGTCAAAGTTAAAAGTGTATTAACGGGATATTTTTACGGGATCGTTTGATATGATGAAAAGTAAAATGATTACTGATGATGAATGAGAAAGAGATCAGTATAGAGGATGAAATCCATAGCAGTACGGTTAATTATGGTTCTATACTTCATTTCTGTTTTCTGAAGTATTAAATGAATATTTATAGAACCGGAATATTTTGAAATGTGTTTTACGGAATGATGTACTGTATGGAGTATAAGAAATTAGAGAATATGCCTAAAAATAGTAAGTGAAGATAAGAGATGAGGAAGATAACAGCTAACCTGAATTATTAAATGAAAATGATTTTAAAATGAATTACAGTAATAAATCAGTTAGTTCTGAAAGGTGTTAATGAAATTATTACACTGGATACAGCATACTAATTAAGATGATCGATATGCTGTGAAGTATGAGTAAATAAATGAATCAAGGTGGAGTATGTGTTAAAATAATTTGAATATTAAATGTCTCTGCCTTGAGGATATACAGTAGAAATGATAGGACACAGAGATGAAATGTCCAAAATGATAAGAGATGTGTGACTAAAAAAAGTATCAAATGAGATTCCTGATAAATTTTTAGAGAATATAGATATGGGAGATCGAGTTAATATTGACTCGATTACGGATACAGAATCTATTTTAAGCTTATATTGGAGAACATAGAAGAATCCGAAAAGCTTAAGAAAACAACTCAGAAAAATTTTTGGATAATGAAATTCACATGTATAGATGAAATTGATGGAAATACGGATGATGTTAATGAGATGATGAAGTATAATTGGATATTAAATCCCTATTATGCAATAAAGTTTTTATTAAGAACAAATAATCATCCATATAGAATTGATGCCTTATTTGATTAATCAGAGATGTACAAGGAGTTTATAAGACCAATATTTGTACAAGGCATCACTAGATGAAAAGGTGGAAACTAGTGGTCATAAGATGATAATGATTAGAACTAGATAAAAATTTTACGAGTTCCTATTGAGGTTTACAAGGTTAATGAAACTCCTTATGAGGTGTATACGCCTAATAAATGAGGCATCCATATAAGGATAAGTGATGGGATATTGATATAATTTAAGATATCAATGGAAAGTAAGCAGCATGGTGGTATGACCCTACGGACTCTCAAAGACAATGAATTATATGTTGAGTATGGCAAATAAGAGATGTGGCTAGACAGTATCTCTATCAAAGATATATGATCTCAAATGACAGAGCGATGTGGATCTGTCTATGATGAAGAGATAATGATTGAGATACGAGTAGATACTATTGTCAGTCTATAGGAGAGTTTATGGGTTACCTACTCTACTGATGTGACTAATAAGTAAAAGGTTAAAATTAGTGGATGAATAAATGTAAGGATGGTATACAAAAGGTTAAAAGAGTTTAATAGTGGAGTACTATACCACTAAGGAAAAAGTCGACTGAAATGATGAGAGTGAAAAGATGTAAATGTAATAAGAGAATAAGTACATGATGGTTAGGGAACACGAATATGAAACAGTTCCCAATTTTAAAGCTAAAAGTGATTTTGTGGTAATCACATGATTATGGCTATAGGTAAGATTGAGTCAAACTCGACAGAAGAAATTTAGTGATACTCCAAGGAGTAAAGAAATGATTTACATTTTACTGCCAGTCATATAAATGGAAAAAGGATATATATATATATATACCACCTCGAAATGATGGAAATAGTGGATTTATATGGATAATGAGGTGAGTAAATTGATAATTATAGATTCAATGATGAAGTTAAATAATGAGAAGATTAAATTATAATTTGATTATGCCATTATGGAATCTAAATTATCAAAAGAATATAATTTCAGGTATATTCTAAAATTAAAGTGATAATGAATATACCACAAGAATAAAAGAGGTAATAAGAATGCTACATGAAAAGACGATATGGAGAGAAAATGATTGTCTCCTGAATCAATATAGTAAATGATGAGTAACAGTAAAGTCTGCAAATGAGCTACAGCATTTGATGAAATAAATATGAAATGAGTATTGTGGATAATAAAGAGCCTAAAGGAGATATGATAATATAGAAGTGATTATGGACTGATTGTCTAATGAAATCACTTCTCCATTATCAACCTATTAGATTCTTTAGTGTCATAGTCGAAATATGATTATAAAAAGATGAGAATGTATGTGAAGTTCCAGTGAGCCCTATATGTGATGGGATTCTCTGAGTAGCTATATGTTTATGGGAAATAGCAAAACGCTCTAAGATTCCAAATTTATAGACAGCACTGCTCCGTACATGATGTAAATATGTAAGCGTAGTACGGAAACGCTCAATGATATGTTGAGTGAGCTGATGCACGAGATGTAAAAATTACTGGACAATTACATACAATTAATTAACTTATTTAAATGACAGTTACCAAACTATATTGACTTGGCGCCAAATAAGAAAGATGAACGATGAACAATATGAATCATATGTGATATGAAAAATAGTGTAAATAGACTTTTATGTGAAAAGAGGAATGAAATGAACAACTCCCGAATTGATAAATGAACTTAGGGAGTATAAATATATGATGGAAGATAGCATGTGGTGGTCTAAAAGTAATCTTGAGGTTGAAAGTGTACTGGCAGTATTACTTAAAAGATAACTTAGAGGTCAGAGACGATAAGTAGACGAAATACACCACCTTTTGGACTTAAGTTAAATTCGAATGACAGAATTTCTTAAGGTGGGGAGAATGTGATAACCGCTAATTTTCTAAAATTAATATTAAATAATTATAAATTTAATATTAAAACAAATAAATAAGTTAAAGAAAATAAATGAATTTATTTAAGAGAACGGAATATTTGTGAAAATTCCGTGAATTGAGGAAGTGACGAAATTGGAAATTCCAGTGAAAGAAAATTTAATTGGAAACAAGATTAAGGTTGAAATTATGGAAAATAATGAAAGGAGAAAATTTAATTTGGATAAATGGAAATCCAAATTAAATAAGAAATGAAAAGGAGAAAATAATTGGATATTAAGAAATCCAAATAAAATGAAATAAAATGCGTATATTATATATTTATATAATTAGATTATATAAATATATTTTGATATGTTTTTGTATAAATACATATGTATATATGAAATATAGTATATATTATAAAATGATATATATACTATTTTATATTAAATAAAGACATATGTATATGTTTATATACAATTATGTATATAAATAAATATATATATGGAATATATATTAATTTTAAATTAAAGTGTCAATATATATATATACTGTTAAAATAAAATATATATTATTAATAATATAATTATATATATAATTATAAAGATAATTATATATATGTAAAAAAGAAGAAGAAAACGAGGTCGGGATCTACCCGACCCCTGTGATTTTTACGTTAGGAGAAACAGAAGGGAAATAGAAGAAGAAGAGCTGACCCTGTCGGTCGGCCGGGAAGAGAAGAAGAGAAGGGAGAAAGAGCGGCATCGCCGGCGAGAGAAGAAGCAAATGACGGTGGCCGGCGACTGAAAGCAGAAGCGAAACGCGGGAAATCAGAAGCTGAAATAGAAACGGAAAGAGAGGAACCCGGAGGAAAAGAGAAAGGGAGATCGGCGGTGCCGGCCGATTCGGGCACCGCCACCTGCACCACCGCCGAAGGTCAACCAAGGTGAAGAGATGGCCACCGGTGAAAGAGAATGGCGGAGGATGGAACAAACAAAGGAGAAAGGGGCCGAAACCCATCGTTCCAGATTCGGCACTGTCATCGGCAAGGGGGAAGAACGGAGGCTGGATCCAGCTTCGTCACAACCTCCGCCAGCTATGGAGACGCCGAACCGCCAGAGAACCGGCCACCAGAGGAGAACCGGTGGTAAAGGGAGGTTGGACTGGTCTGAACCGGTTCAGACAAGGAAAAAGGAAAAGAAAAGGAAAAAAAAGAAAAGAAAAAGAAAAGAAAAAGAAGAAAGAAAAGAAAAGAAAAAGAAAAAGAAAAAGAAAAGAGAAGAAAAAAAGAGAAAAGGAAATTTTCGGGAATTCAAAAATTTCGGAAGTTCGCAAATTTATGGAAATTCGATAAGAAATTTTCGAAAATGGTTTAAGAAAATTATCAATTTATTTATTTAAATAAATTGAGAAAAATTCTAAATGTTAGAATTTGGTTTCCAGAAATCATTCTCGACGAACGAGATGATGGAATCAGAAGAGATGGAGTACGGGCACGACCGATAACGAGGAAGTCGCCGACCCAGATATGGTAAAGGATGCATGTGCAGCACTGTAAGGATATTCAGTGTGCATATTTTTAATTATTAAATATTTTATGAAAATATCGTGTGAAATCCCCAATTTTCTGTAATTTTCCCTTAATTGTATAGTTTTCCAACTTGGAACTAATGGAATAAATGTGAAATTTTGATATATAAATGATGCATGGGATATAAGAGGAATTAAAGGAATTGAGGGTCAAATAATCAAAGGTCAAAGGGGCTAAAGGAGGTGGTCAATGGCTGAGATTGATGAGGATGCACTAATGAGCATTAAATGAAATAGTATGACTCACCCTCACCATCATCATCAGCTCTTGCACCCCACGGCACCAGCCCATCTTCCTCTCCCTCTCGTTGCTTCCATTTTCCTCTAAGTGTCCAAGTTTCTCACCTTGCTAAACCACCATTTCAGGCCATCGATTCGTTAAGCTTCCCTAAAGAAAAACGATCCTTGTCGATAGCTTGAGCTATACCTTCAATATGAAAGGCTAAAACAAAGTGAGTAAGGAGATCTAGAAATCCTGAAAATTGGTCACTAGCAAAGGTAAGAGAAGATATGGTTTATGTTGATGATTTTGATGGTTTGGGATTTTATGGAGTCGATATAGTAGGTTTGTTGAACTTTTAATTGCTATGATGTTACAGCTTGAAGAGTAAAGGAAAAAGGACAAGTGTTGGTGCAACCAACTTGTGGATTGATTGCTAATCGAGGTAAGGAATTTATGTAACGGACGTAGGGTGGCTATGTCCGCATGTTTTAAATTATCTTAACTGTTTTGGAGAGAAACAACGGTTGCTTGAAGTGCAGGAAAAAGGGACATTTTGGGTCCTACTCGTAGTACCAATTAGGTTAGGAGCAGCCGACTGCCTTAAGTAGCAGCCGACTGCCTAGAGACATCAAAAACGCCGTTTTTCGAAAATCGATGCAAACCAGTCGACTGCCATGGGAGCCAGTCAACTGCTATTTTTCCAGAAATCATTCTGTTTCAAACCAGTCGACTGCTATGGTGGACAGTCGACTGCTATGGTGGACAGTCGACTGCTTTTATTTGGAAAACATTCTGTTTCAAAACCAGCCGACTGCCCAGGGGGCCAGTCGACTGCTATTTGTCCAGAAGCATTCTGTTTCAAAACCAGCCGACTGCCAAGGGGGCCAGTCGACTGCCAAGGGGGCCAGTCGACTGCTAATTCTCGGGAAACATTCTGTTTCAAAACCAATCGACTGCTATTTGGGACCAGTCGACTGCCCTATTTGTATTTTGAAAAATATAATAATTGAATTTCAAAAAGGGAAAGAAATTCATTAAGGCAAAACATGGTGTAGCAGTCGACTGCCATATATGACCAGTCGACTGCCTATTTGAAAGAAAGGTTTTGAGAACCTATTTTAAGAAAGAATATTCATACTTGTTTAAAACCTATATGAATAAGGTTTTGGAGACTATGAATCTCTCAAAAGAGCATGCACATTATTTGTTACTTGTATTTGACTGAGGAGCTCTAGTCCAGCCCTCAGACCCGCAGTACGGCACCTGACTAGTGTAACTGTGGGATATAGACAATGGCCATAAGTCTCTTATTTGTTTCGGCTTTGGGGAGGATCCGTGGCCCATACGTGGGTACGCCATTTATTTGATATATTGGATTATCCCTTACGAGATATATTTGCTGTATCTATCATCTCTATTGGATTATCCCTCACGGGATATATTTGCTGTATCCATTATCTCTCTGGATTATCCTTAAAGGATATATTTGCTGTATCCACGATGAGAATTACTTGGTGCATGAATCTATTGGATATAAATTGTCTCCCATCTATTTGAAATAATCATATTTGCCTACTTGATTTCACGTGATTGGAGATCCGTGAAAATATTTGAAAGCATGATTTATTTATATTTGATATTTGCGAAAGAAATATAAGCGCTATGCTTTATAATGATTTTACATGACATTATAGAGCCAAGCAGGAAAACTGCATATAGTGATATAGTACGCTCTTTTACATAAGTTTCTTACTGAGCGTAAACTCACTCCTTTACAAACTATTTTTCATACAGATTACTTGAAGTAATTCCGCTCCGGATAGAGGAGCTCATTTTGGGATTTTGAGATACCTTCGAGGCACGCTTCCTACTTATCCTTTGAAGGTATATTTAGTCGGCCGTTACTTCGGCTAATGTACAGTACAATACTACAGTTTTGTATATGTTGGGGATTAGGGTGTGAATATTTGAGATCCTGGTGTATATGGCACATGTTTATAAATGAAAAATTTTATGCATGTGAAAATGAATATTATACTCTGATAGAAATGCCTAAAGCATAAGAGTAAGGGAGATTGACATCGGATAAACTAATCGATTTATTTGTTATTTGAAGTAAATTAGTTGCTATTTGGTTAGTGACGAGGACGTCACAGATTGATATCAGAGCTGATTCGATTGAAGTTTATCGATGTCAATAAGCTAGAATTAGAGTAATTCCCCAATGTACTGTACTAATTTACTTGACTATGGGTAATATAACGGTTTGAGGTTATATTCAATGAGGTTATTTGATTATGATCTTAACAGAATGAGTACTCGAAGGAGGGGTACTAGACGAGGACGAGGAAGAGGACGGGGTCGCACTGAAGAGCCCCCAGTTCCGTCTCCTCATCCATCTCCACCGCATAGCCCGAATACGAGGCTAGCTAAAATGGAGAAACATATGGAAAACATGTCCGCAATGTTCACCCAGTTTATGGCTAAATTTCCGGACGTGGCCGCTAGTGCACCGGCAGTTACCTCTACAGTACCTCTTACTGGCGAGATCCTACAGCTTACTGCAGTGTAGCATTAATAAAGGAGTTTAAGAAGCTGGATCCGCCAAAGTTCAAAGGGGATAGTGATCCGTTGGCCGCGAAAAATTGGATGAAAGCGGTCACCAAGGCATTTGGGTACTTGGCTTGCACAGAGAAAGAAAAAGTGGGATTGGCCGCCTACTTGCTAGTGGATGAGGTCGAGCCATGGTGGCAGGCTACGCAGACTGTTCTAGAGGCTAAGCATACCGAGGTAACGTGGGATAGGTTCGTAGAAGCTTTTAATGAGCAATATGTCCCACGTACTGCTCAGAGGAGACTACAGGTTGAATTCTTGAACTTGACTCAAGGAAGTATGACGGTTAGCCAGTATGAGTCGAAGTTCATTACGCTGAGCAGATTTGATCCTGAAGTACTGAGAAGAGAGGATCATAAGACCTATAGATTCATGGAGGGACTGAGACCTTCCATTAGGTCTAAGTTATACCCGTTGGATATCACTACCTATGGAGAGGCAGTCCGTAAGGCTCAACTGTGTGAGCAGGACTATGAGTTTCATCAGGCAGACTTTCGAGCGAGGAATAAAGGTAAAGAACCTATGAAGCGGAAGTCAGATGAGAAGGCCTCGAGTGATAGGTATCCATCTAGGAGAAATAGGCCGTATGATAGAACTTCGACAGGTAAGCAAGTCAATTATAAGAAAATATATTGTCTTCATTAATGGTTATATGGAATTAAGTTAAATGGAGTTATGATGATGATACAGGAACTCCTAGATCTACCGGGATCAAAATAGGTGATGAAAAATCCCGACATCCAGTTGGTAGTGCCGCTAGCTCACCGAGGAGTACAATGCCGAGGTGTGTGCAATGCGGGAAATTTCATGGAACACAGCCTTGCCGGTTGGCAAGTGGGGCATGCTATTGGTGTGGTGAACAGGGACATAGAATTAAAGATTGTCTCAAGATAAATCAGAGGGCACCTGAAGAGTTAGAAAAGACCCATCAACCACAATCTAAGACCACACAACCCCAGCGTAAAGCCACAGCGGCAGAGAAAGGAAAAGCGCCAGTGACTCAGGGAAGGGTATTTGCCATTGACAAGGAGTCCGCTGATGCTTCATCGAAGATGATTCAGGGTAAGATTTACCTTAATGATACATATGTCCTTGCTTTATTTGATCCAGGCTCTACGCACTCTTTTATTTCCCCTATGGCTACTAGGAGATTAAATATTGAGCCTGAGCATCTAGGAAAAGTGCTGCAAATAATTACTCCATTTAGGGAATCCCAAATGACGGACATAGTGTATCGTAATTGTAAGCTACGGGTAGGAGAAAGAGAGTCAATAGCTGACCTAATCTTATTAAATATGTCTGGATTTGATGTTATATTAGGAATGGATTGGTTAGCTGAAAATCACGTGATGATAGATTGTCATGCTAAGAGTGTGATTTTCTCCTCTCCCGTTAGCTATGTTGTAAATTTTGCAAATGTAATGTAAAAGCATAATTACTTGTTTGGTTTAATTGAGATTTAATTGATAGAACATATTTGTGATGTGAAGGGTTTGTAGCACACGTGGTTGACATAGATCAGAAACGTCCCACACTTCACGAAATTCCAGTAGTTAAGGAATTTTCTGAAGTATTTCCAGATGATCTTCCAGGACTTCCTCCGGATAGGGAAGTGGTGTTCACTATCGATTTGGTGCCGGGGACAGAGCCCATTTCAAGAGCTCCCTACCGGATGGCCTTGGTAGAATTGGAAGAACTAAAGAAGCAGCTTCAGGAGTTGCTAGACAAGGGATTCATACGACCCAGCGTATCCCCTTGGGGTGCTCCTGTGCTTTTTGTCAGGAAGAAGGACGGTAGTACGAGGTTGTGCATCGATTACCGGTGGTTGAATAAAGTGACGATCAAGAACAAGTATCCTCTTCCCAGGATCGATGATCTATTTGATCAGCTAAAGGGTGCACAAGTCTTTTCCAAGATAGACTTGAGGTCGGGATATCATCAGTTGAAGATTCGAGATGAAGATATCCCTAAGACTGCATTCAGGACACGGTATGGCCATTATGAATTCTTGGTGATGCCGTTTGGGTTAACCAATGCACCCGCAACATTCATGAATTTGATGAATGATATGTTTAAGCAATACTTGGACCAGTTTGTCATTGTCTTTATCGATGACATCTTGGTATATTCGAGGTCACGGGAAGAGCATGAGCAACATTTAAGGATTGTTTTGGAAACCCTCAGAGAAAGAGGATTGTATGCCAAGCTAAATAAGTGTGAATTCTGGTTAAACCAAATCTCCTTTTTAGGACATGTGATCAGTAAAGATGGAGTCTCAGTTGATCCGTCGAAGATTGAAGCGGTGGTCCAATGGGAAAGACCAAAGACGATAACAGAGATTAGGAGTTTCTTGGGTTTAGCTTGCTACTATAGAAGGTTTGTAGAGGGTTTCTCGAAGCTAGCTGCTCCATTGACAAGACTGACGCGCAAAGAGGTAAAGTATGAATGGAATGAAGCTTGTGAGCAAAGTTTCCAAGAGTTGAAGCATAGGCTGACGACTGCACCTATCCTCACCATTCCTAGTGGTTCAGGTGGATTTGCGGTGTATAGTGATGCCTCAGGGCAAGGTTTGGGATGTGTATTAATGCAGCATGATAAGGTAGTAGCCTATGGTTCCAGACAATTGAAGGACCATGAGAAGAACTACTCGACTCATGATTTGGAGTTAGCTGCAGTAGTGTTTGCCCTGAAGATATGGAGGCATTACTTGTATGGTGAGAAATTTCAGATTTTTACGGATCACAAAAGTCTGAAATACTTGTTCTCCCAGAAGGAGTTGAACATGAGGCAAAGGAGGTGGCTCGAGCTACTTAAAGATTTTGATTGTGAAATCCTATACCACCCGGGAAAAGCCAATGTGGTAGCAGATGCTCTGAGCCGGAAGCCCATGAGTATGGTATTATACATGATGGTAAGAGAATATGAGTTACTTGAGCAGTTTGCAAGCCTCAACTTAAGTGTTACATCTCTTGAGCAAAATGGGATGATGGCTAGCTTGAGAATTGAGCCAAAGTTGATGGATAAAATCCGGATTGCTCAGAGAGAAGATGTTCGGTGCATTGAGGCTATGGACGAAATCCAATCAGGTATGCTCTCGGAGTTTGATATTGGTAGTGATGGGATTTTAAGGTTTAATACCCGTATATGTGTTCCAAAGGATGATGAGTTGAGAAAGCTTATCTTGACAGAAGCACATTCCACTAAGTACACACTACACCCAGGAAGCACGAAGATGTATCATAATCTTCGCAAGGTGTATTGGTGGACTGGCATGAAGAGAGACATAGCTGAGTTTGTGGCGAAATGTCTTACTTGTCAACAGGTCAAGGTAGAGCAACAAAAGCCAGCAGGATTACTGCATCCTCTACCTATACCTATGTGGAAATGGGAACACATTACGATGGATTTTATTATGGGATTACCCAGAACAAAGAAGAATCATGATGGTGTTTGGGTGATCGTGGATCGGTTGACCAAGTCAGCTCACTTCCTGCCTATGAAATCTACAGATACACTTAGCGCTTTGGCAGACTTATATGTGAGAGAAGTAGTAAGACTACACGGTGTTCCAGTGAGCATCACATCGGATAGAGATTCCAGGTTTACTTCTCATTTTTGGGAACATTTTCAGGAAGCCATGGGATCTCAGCTGAATTTTAGCACAGCTTTTCATCCGCAGACTGATGGACAGTCCGAGCGCACTATTCAGACGCTCGAGGATATGTTGAGAGCATGTGCTTTGGATTTTAAAGGCTCATGGGACGACCATCTGCCATTGGCTGAGTTTGCTTATAATAATAGCTATCATGCTAGCATCGGGATGGCACCATATGAGGCCCTATATGGTAAAAGGTGTCGATCACCGATTGGGTGGGAAGAAGTGGGTGAGCGAAGGTTATTGGCTCCAGACTTAGTCGAGCAAGCCACTGAGGATGTTAAACTGATTTGTCAGAGGCTTAAGACAGCTCAGAGTAGACAAAAGAGCTATGCAGATGTTCGACGGAGGCCACTTGAGTTTTTGGTTGGAGACTATGTGTTTTTAAAAGTCTCTCCATCCAAAGGGATTATGAGATTTGGCCGACGAGGTAAATTAAGTCCTCGTTATATCGGACCATTTAAAATCCAAGATCGTGTTGGAGATGTGGCCTATAGGTTGGCACTACCTCCGGAGTTATCGGGAGTACACAATGTCTTTCATGTATCGATGCTTCGGAAGTATAATCCGGATCCATCTCATGTCATTGAATATGAACCCTTGGAGATTCAAGAAGACATGAGTTATGTGGAGAAACCGATTCGGATTTTGGATAGGAAAGATAAGGTGCTAAGATCTAAGACAATTCCATTGGTTAAAGTTCTTTCGCAACACCATACGACAGAAGAAGCTACTTGGGAACTAGAGAACTTGATGAGAGAGAGATACCCGGAATTGTTTTGAGACATAACCTTACTTGAATTTGGAGGACCAAATTCTCTAAGGTGGGGAGAATGTGAAATCCCCAATTTTCTGTAATTTTCCCTTAATTGTATAGTTTTCCAACTTGGAACTAATGGAATAAATGTGAAATTTTGATATATAAATGATGCATGGGATATAAGAGGAATTAAAGGAATTGAGGGTCAAATAATCAAAGGTCAAAGGGGCCAAAGGAGGTGGTCAATGGCTGAGATTGATGAGGATGCACTAATGAGCATTAAATGAAATAGTATGACTCACCCTCACCATCATCATCAGCTCTTGCACCCCACGGCACCAGCCCATCTTCCTCTCCCTCTCGTTGCTTCCATTTTCCTCTAAGTGTCCAAGTTTCTCACCTTGCTAAACCACCATTTCAGGCCATCGATTCGTTAAGCTTCTCTAAAGAAAAACTATCCTTGTCGATAGCTTGAGCTATACCTTCAATATGAAAGGCTAAAACAAAGTGAGTAAGGAGATCTAGAAATCTTGAAAATTGGTCACTAGCAAAGGTAAGAGAAGATATGGTTTATGTTGATGATTTTGAAGGTTTGGGATTTTATGGAGTCGATATAGTAGGTTTGTTGAACTTTTAATTGCTATGATGTTACAGCTTGAAGAGTAAAGGAAAAAGGACAAGTATTGGTGCAACCAACTTGTGGATTGATTGCTAATCGAGGTAAGGAATTTATGTAACGGACGTAGGGTGGCTATGTCCGCATGTTTTAAATTATCTTAACTGTTTTGGAGAGAAACAACGGTTGCTTGAAGTGCAGGAAAAAGGGACATTTTGGGTCCTACTCGTAGTACCAATTAGGTTAGGAGCAGCCGACTGCCTTAAGTAGCAGCCGACTGCCTAGAGACATCAAAAACGCCGTTTTTCGAAAATCGATGCAAACCAGTCGACTGCCATGGGAGCCAGTCGACTGCTATTTTTCCAGAAATCATTCTGTTTCAAACCAGTCGACTGCTATGGTAGACAGTCGACTGCTTTTATTTGGAAAACATTCTGTTTCAAAACCAGCCGACTGCCCAGGGGGCCAGTCGACTGCTATTTGTCCAGAAGCATTCTGTTTCAAAACCAGCCGACTGCCAAGGGGGCCAATCGACTGCTAATTCTCGGGAAACATTCTGTTTCAAAACCAGTCGACTGCTATTTGGGACCAGTCGACTGCCCTATTTGTATTTTGAAAAATATAATAATTGAATTTCAAAAAGGGAAAGAAATTCATTAAGGCAAAACATGGTGTAGCAGTCGACTGCCATATATGACCAGTCGACTGCCTATTTGAAAGAAAGGTTTTGAGAACCTATTTTAAGAAAGAATATTCATACTTGTTTAAAACCTATATGAATAAGGTTTTGGAGACTATGAATCTCTCAAAAGAGCATGCACATTATTTGTTACTTGTATTTAACTAAGGAGCTCTAGTCCAGCCCTCAGACCTGCAGTACGGCACCTGACTAGTTAAACTGTGGGATATAGACAATGGCCATAAGTCTCTTATTTGTTTCGGCTTTGGGGAGGATCCCTGGCCCATACGTGGGTACGCCATTTATTTGATATATTGGATTATCCCTTACGGGATATATTTGCTGTATCCATCATCTCTATTGGATTATCCCTCACGGGATATATTTGCTGTATCCATTATCTCTCTGGATTATCCTTAAAGGATATATTTGCTGTATCCACGATGAGAATTACTTGGTGCATGAATCTATTGGATATAAATTGTCTCCCATCTATTTGAAATAATCATATTTGCCTACTTGATTTCACGTGATTGGAGATCCGTGGAAATATTTGAAAGCATGATTTATTTATATTTGATATTTGCGAAAGAAATATAAGCGCTATGCTTTATAATGATTTTACATGACATTATAGAGCCAAGCAGGAAAACTGCATATAGTGATATAGTACGCTCTTTTACATAAGTTTCTTACTGAGCGTAAACTCACTCCTTTACAAACTATTTTTCATACAGATTACTTGAAGTAATTCCGCTCCGGATAGAGGAGCTCATTTTGGGATTTTGAGATACCTTCGAGGCACGCTTCCTACTTATCCTTTGAAGGTATATTTAGTCGGCCGTTACTTCGGCTAATGTACAATACAATACTACAGTTTTGTATATGTTGGGGATTAGGGTGTATGAATATTTGAGATCCTGGTGTATATGGCACATGTTTATAAATGAAAAATTTTATGCATGTGAAAATGAATATTATACTCTGATAGAAATGCCTAATGCATAAGAGTAAGGGAGATTGACATCGGATAAACTAATCGATTTATTTGTTATTTGAAGTAAATTAGTTGCTATTTGGTTAGTGACGAGGACGTCACATATCGTGATGATTAATTGGTTGAAAAAGTGTGATGATGTACTAGCTGGATTTATAAACTGTATTTTCTGTGTAGGAGGCTGGCCAATCGGCAGCCATTATACTACCGAAAAATTATCGAAAATTACCCTAAATTTCTAGAAAATTTCATAAAATCATAATAAATGACCTTATTTCATGAGAAATGATTTTTAACCACGAAAATCGAGAAAATGAATATTTTTCATAAAAACATGAATATAATGAAAGTGATTTTAAAATATTCATGTTTTCAAGAATGGTGATAATGAAATCACCGAAAATTCTGTTTGAGAATGATGATAATGAAATCACCGAAAATTCTGTTTGAGAATGGTGATAATGAAATCACCGAAAATTCTCTTGATATGTAAATTACACGAAATACGAAATAGAAAATGAAAAGAAATAAAGTGAATATTTTTATAAATGTTTTTATAAATATTCACTAAATGATTTTTAACCTTTATGGTTTTAAATTATGAAATTATATATTTTTATAAATTCCACAAAGGTTATTTTACGATAAAATCATGGTTTTGAGACTAGTTGGCACCTTTATCATGCCGATATGTAATACGTGATATGTGATATGTAACATGTGATATTTGATATGTAGTCTCGGCTGACACTTGATCAGTAATCCGTCGATGACAATTATAGACTAAGGCCATAGATCTGACATGATTATTTTATACCTTTGGGTATTATTGTATGATAGGACTCGGTGATTTCCACTGTCTCCATATATGATTTATGATATGTGAAATGAAAATGTATTTACGATATGTGACATGTAAAATGAATATGTTTCATATGATATGAGAAGAAAATGAAATGATTTATAGTATTTTATAAAATGCTCATTTCAGTACTGTTTTAGTACTACAAGATGATTTTCATATGACATGAAATATGAATATGTAATATGTTTTCAAAAGAAAAGAGAAGGAAAATAAATCTAATATTCTTATTTTAATTTTTAAATTGAATATTAGATTTAAACTATATATATGTTATACGAAAAATATTTAATAGCTTATTTTGCTATTTAAAGAACTGTACTAATTATGATTGTACAGTAAAACATGAAACGAGTTTTAAAAGGAAATGATGATAATTTAATTAATATTCTTTTCAAAGAATATATGAATGTTAATTACTTTATTTAAATGCTTTATTTCATAAAAGCATTATTTTGAAAAGAATATAAAAACGATATGGAATAAAAAAAAAAAGAAAAAGGATTTGAAATTCAAACGAAATGAAATTTATTACTCTCTACAGTTGCTTCTAGGTTCTGGGACAAGACAGGTATTTCAAAATACCTACCTTACTCCATCTGGATCCCTAGCCGACTGTAGTATCCTTCCTACATGTGTGCCTAGAGCCTTATAGGAAAAATGAAAAAGTTTTTCTGCATATAGATAGTTGAATATCAAGTGAGGCATATAATTCCCTTTACTGAGCCATGGTTTGCTCACCCCTTAATTTTAACATTTCAGGTTTTCGAGGACTAAGAGTCTAACATCTAAAGGACTTCGGCTTTGCATTTGGGGACGATGCAATAGCTTGATTTATTTAATAAGGTATGATCATTTATTTTCTGTATTTAGACTTATCTACAGTACTACTCTTTTATAAAGTAAGATAGGGGATGTAATTCATATTATAATTTAATATGAAATTGTATATATGTAAAAGAAAAGTAAAGTATCACAGACAGCCCAACCAAATAAGATATATAGAAAAAGATGAAAAATAGGGTCACGGGCTGTGACAACAAATACTTCAAAGTACCTCTCATACTCTATCTGGTTACTTAGCTGATTATAGTATCCTTCCTTTACATCATGCCTAACCCACTCATATAAATCATGCTTTTATATAATTTCAAACATGATTTTGATACTTACATATATGATACGTAGTATTAGTTCTTGTATACAATTCTCTTACTAGGTATTAGCTCACCCCCATCCTTCTCCTTTTAGATTATTTTCAGTGACTCTTGGCATTCAAGCAAGAGGAGTATATATTTTGGTGTCCCTCTGGCGGAGTTGATATATCTGTAGAGGTATACATGGTTTATATTTAAATGTTTGAACTTATATGTATAGTACTTTTGTTATATGTATTTAGACTTGGGATGTAAATCAAATGGAAAAATATATTTCAAAAATTTGTAGTTCGTATATTTTGTTTACAGTAAATGAAAGGAAATAGTTCCTGGGATTAGTTATGAAAATGAATATAAATTTGAAATTAAATTATTAGTTTAGGCACTAAAGACAGCCCAATTTATGGTAAGTAAGATGTAAAATGGTATGAAAATCTGTATTTCAGACCATGACAAAGTATAAGTGAAACTACTTAGCGACTATACTGACACTGAATGCAAACTTTAAAATGAAAAGGAAAAAAATTTTAGTTTATAAATTTCTTAACTAGAATAAGTGTGAGTGTCAAGTGTACGTCATGGATTCCGGGTTGTGATATAATGCTACTAGTGGTAATACTAGTGGCACATGTCCAATTGATAAAATTAGCAAAATAGATCTGCACCCCAAATAATAAACATGAATGGAAGCAACTTTGTCTAACAAATAATATACCTGTTAAAGCAGTTCCACTTCTCGTGGAAACAAGGTGGAACTCACTTCATCGTTTGCTTTCTTTTGTTTTACCTTATAAAAAATTTGTTACTCCTTTTTATAACAATTATACAAGCAGCCCGTATTTAGCACTTTATGATGAAGATTGGATTTTTATTGAATATTGTGTTGATTTATTATCCTCTTTTAAAGACATAACTGAAAGATTTTCAACTCAACTTTATCCAACTACACCTTATTTTGTTCTTATTATTTATAAAATGTTTGATAAATTTTTAAAATTTAAGAATCATGAAACTTTATCTTCTTTTGTATATGATATAGAGGAAAATTTTAAAAATTATTAGGAAACAATTCCTTCTATTTATTGTATTGCAACTTTACTAGATCTTAGTCAAGGTGAGGTAAATATAGAGATTTTCTTTTATAGTTATAAAGAATTTCTTGGTCTTGATTCTATTGAGGACAAAAGTCCTCAATTAACATTTTTGTTTTAAGAATTGTTTAACATTTATGAAGCAGAAAGGAAGCAATTCAACTTCAACAGAAGACAAGAAGAATCGTACGAAGAAACCGAGAGTGATGGTAGCAGCAAAGGTAAAGGCGTCTTGAATGCGATTAAGAAAGCAGCAAAGAAGAGAATGAAGTTAAAAGGAAAAGTTGGAGGATCTAGATCATCAACAACTCGACGAAGTTCTAACTTCAATGAGATAGGATTTTTCTTAAGTCAAGACTTTTTTATAGGCGAAAACTTTGTTCTTCTTCAATGGTGGAAAGAAAATCAAAGACAATTTCCAATTTTAGCTTTTATGGCCCAAGATGTTTTTACGGTGCAAGTTTCTTCTGTTGCTTCAGAATCCACATTCTTGACATGTGGAAGAATTATGGGAGACCATCGAACCACTCTTAATCTAGATTCATTATGCATGTTAACATGCCTTAAAGATTGGTTTGAAGTGGAATCCAACAATATCAAACTTGGAATGACCAATGAATTCGCTGATAATATTTCAGAGGAGGAGAAAGAAACTTCCAAGGCAATCCGTATAAATTATGAGAAATAGGTAATAATCTAATTTTTCTTTTTTTTCGTAAATTGAATGTAAAATTGTAAATAAGTTTAGTCATAATAAATATTTTTATGGACTACAGTCCCATGGGTTTTACCCTTCTAACTTTTGAAGTGGTTTTCCACGTAAAAAATCTTTGGTCTCCTACTCTCTTCTTTTCTTCTTTTTTATTTTCATTTATTATTATTGTTAAATACCAAATTAATTAATATTATAATTATACTATGTTTAAAAAATAAATAAATATTTAAAATACAAAATGAATGAATATTTTAAAAACATAATAAATAAATGAATAAATAATTTAAATGCAAAATGATAAGTTTACTTATATTTTAAATCATAAGTATAATTACATTTCAAATGTAATAAATAAGTTTAATAAAATTAAAAGATTTTAAAAGTATTATATTTTTTAAATTAATAGCTTCATTAAATAAGTTATAATAACTTTATCATAATATCATAATTATTTATCATTTTATTGTTAATTATTAGATAATTTTATAATAACTTTATCTTTAAATTACAGTTACTTTAATTAAATAAATTATAATAACTTTATGTATTATAAATTTATAATTACTAGGAATGTAAACGGGTCAAGTACCCGCTAATTTTGGGATACCCGAACCCGCATCCGATTAGAATATTTAAAAACCTAAACCCGATTAACTACCCAATTATTTTGATTTCTGTTACCCTAACCTTAACCATATAAAATAAAAAATACCCATTTAACTACTTGAACCCGTTAATACCTGGTTATGAAGTCAAAGTTTGACTTTCAAATTTAAAATTAAAATCAATTTTAGAATAATTTATTTAAAAAATTAAGTTAATAAATTTAATTTAACTAATAAATATAAATTAAAGTTAAAAATCATAATTAGGATATTTGATGAATTAATTTAATTAATTACAATATTAATAATAAATAATTTATATATAAAAAATATAAATATCATATTAATTAATTATTATTTCTAATCGGGTTCGTGTAACGGATGCCCTAAGGTAACTACCCGAACCCGTGACGGGTACTAATTTTACTACCCTAACCCAATTATATACTACTCTAATCCTACTTAATCAGGTCGGGTAGTGTCGGGTACCCGTTTATAGAGTACCCATTGTCATCCCTAATAATTACTATTAACATTATTTATTATAAAAATAAATTTATTAGATTAAATCATAAAAATATATTAATAAATATTTATTTTGAATTAACATATTAATAAATAAAATTTTAAAATAAATATATTAATAAAATGAATTTATTTTAAAAAAATAAAAAAAATAGGGCTAGCCGGTTCAGCTCGACTCAACCCAGTTTTTTACAAACCAAGCTACTGAGCCAGATTGATTCAAGGTTGTTTTTGGTTGAACCGACTCGGTTCAACAACCGATTCAGACTGGTTTTATCTACTTGTGGGCCAAATCCGATTGAACTTTACCCGGAACAAGCTCAATCCGGCCCACTAGTAGCTGTATATAGGTCCAGAAATATATGGATAAGCAGGTTGTAAATATTGACAAACATATTCTAGGTATCCCTGATTTTCACATATTGTGAAAGGTTGTTCGCATCTAATTACAAAACTAACTAAACCACATCGAGCTATTGCTATTTATAAACACCCAACTAGTTTCACTTTATGGATTAATTTGCGTTTGGGTATCCTCTCAAGTTAGTGATTGTCATGTTTTCAAATCTAATTTATTCTAATTTTTTTAATGTACCCGTACCTCGCACTTCAACCCATTTTATAAGCATTAATGATTTTACATAAATTACAGACAACAAGAGATTTGGACGTACCATTTTTTTTTGCACAATATCTATATGATCCAATACCTTATTCATTTTAGCACGGTTAGAAAATGGTGTAGCAATAGCAACGATGATAGTACCGAATGGTTGTGTTTATTGATATATGAATTTCAAGCTCGAATTCATTGAAAAATTGTTCCCTTAATTCGAGGATGAATGCGAAAACTTGCCTTTTTTTTGGAAATTGGAATAATTCGAAATTGTAATTTGAAGGAAAAATGTTTGTAAAAAAATGAGCAAATAATAGAAAATTTGAAAGTAAACAAATATATAATGTTAAAAGAAATTGGAAGAATTATAAGTAAACAAATATATGATTTATAATAAATGTAAATATATAATAAAGGAATTTGAGAGAATGTGAGTAATTGAGCTTTGAGAGGAATTTTAAGAGAGGAATTTATAGTTTTTGAGAAATAGAAAGAAAAAGAAATTGAAAACGGTGGCAACAACAATAGCTGTTGGAACCGATAGATTCAATTCCAATTCTGGTTCTAAACTGATCAAGTCCTATCCGATTCCAAGTTAAATTTCTTAAACCCAATTCAACTTGGTCTAAACACAGATTGAATGGAATCGAAACCCTATTAGGGGTTCTGTTTTCGAGTCTAATATGGTCCGATTCTAGGCCAATCCAGCCCAATTAGCATCTATTGTCTAATAGTTTTCATATTGTAGAGAAAACAAAATAAACTAAAAAGGAAAACAACAGTTTTCACCAAAAAAAAAAAAGACATGTTCTTACATTCATGCATGCATTTCCCTTATAGTTTTAAACCAAAGAATTTCTAAAGCCTTTGATTCTTACAAGACACCAACATCAAAGTAATTATCTATTAAGTGTGATAATAATAATGTCAAAATAGTCGGACCAAGACGATCTGCTCTCTATTTATATCCCACCCGTTACAAAGCCCAACAAATGGAAGAAGAAAAGAGCATCCTATGGATAAGATAAAGACGGCCCAAGAAGAGAAACAATTTCTTAGCCTTTTAATAAAAAATAAAAAATACAAATACAAATAAAATGAAGCTTAGATAAAAAGAAACTGCAAAAAAAAAAAAATCATTGGTTATTCCAACTTTATTTCCTAAAGGCAAGGATAGAAAAAAGAGAAATGAAATTCTGGCTCGTGAGTAATTATTAACGTTTCACTAGATAGCTACCAAACGGTGAAAGCAATTAAAAAGGAAGAATGTGAATAATTTGTTTGTATAAATATATTTATTTCAAACCTGTACAATAGGGTAAAGATTATTTTAAAGTTCATTCTATATTTGGCTAGTGGAATTTAAAAATTGCATTGGGTAATGTATTGAATGATTATTCATTAACTATTATCATAGTATCTTCTTTAAACTTTATTTATTTATTTATTTACAATTTTCATAGATTATCCTGTAGCCTATTTGAATAAATGAAACTCTAGTTTATCCAAAAAAAAATTTACTAAGATATCAGTTTATCTCTTTGATCAATCGAATAAAGAATAAGTCAATAACTAGACTGGCACAATTTTTTTAAACCAAATTTTCTCATAAATAATTTATTATTTTTTCTAATTAAAAAACAAAAATAAATTTCATTAAATTGCACAATTATTCTATTATCTATTTTCTATTATAAACCTTTCCTAATATGTAAAAAAACATTTTCTATTTTCTATTTTCTTTTCTAATAAAATAGCGATAAGTACATTTTTATGCCAAAATCAATTAATATGTAAATAATTTTTTCCTTTTTTAATATTAATCCTTTATTTTTATTCAATAAATAATTAGAAATCTAGTTAATGTAATAATTTGTTAATTTTTTTAATGCTTTGATGTAAATTTTTATAAATTCTCATTATTCAATCATTTAAGGGTCATTGTGAATTGATGTAAATGATATTATCTTTTGAGGAAATACATATTTTAAAGAAAAAGTTGTACCTAGAATGTAAAAAGAAGACATGGAACGTGAAACATGATGAAATAAATTAATAAATAAATCAAAGGGACAAGCAAAAGTGGTAAACTAAGAACAAAAGTAAGAATTACATACACTGCAAAAAGAAGATGCATGGCCATGGCATCTTATTTTCCCTCCTTTTGTTTCTATAATTGCTTTCTCATTAAAATTCCGGTCCAGACCCACCTTTCGAAGAGATAGAAATCTCTTTTTCTTTTTCTTAATAACAGTGTTTTTATCCATCTCTTACAGAAATTTATTGTACGAAATGAAATAAAGAATGAATAGAAAATGTATTTTATGGTTGACATAAACGACACTAGCCTTAATCGTAACGTTATTCCGAATATGATTAATTTTATATCATTAAAATTGTTGTTGTACAAAACAACAATAAAGGTATGCTGACGTCGATGTTCGTGCTTGATCACACATGTCTCCAAAAAGCTTCTGTAAAACAAGAAAAGTCAGAGAGACGCAGGGGTGGTTCTCTGCGTAGACACTCAAATACTTAAGTCAGCAGAAAGTTTTTCAGTATTGGAAAGAGTAAAAGCTAATAGTCAAAAATTAGGGAATAAAATTGTACCTGAGGGCCTATTTATAGGCCAACATTCTAGGTTAATTGCTTAAGGATAAGTACATCATCTTGCTGAGAGTTTGTGTCCGAATATAACACAAGTTCCTCGAAAACCAGGAGCATTCGGAGCCTGTCGCCTGCGAGAGACTTATACCACGTGGCACGTTGTGTCATCAGGGATCTGTCGCTAACGGGAGCCTAAGCCATGCGCCATGTGTCGTCATATGACTGTAGGTGACGGACTAGGAATCTGTCGCCCGACGATAGGTATAATGCACGCCATGTGTCGCGTTATGATTGCAGGCGATAGAAGGTGAGTCTGTCGCCAAGCGACAGGTATGATCACGCACTTTTACCTCTGTCGCCGAAGGCCACATGGACCAGTGAGTCTGTCGCCCAACGATAGGTGTTATGCACGTTGCCTCTTGTCGCCGAAGGCCACGTGGACCAGTGAGTCTTTGCCACGTGGTAATCTCTGATGCTATTGGGTCTGGCCCAACACGGGTAGACTTTGTCATATCAATTGCTCCCCACTCTCTTGTTGGATTTCTCCAACCAAGAGAGTATAAATATGTGTTTTTGGGCCTTAGCCCACAGTGAATAGTTCTCTTTTTTTTTGCGATTTCTTCTGGTATTTTTTTTTGCAGGTGAAAAAATTTTACTTTGCGACAGGCGTGATTAGGCGCGACGTTTGGCATTCCATGTCGTGGCTATATAAATTGCTGGGACCCAATGAGAGAATGCATAAGAAACCTCTGAGCAGCCGTCTGTCGCCCATTTTTCAGCTCTCTCGCCAAAATAGTCTTTCGCCTAAAAGAGTCTGTCGCTCTCTCGTCAAGATCTCTCGCTCATCTCAGTGACAGTAAGTGCATATCTGTCGCCTTATTTATCACCTTTCGCATTCAAATTTTTTGGCCTCCCGCAGGTGTTTTTAGTCTTCCGCGTAGAGCCTAGGTCTCTCGCAGGTCTCTCGTACAGTAGGTCTGTTGCCCTAACAGGTCTGTCGCCTTAACAGATCTATCACCTATTAGGTCATTCCTTCGCCATGTCTTTGCTACGTCCAGGTAAAACACTTAAAATCGGTGGTCTCCTGTGTCCTTTGACAAATGCTGACTTAGAGGATTTTAGGACTCGTTTCCCTCTTCCGTCAGGTTACCGTTATAGACTTCCAGTCCAAGGGGAGGCTACACCCGACTTGGTTAGAAATGGTGTAGCCGTTCATAAGGCCTCTTTATCCTTCGGTTTTCGCTTCCCTCTTCCGGAGTTTGGTGAAGCATTTCTTAGGTATAAGGACATCGTCCCGTGTCAACTCCATCCTCATACATGGGCCCAGTTGGTAGCGTTTTCCATAGTGTGTCGTCACTTAGGTATTGTCCAAACTGTTCCTCTTTTAAGCGCTTTTTTCAGAGTTCGTGGGCTAAAAGGGTTGATAACGTTCTCTCTTCAACGGTTGAGGACCGACGAGTTTCCTAATAATAAAATTTTCTCGGATCTTCCCAATAAACTGCGTGGCTTTGAGAGTAAGTGGGTCGTTGTCGAGATTCCAAGCAACCTACGAATCCGTAAGAGATGGAATCGTGATACCTCCGACCACTCACAGCGCTCAGAAAGATTCAAAGCAGAAACTTTGAGAGACCAATTTGGTGAGCCTATTCGGAGGATCTGTTCTACCGGGGAGCGTAACTTATTCTCCCTTTTAACCCCGGAGAATATCACCGCTGCCGGCTAGAGGGTAAGCAGGATCGTTGTTGGGACTTTCGCTGCCCTATCTAACTTGCCTGCGACTCCACGTGTTTTTGATGCTAGTCCTAGTCAGCCATCTCCAGTAGTCGTAGCCGAAGCGTCCGCCCCTGTAGGTCATCTTGTAGATGAATCCTCTTCGAACTCGGAGGATGAGACCCCTGAGGCTGCAAGTACTAGTGATCAATCAGAGGAGAATCCTGAGTGGGCTCGGGCCGATGCCTTTGGGAGTCCTTTCGTCGATTTCCCCTTGTATTCATCCTTGAATAGTTTAGAGGATATTGGTTGTTTTTTAGTTTTCTAATTTCCTTTTTACTTCTTGTATACGTGGGTGTGGCGTTTTACTTGGTCAGCTAATTCCTTCTTATATTGTGCAGGTATGAACTTCCAGGAGTTTTTGCATAGGAGGGATGCCAGTGATGCTGCTCGAGTGGCTCCTGTTTCTCAGTCGCAAGCTGGGGCTTCCTCATCTGGACCAACTCGTGCTCCTTCATCTGGACCAACTCGTGCTCCCTCATCTGTACCAGCTCATGCTCCTACTGCCCCTCCTCCTGTCGCTGGTGTATCCAGCCATCCTACACAAGAGGCTGGGAGAAATAAACGAAAGAGGCCTCTTGTCCCTGATCGCTGTTCGGACGACTGCGAGAGTTCAGAGTCCTAGAGGAGTGATTCAACCCGTCAAGAGGGTGGATCTCGTGTTGCTGAGGATAGGTCTGTTCCTCACCAGCCTAGGCGCAAATACAGGAAAAGGCTAATTATTGAAGCCATAATGCTTACAAGACCAATTTTGCCTAAGGTAGCCGATTCGACTTTGAGGCGCTATCTAGTTGATAGCGGGGTCGTTGTAGGTGGAGAAGACTTCCAGACCTATCCCGGGGTGAATGACAATGACAGCATTGAGGATGCTGGGATAGCATCTCATCTGGCTTGGAGCACCATTCTCCCTCGCGACGAGGTAAGGCTTTTCACTAATCTGACTGAGGCGGAGGATAATTCTGACTACCTCACGATGAAGGTAAGCTTTGTGCTTGTTTGTTAATTAGCTTTTTCCTTTTTAGGCTTCTTCGTCAGGTTTGTTGTGTCTTCGTTTATTTTTTGTTTTGTCAGACGGCTCAGCAAATTGCGGCTGTTAATGCTGTACACAGGGCCCTTAGGGAGCAAGTCGACAAAGACTTTCGTGAGCTTCGAGATCAGAAAATGGAGCTTATGAACGAGGTTGTCCAGCTTCGCCCCTATCCCAAAAGGATGGAGGAGCTAAATAAAAAGAACGCTAATCTCGAGCGAAGGAATGCCGATCTTGAGCGAAAGCTCCAAGAAGAGCAAGCGAAGGTGGCTTCCCTTCAGGGGTACCAAGAAGCTTATAATAAGGTTGTTAATGACCGGGGAGCCATGGAGAGACAACGGGATGAAGCCATTGAGGAGCTGCACAACGTATTGGACCGTCAGAGAGAGGTTCGGGCCGAGGCCGTTCGTGAGTACCGCTTTTCCCAACATTGCTATGATAAGAAAGCAATGTTCGCGGCGGAATTCATCAAGTACGGTTTCTATTTGGCTCGTTCGTGGCTGGAGAAGCATCGGCCTAGCTAGACTTTTTCTGAGTTGCTCTTCACTGAGGAGGCCAAGTACTACGCAGCTCCTCCTTGGACCAAGTACGAGCCCGACTCTCAAGGTCCATCTGCCTATTTGGATGAGGGTGCTGGAGACGAATTGGACAATCTTGAAGGCTCATGGCCTCCTCGACAGCCACAACGTCAGCCTGAGTCTTATGGCGCACGTGATCGAGTTGAACCTTCAACAATGTGTGATGTTCCTGAGACTATCGAGGCGGGCGATCAGCCTGAGTCTATCGAGGCACTTCTAGGGTTGGACAGCGATGAGTTCCAGATTTCTGATTCCACAGCCGTTGATCCTGTGCCAGACTCTGCAGCTGTGGTTGGGCCTTCAAGTGATGATCCTTCATCCGAGGTGGCTCCTTCTGCTCCCCAGGATCCTTGTGCTTCGGTTCCTCAAGTTCCTGATCCCCCGGTTATTGAGGGCTCCGGTGTTGAGGCGGCTTCTTCTCAGCTAGATGACTTAGTACTTAGTGTAGATTAGGATTTTTTGTATTTTCCTCTGTTTGTAAACATTCAATGAAAAGTACATTTCTTTTTGCAGCTTCTTCTTTTTGTTTATGTAAATTCAGTACTTGTACAGATTTTTGAATGAAAAGTACCGTTTCATTCTATAGCTCTTTCTTTCTGTTTATGTGAATTTACTATAATACTTTGTATATTTTTACCTTTATACCATATTGCTCCCCAAGTTCTACTTTGAGATAGCGTTCTTATTCCTGTGCAAAGATGAACTTCTCTCGAGCATTATGCCTATCTTGCGCTTTTTTCGCTTAAGGACTTTATTGAATAACGACTAAAATGTCAAGGTGTTAACCATAATTTGCTAACTCATTTCAACATATTAGTCTGAAAATTTCAATGTACCTCGTAATACCTGGATATCTAGGTTTTGCCTTTATCACGCACTTTTCGTGTTTGAGGACTGGTCTTTGCTCGTCTCGCACATTTTTCGCTTAGGGACTTTTTTGTTTGCCCGTCTCGCGCATTTTTCGCTTAGGGACTTTTGTTTGCCCGTCTCGCGCATTTTTCGCTTAGGGACTTTTGTTTGCCCGTCTCGCTCCTTTTTCGCTTAGGGACATTTTTGTTTGCCCATCTCGCGCATTTTTCGCTTAAGGACTTTAGTTTGCCCGTCTCGCGCATTTTTCGCTTAGGGACTTTTATTTGCCCGTCTCGCGCCTTTTTCGTTTAGAGACTTTTTTGCTTGCCCGTCTCGCGCATTTTTCGCTTAGGGACTTCTTTGTTTGCCCGTCTCGCTCATTTTTCGCTTAGGGACTTTTGTTTGCTAGCTGTTGCCTCATTTCCATTCCTATAACACATAATCTGTCTCACACATTGCATTAGAGAATATAGAAAATGATGGGCTAGCCTTTATTCATAAATCAGATGATTGCAAAACAATAGTAACGGAGCAATAGATGGAAAAGTAAAGACAAAAATAATAACAATAAGAAAAAAGTACAATGTTTAATGCCAGTACAGCTTTATATGGTTGGCATTCTAAGTCTTTGAGATCTTCTTTCCTTGCAAGGTTTCCAAGGTACATGTGCTAGGTCCGACCATCTTTCTGATTTTGTATGGTCCTTCCCAATTAGCCCGGAGCTTTCCATCCTCCTTATGGGTGTTTGTGATTGCCGACTTTCTCAACACTAGGTCTCCTTCTTGCATTTCTCTGTTCTTCACCCGTGTATTGTAATAAGTAGCTACCCTCTGTTGGTAAGCAGCCAGTCTCATTTTTGCTTTGTCTCTCAGCTCATCTAGCAGGTCTAGATTCTCCCTTATTCCCTGAGAATTAAGTTCCTCAATGTAAGGGACTATTCTGGGTGATTCAGCTCCAACCTCTACTGCGATGAGGGCTTCAGTGCCATATACCAAATTGAACGGTGTTTCACCTGTTGACACTTTGCTTGTCGTTCTGTAGGCCCATAAGACACTTGGGAGCTCATCTACCCATGCTCCCTTTGCCTTGTCCAGTCTAGTCTTCAACCCGTGCAGTATAGTTCGATTGCTCATCTCTGCCTGCCCATTGGCCTGTGGGTAAGACACAGAAGATCTTCTTAGGAGAATCTTTAGACCACTACAAAAATTTCGGAAAGCATCACAGTCGAACTACTTTCCATGATCTGCATTTATCACACGGGGGATCCCAAATCGTCAAATTATGTCTTTCCACACCATTGTTTCCACCTTCTTCTTAGAAATTGTAGCCAAAGGCTCGGCCTCTATCCATTTTGTGAAGAAGTCTGTGGCCACAAGCAAATACTTCTGTTGTCTTGAGCCTAGGGGGAAAGGTCCCAGGATATTTAGTCCCCATTATGCAAATGGAGTTGGTTGGAGAGTGTTCTGAAGGGCCGAAACAGGCGTGATAGTTATAGAAGCTAATTTCTGACACTTTTCACATCTTCTCACTTTGTCTATGGCATCCTTCCTTAATGTAGGCCAATAAAACCCCGTACGCAATATTTTCGAGGCTAAGGCTCGAGCCCTCAAATGTTCACTGCACATTCCCTCATGAACTTCAGCTAAGGTGTACTCAGCCTGTTGTGGTCCTAGACACTTCAACAGGGGCATTGAGAATCCCCATTTATAGAGTTCCTCATTCACCTCGGTAAACTTGGCACTTTTTAACTTCAGCCTTCGAACTTCGTCTCTGTTAGTGGGGAGTGTGCCCCCCAGTATGTAGTCTTTGATTGGGCTTCTCCAATCGCCTCTAATTTCGACATTACAAACATCTTCTTCTTCAATACTTAGCCTAGCGAGGGATTCCACTTTGACCATACCCCCTTTGACTCCTCTAGAAGAAGCTAACTTTGAAAGGGCATCTGCATTGTTATTCTTTGACCGGTTTATCTGAGTCAATTGGAAGTTCTTAAATGACTATGCCAATAATTGCACTTTCTGCAGATAAGGGACGTGAGTGGGTTCTCGTGCGTCATACTCACCCGAGAACTGGTTTACCATAAATTGCGAATCGCTATGGGCCGTTAAGTTGCTGACTCTCATTTTCTCAGCAAGTTTCATCCCAGCTATCAAGGCTTCGTACTCAGCTGTATTGTTCGAACTTGGAAAGTCGAAACGTAGGGAATACTCATAGGTTTTCCCTTCAGGAAGTTAGCACAATTCCGGCTCCACTGCCATCCATGTTACGAGCTCTATCCACAAATAATTTCCACTAAACTAACTCTGTTTCTGCACGGACTTCTCGGCCAATGCATTCTACAATGAAATCTGCCAACGCCTGCCCTTTTATTGCTTGGCAAGGCTGGAAGTTTTATGTCATATTCACTTAATTCGATGGCCTATTTGATCAGATGACCGGAATGCTCTGGTTTCTGCAATATTTGCCTCAGGGGCTGATCTGTTAAGATAGTCACCGAGTGAGCTTGGAAGTAAGGCCGCAACTTCCGAGTTACCATCACCAGGGATAAAGCTATTCTTTCAACGAAGGGGTACCTTGACTCGGCATCTAGCAGGACTTTGCTTACATAATAGATCGGGCAATCTCTGTCCCCTTCTTTCCTTAGTAGGACTGCACTTACAGCTTTCTCTCCTACACCGAGGTACATAAGGAGGTGGTCTCCAAGCTGTGGCCGAGATAATAGAGGCAACTCTTTTAGGTAGTCTTTCAACCTTTCAAAGGCGTCGTTGCACTCTTCCGTCCACTTGAAGTTCTTTCTTGCCTTTATCGCCTTGAAAAATGGTAGACTTCTTTCAGCTGATTTGGACAAGAAACGACTCAAGGCTGCTATCCTTCCTATCAGCCTTTGAACTTCCCTTACAGTATTAGGTGGCCTCATGTCCAAAATAGCTTGAACTTTCTCGGGATTAGCCTCTATCCCTCGATTAGTAATCATGAATCCCAGAAACTTTCCAGACCTCATCCCGAATGAGCATTTATTGGGATTCAACTTCATCTTGTATTGTCGTAGCACATTGAATACCTTAGTCATTTTCTCGGCATGTGATTCTCCCTATCGACTTTTGATGATCATATCATCAACATAGGCTTCCATGGTGTTGCCCAACAAGTCTTGGAACACCTTATTTACCATGCGCTGGTAGGTTGCACCCGCGTTTTTCAAACCGAATGGCATTACTCGATAGCAATATGTCCCACTATCGGTAATGAACGAGGTCTTCTCCTCATCATCTAGATGCATCATGATTTGGTGGTACCCCGAAAAAGCATCCAAGAAACTAAGCAATTCATACCCACACATTTCATCTACCAACTTGTCGATTCGGGGTAGTGGATAGGAATCCTTAGGGCAAGCTTTGTTGAGATCCGTGAAGTCCACACACATTCTTCATTTCCCGTTGGCTTTCTTCACCATCACAACGTTAGCCAACCATTCTGGATAATTAACTTCTCTAATGAATCCTGCTTGCAACAACTTCGAGATTTCTTCGTTTATTGCCTGTTGCCTCTCTGGAGCAAAATTCCTCTTCTTCTATTTTATCGGCTTTGCCCCTGAGATTACGTTCAATCGATGGCAAATAACTTCAGGGTCTATTCCAGGCATATCGGCTGGAGTCCATGCAAACACATCACAATTCTCTTTTAAACATTGGACTATCTCCCTTTTTACTTCTTCAGGCAACTAGCTCCCCACATACACTATCACTACAAAAAAAGAGACTTTCAGCGACGGAATTAGCGACGGAATTTTCCGTCGCTAAAAGTCTTATTCCGTCGCTAAAGGGTTTTAGCGACGGATTAGCGACGGAATAATTCCGTTGGAAAAATCAATGTCGCTGATGCTCATTCCGTCGCTGAAAGAAAATTCCGTCGCTAATTAGCGACGGAATTTGTCCTTATCAGCGACGGATTTTTTGTTATCAGCGACGGAATTTTTCTGTCGCTAAAATGTAAATCGGTCACCTATTATCCGTAGCTAAAAATTTCAGCGACGGAATTTTCCGTCGCTAATTCCGTCGCTAAGTTTTTTTTATTTTTTAAATTTTATGAAAATATTCCGTCGCTAAAAGTTTTACCAACAGAATATTCCGTCGCTAATAATAAAATTTTCCGTCGCTAAATAATTTTACCTACGGAATTTTCCGTCGCTGAATGTTATCAGCAACGGAATATTCCGTCGCTAATAATAAAAATTTTCCGTCGCTGAATGTTATCAGCAACGGAATATTCCGTCGCTAATGCTATTATTTCCGTCACTAATTTCTTTGAATTCCGTCGCTAATAATATATTTTTTTATCATCATATATTATTTATGCATTTCGCTACCAAAATGTTAAATTCCAAAATTGTTTACAAAAGTTTTTCGAAATATATTTAAATTTAAGCTTAAGCTTAAATTCATGTTAAAACCCTAAATTCATGACTATAGCAACATTTAAAAGACCTTAATACATAAACATAAATTTTTAATAAAATTCATACATAATCATAAAACATGATTAAAATTCAACAAATTCATAACATCTCTCAACAACCATCAAATTCTTAAAACATAAAAAGAACAAAGTACTTAAATTTCTTACATTATAACAGAGATCTATGAAGAAGGCCCATCTCCGAGGTTCGGTGTCTGGCTATCATCGGGATTTGAAGGGCCTCCTTTGCTACTCTTCCATGCATTACTCATCTCAGCCATCCATTGGTGCATTTGCGGTAAATATTTGAGAACTTCATCAAGTTTCTCTTCTATAACATCGATGCGCTCATCCTGGCTTACTGTTGCTTGAGAAACCGAGAATATTGGACTTGCTGAGGAGGCGGATGACTCAAGTATATCTCTGTTTTGTGAACTGCTTCCAAGGCCGTACACATGTGTGCGGGTTGTTTCCATTCCTACAATACAGTCACACCAAGCAACAGGATCAAAGTGTGGTTGACTGCTAATATCCGTACCATACTTTTCAACCAATGAAGCATTATATTTTTCCTATAAAAAAAATTTATTATTATAAATATATCTATACTTAAAAAGTAATTAAATAATAATTAACATACATAAAACAAAATAATTTTAAATATACGTACACTGACAACTTTTGACTTATTGTCCACATATTCACCTTGGCCAGCATTTTTTTTGTGAGTGCGATCAAATACCTCCTTATATGTAGGTGTTCGATTATATTGATTCCTCTTCACAAGTAAAACAAAAAATAAATAAGAGATTAGCTGTAAACAATATATATTTTAACTATAATATCATACATATGATTTAAAAAGTTACATACCAGTCTATATGCATGCACAGGAAAAGAAATCGATCCACCTGTATGCTTGGTAACAGTTCCTTCTTTTATGGTCAATCGATTTTGCTTTCCTTTCTGTGACTTCGCCTCCCATTCCGATTTGCCCCATAAGTCATCAATCAAGGAGTCCCATATCTCAACTTTGATCCAGCTGGACATATACCCTTTACAGTCAGCAATTCGATCTGTGCCAAAATGTTGCATTGCTTTTTTTCTTTCAGCTTGCAACAAGTCACGGAATCGTGTTTTGCAAATGTTCTCCCAAATATTTTTCACAATAATCGTTTGTTCAGGAGGCCACGCAAAAATTTCCTAAATCAATTGAAATCATTAGTAAAAAATCATGTTAAGTAAAATAATAAAATAAAGTAATGTATTAATTATTTGCGATTGACATACCGAAAATTTTTCCAATATATTTGTTTTCACAGCAATTGGAACACTTTTCCATGTTGGCCAAGGATCAGTAAAATACTCTTTAATTAATGTTGTAATTGCCCGAACAGCTTGAGGCTCCAGAAAAGCGCTGCGAAAAAAAGTAAATTCAAATTTTTTATATAATATTAATTAAGTAACTTCATATAGCAAAATAGTATTATTATTTTTATTACCCGTTATTCAGACAAGTAAGTCGTGCCCTTTGATCTGGATTACTTGGAGTCGAATATCCTTGATTGGGCCCTCTTGTTCGTTTTCTACCTCCACTGCCACTACCATCGGAACTCGCACCACTGCCTGTATTTGTCCAAGTATGATCGATGTTAAGCTGCTCAATCGGTATTCCGTCAGGGGATATACCCTCGGCAGATGATGAGGCTTGGCCAGATGGACCATGTGTGGATGGGCCTTGGTCAATTGGACTATCTCTCTGGTCAATCAGTTGGTCAGTGGGTGGGTCCATCTCATCAGTATCCACTTGTATTGATGGAAATAATTGTGCTTCAAGGTTAATTGCTGGGGTCTGAGATCGTGGAGTAGGCATGAAAAAAGACTTCCAACTCGATGTAGAAGATCCACCGGAGCGAGCCTTCTTACCAGATGATTTTTTTGATGATTTCATTATACCTACAATACATGAAAAAAATAATATATGTATTAGATAATGAACTTAACATTCAAAATAAATTAACATTTTACAAAACATCTTACAAAATATCGTAAATAAAAGCAAACAAAAAAGTAATTAAGTTATTAAATTCACATAAACATTTTCTTAAAAGAAATAAGAGCAATTAGCTAAAAAAGACCTCGTCCTCATCATCATCATCATTGTCGTCGTCGTTGTTGGTGTCGTCGTCGTCGTCGTCATCGTCATCATCATCATCATCATCATCATCATCATCATCTTCTTCTTCTTCTTCTTCTTCTTCTTCGTCTTCTTCTTCTTCTTCTTCTTCTTCTTCTTCTGCAATATTTACCTCTTCATAATCTCCGCGAACGAGAATAGTGGGATTGTCAAGGTCTTCTGAATATGTGATATTTATAGGATGTGGATTTTCAATTTCTTGATAAACCCCATCATTTAAATCCACTATGTCCACATCACAATTTTGAATATTAAATCTAGCTCTTGCTTTTGTCTTGAAAACAACCCACCAATCACGACGATCTCTTTTTCTAGATGGATAAGGACTAAAATACACTTGCTGACTCTGTTGAGCTAATATAAAAGGTTCATTGCTAGCAAGTATAGACCTATGTTTTATTTCAACAAGAGCATGTCTAGGATGAACACGATAACCTCTCTCAATGTCAAACCAATGGCACTTAAAGAGTATAACTTTATTTCCAATCCCAAAATATTCCAACTCCACTATATCTATCAATATACCATAAAAGTCACGGTCAAAATCATTGTAACAATCACCTTTCACACAAACACCGCTGTTCATTGTTTTTCGAGTTTTTCCATATTCAAAGGTATGAAACTTAAATCCATTTACAAAATACCCTTGATAACAACTTGCCAAACGTGCTGGACCATGAGAGAGGTCAATGATACGTTTATCAATTGCATTTCCTTGTTCACGAACCTACATAATAGTGATTCTTGTGATGAGTGAAATGCAGTATCATCTATTAAAACAAAACGAATTATATTTAAATTACTTACATATTGTCTAAACCATTTCGTAAAATGCGCTTGACGTGTTTTCTCCAATTGTCCATCGTTCATCTCTGGTTCATTTCTTTTGACCATTTCATCAAATATCCTATAAAATCAATATATAGCAAGTATATATGACAATAAGGACAAGATCAAAAAGCCTTCGTTGTATTTATTGTATGATATGTAATGCTATATACTTACTCAATGTACGGGAGAACTTCTTCACAATTCATTAGCACATATATCACCGCTGCATCAAACTCATCTTCTTCCAGATATCGACGATTGTTCTTTGCCCGCCCAAGTGGTCGCCCAGGATATTTGAAAATTGACAAACGTCCCATGGGATCTACGTCTCCTCCATCATCATTCCGTGGTGGACGAGTTAGCCTTGTTTGAATATTGGGATCAAAGTATAATGCACAAAATGTTGCAATTTCCTCCCTCATATATGCCTCACATATAGATCCCTCCACATGTGCACGATTTTTCACCTTCTTTTTTAGGCGATGCAAAAACCTAATTAAAGTATACAATACACATTTAATGGCATATAGTAAGCGCTCTATTTCTTATAACACATTGAAAAATGCTCATAACAAACAAATTATTACCTCTCAAATGGATACATCCATCGGTATTGAACGGGTCCGCCAACCTTGGCCTCGTAAGGTAAGTGAATGGGGAGATGTTCCATGCAGTCAAAAAAACTTGGTGGAAAAATTTTCTCTAATTTGCAAATTGTTTCTACAATGTTGCTCTGCAACTGTTCCATGTAATTCACATGTAATTCAGTTGAACATATATCTCGAAAAAAATGAGATAGCTCAGTAATAGCATCCCATATTGAATTAGGTATGAAATCACGAAAGGCAATCGGAATTAATCTTTGCATAAAAACATGACAGTCATGACTTTTCATTCCATAAAACTTGCCTTCCTCAATATTTACACACCGAGATATGTTTGATGCAAACCCATCAGGAAGCCTTAGCTCTTTCACCCATTTACACACGCTTCTCTGATCCTCTTTGCTTAAGGTAAACGATGCTTTAGGTGCGAAAGTTTTTCCATTACTTGTCACCAATTCCAATTCCTTTCGTTTACAAATCAGCGCCAAATCTAACCTTGCATTTGTGTTGTCCTTTGTTTTGCTTTTAACATCCATTAATGTATTGAATAAATTATCAAACACATTTTTTTCAATATGCATGACATCTAAGTTGTGACGAATGAGGTTGGTATGCCAATAAGACAGCTCCCAAAAAATGCTTTTCTTCACCCAATTATGAGTTACCCCAAAACCTTGAGGTTTTTGTTGAGGACATTTTGTCCCAAATGTTAAGTCTTCCAAACTATCTATCCGAGACAACACTTCTTCACCTGACAATCTCATAACCGGAGGATCATAATCAACCCTTTTACTAAATTTATCCCTTTGCTTCCTAAAAGAATGATTAGGAGGTAAAAATTGACGATGACAATCAAAAAAACAAGGCTTTCGTCCATGTTGCAATCTAAAAGCTTTTGTATGTTCCATACAATAAGGACAAGATAATCTTCCATGTGTACTCCACCCAGACAACATTCCATATGCAGGAAAGTCATTAATTGTCCACATTAATGCAGCCCTTAACAAAAAAAGTTGATTTCTATAAGCATCATAAGTTTGAACACCCTCATCCCATAAGATTTTCAACTCATCTATCAAAGGCCTTAAAAAAACATCTATGTGTTGTGATGGATTGCTCCTTCCCGGAATTACCATATTCAATAACAAATATGGTTGTTTCATACACATCCAGGGAGGTAAATTGTAAACAGCAAGCATAACTGGCCAACAAGAATATGACCTCGTAGCTGGCCCAAACGAACAAAACCCATCTGCACATAAACCAATTCTAACATTACGATGTTCCATAGCAAATGATGGATGAGTACAATTGAAATGTTGCCAAGCTTCACCATCAACTGGATGTCTAAGCACTCCTGAAGAACTTCGATTGTGCGCATGCCATGTCATAAACTTAGCAGTTGCAGCTGACATATAAAGCCTTTGAAGCCTAGGGATTAATGGCAAGTAGCGCAAAATCTTGTATGGTGTCTTCTTTCCTCTTACCCTACATTGTCTATATCTAGGATGCCCACATATCACACAATGCATTAACTCGGCATATTCTTTCCAAAATAAAATACAATTATTCTTGCAAGCATCTATCTTAACATAACCAAGACCGAATTTCTCCATTTTTTTCTTCATTTCATAAAAGTTTTCCGGTAAATGATTATTCTCCGGAAGCATACCTCTCACAATCTCCAACATTCGATTAAAACATGCTTCACTAACATTGTGCTCCGACTTCCAATTACACAATTGTGACATAGCAGATAATGTCGTGTGCTTAGAACATTCTGTCCACAATGGTTCATTTGCATCATTTAACAGAGAAGCAAAGTTTTGTCTTGATGAATTTTGTTCATGCTCATAAAATCTTGACTGATTAGCATTCCCGTCAAAATTAATATGACAAGCATCCCTCACCATTCTATTATACGGGTTTTGTTCTGAATACATTTCATACATCAGATCACCAATCTCGTCTCTATTTCTTGAGGATTCTCCTTCAACAACTTCACCATGTTTTTCCCAAATAGTATAACCACCCATAAAACCTTTGTAAAACAAATGTTCCCGTACCTTATCACATTCTAAAAAGATTCTATTTTGACATTTGATGCAAGGACATTTTATTCTATCTCCACTGACAAACTGCCTATTTGAACATGCAAAATCGATAAACTCTTCAACTCCATTTAAAAATTCATTTGTAATATAACTATTACTATCTAACCGGTTGTACATCCAACTCCTATCCTTATTCATGATATGATCTGAATAAAAGATCTGTAATTTAATAAACAAAACCACACAAAATAAATAAAATATAGCAATCAAAGCAAATATCTCAACCAATTTAAAAACAAAATAAAAATTTTAAATCAAAATTAACAATTATTTATTATAAAATGCATAATAAAATAGTTAAAATATTACCTCACGATCACAATCCACCAA
Source organism: Heritiera fomes (assembly GCA_032173925.1). Classification (NCBI taxonomy): domain Eukaryota; kingdom Viridiplantae; phylum Streptophyta; class Magnoliopsida; order Malvales; family Malvaceae; genus Heritiera; species Heritiera fomes. Next base: position 23,190,945 of record JAPDPM010000011.1, read on the forward strand.
AGCACTCCTTATTAATATTAAATAACCTACAAAAGCATAAAAACTACATATTAAAAATTAAATATTATTTTACTTTCTATTTTAAAATAAAAAAATAACGATTACAATACATACAACTTTCGTTACAATACATATTAAAACTATTAATACAACAATATATACATTTATGCAATGAAAAAAAATAATATATATAACAATGTATATATCTCACATTAATCCCAAAATTAATAATACTAATTCAATTAATTTATTAATATCATATAATTAGATACACTAAATCAATAATAAATATTCAGAATTAATAATATTATGACCAAATTAAATTTACATAAATAAATTTATATATTTAAAATGTAACAAAAATAACTTTAAACATTTAAATTCAAAATTTCTAGTAATATTATTATAAATACGGACAAACAAAAATAAACAAGTAAAAACAAATTAACATTTTAAATATATATTTTAAATAAACAAATTAAACAAATAAATAAAAATTAATAATAGTAGTTCAATCAATCTATTACTATCATATAATTAGATACAAAAAACAACAATAAATTTTTATAATTAATACTAATATGACCAAATTAAATTTACATAAATAAATTTATATATTTTAAATCTAACAAAAATAATTTTTCCCAATAAATACAAAATTTCTACTAAAATTATTATAAATACAAATAAATATATATTTTACATAAACAAACTACCAAACAAATAATTATATCTTTTAAATTTAAAAATAATACAACTACTATATACCAATAGTATGACCGGCGGTAAGGACGACCGGCGGCAGGTCAGCGGCGGCGGGCAGTGGCGGCAGCAACGGCGATGGCAGGGGCGGGCGGCAGCAGCGGCGATGGCAGGGGCGGGCGGCAGCAGCGGCGATGGCAGGGCGCAGTGGCAAGCTTCAGAGGAGTGGGCTGTGTTGGTTTTTTTCTTTAAAAACTAGAAGGCGCCGGCGGTGATGAGAGGAGAGAGGTGACCGGCGGCGAGCTTCGGACCTTCGGTGGGGCAAGGGACGGCGGCGCAACGGGGAGAGGAAGAGAAAAACAAGGAGAAATTTGACTATCACGGGCGGAAGAAGAAGAAAAAGAGAGTGGATTACGAATTTCGAGGTATTAGCGACGGAATTTCAGTCGGATTAGCGACGGAAAAATTCCGTCGCTAACTAGATCTAACACGCTACACGAGGAATTAGCGACGGAAATTTTCCGTCGCTAATTCCGTAGCTAATGGGCTTTAGCTACGGAATTACCGACGGAAAAATTCCGTCGCTAATTTTTTTGACCCTTTCTAAATATTTTGGAGGGAATTTAGCGATGGAATTTTTCCGTCGCTAATTCCGTAGCTAATGGGCTTTAGCTACGGAATTAGCGACGGAAAAATTCCGTCGCTAAATTCCCATTAATTCCTCAACCGAAAATAGCATGGGGAATTTAGCGACGGAATTTTTCCGTCGCTAATTCCGTAGCTAAAGCCCATTAGCTACGGAATTACCGACGGAAAAATTCCGTCGCTAAGTAGATAAAAATTTCTCAACCGAAAATAGCATGGGGAATTTAGCGACGGAATTTTTCCGTCGCTAATTCCGTAGCTAATGGGCTTTAGCTACGGAATTAGCGACGGAAAAATTCCGTCGCTAAATTCCCATGCTATTTTCGGTTGAGAAATTTTTATCTACTTAGCGACGGAATTTTTCAGTCGCTAATTCCGTAGCTAATGGGCTTTAGCTACGGAATTAGCGACGGAAAAATTCCGTCGCTAAATTCCCATGCTTTTTTCGGTTGAGAAATTTTTATCTACTTAGCGACGGAATTTTTCCGTCGCTAATTCCGTAGCTAATGGGCTTTAGCTACGGAATTAGCGACGGAAAAATTCCGTCGCTAAGTTCCCAAATGTTTTTTCGGTGGAAAAATTAATGGGAATTTAGCGACGGAATTTTTCCGTCGCTAATTCCGTAGCTAAAGCCCATTAGCTACGGAATTAGCGACGGAAAAATTCCGTCGCTAAGTAGATAAAAATTTCTCAACCGAAAATAGCATGGGGAATTTTAGCGACGGAATTTTTCCGTCGCTAATTCCGTAGCTAAAGCCCATTAGCTACAGAATTAGCGACGGAAAAATTCCGTCGCTAAGTAGATAAAAATTTCTCAACCGAAAAAAGCATGGGAATTTAGCGACGGAATTTTTCCGTTGCTAATTCCGTAGCTAAAGCCCATTAGCTACGGAATTAGCGACGGAAAAATTCCGTCGCTAAATTATCACATGATTTTTCTATTGTAAAATTAATGGGAATTTAGCGACGGAATTTTTCCGTCGCTAATTCCGTAGCTAATGGGATTTAGCTACGGAATTAGCGACGGAAAAATTCCGTCGCTAAATTCCCATGCTTTTTTCGGTTGAGAAATTTTTATCTACTTAGCGACGGAATTTTTCCGTCGCTAATTTCCGTAGCTAATGGGCTTTAGCTACGGAATTAGTGACGGAAATATTCCGTCGCTAAATTCCATGAACATTGTACACCGAAAATCATATGAGAATTTAGCGACGGAATTTTTCCGTCGCTAATTCCGTAGCTAAAGGCCATTAGCTACGGAATTGGCGACGGAAATATTCCATCGCTAAATTCCACCTATGTTTTGGGTTTAGCGACGGATAATTCCGTCGCTAATAATTTGGCGCAATTAAACAGTATATCCCGCCATAATTAGCGACAGAATTAGCGACGGAAAATATTCCGTCGCTAATTACCGACGAATTTCTGTCGCTAATCCGTCTCTAATTCCGTCGCTAAATTCATTATAAATTCCGTCGCTAATCCGTCGCTAATCCGTCGCTAATACTAATTATCAGCGACGGAAAAATTCCGTAGCTAAATTTCCGTCGCTGAAAATCATTTTTCTTGTAGTGTATTCTCTCTCCATTTTTTTCATCCAACCGGATCACCTCTATCTCTTCATTAGGTTTTGGCTTAGGCTTTTCTTCAATTGTAAGGGTTTCCTTCCTCTGAATCCCTTTACATGTGGTGGATGCGATATTACATGTCCTGGCTTTCCTTTGATCTCCCCTCACTTGTCCAACACCGCGGGGAGTCGGAAACTTCATTAACAAATAGCAGGGATGCACCACCGCTCTCATGCCATTTAACAATGGCCGTCCAAAGATCATATTGTAAGCTACGGAAGTTGATCTCACCACCATAAATGACGCTTGTCGAGTGACACACTTCAGGCTTTCCCCTAGTGTTACAGGTAGCTAAACTACGCCTTCCACCTTCACTTTTTCTTCTGAGAAGCCATACAGTGGTGTGGTTACTGGCTTCAGTCTATCATTCGAGATGTTCATTTTCTCAAAGCAGCTTCAGTAAATCAAATTTACCAAACTCCCATTATCAACTAGGATGCGACTCACTGGGTGTTTTGCTATTACCACCGAAATCACCATTGGGTCATCATGAGGGATCATTACATCACCTCTGTCAGCTGGCATGAAAGTAATGGGCTCTTCATCATGCTTTTCCTCCGTCACCGAATTAATTTGATAAGCCTGTCGGGCGTAGGTCTTTCGAGACGAGGAAGAAGTGCCAGCTAATGACTCACCTCCGGATATTACATTAATAGCTGGCCCTGTGGGTTCATTATCTTCCTCTCGATTCCTTCTTTCTACCCTTCTATCATTATCTCTTCTTTCACCTTCATTTCGTCTAACAGGTCCTCTGTTTTCACCTCTTCTGTCTCTGAAACTCTTTCCTCTGTTCTGCACAGGATAGTTAGTTCTATCACCTCTCCATACGAAACTGTTTATTTTTCTCTCTCGTGCTAGCTTTTCTAGCTGATTCATCAACTCCCTACATTTTTTGGTTGTGTGCCCAAGCGCTAAGTGATAATCGCAATACGACCTTAAATCACGGCCTAGATACCCTGACGCCTTCTTTGGAGTCTATATAAGACCTGACCCCTCAATAGTTGCTAATACTGAAGCTCGAAATTCAGTGAGTGGAGTATAAGTAGAGTATTTCAGTGTGGGAGCTTTTTCAAACTTCCTTGATTGGCTAGAAGATGCTTCAATGACCTCTCTTCCTCGTTTCCTTCCATCCTTGGATTCTCCTATCGTCACCATTTTCATTACTTCCTCTTGGGTTATATACTTATGTGCGCGGGAGAGCATGTTTGAGATGGTAGCTGGCTGGTCTAGCGACAGAGATTCTTGCAATTTCTCAAACCTTGTCCCCTGTAACATGGCTGCCACAGCTATACCGACTTGCAGATCTCGCACCTCTAAAGTAGCATCTCTGAACCGATCCACATAACTCTTCAATGACTCCTTAGCTCCTTGCTTAATAGTGAGCAAATAGGTCGGTTCCTTTCTTTTCTGACTATTTACCGTAAACGCCTTGAGAAACTCGCTTCGTAGTTGGTCAAAAGAGGCAATGGACCCTTCTGGTAGGTTATTAAACCATTTCATCGCATGTCCGGATAGAGTTAAGGAAAAGGCCCTGCACATTATCTCGTCTTCCCATCCATGTAGCAACATTAGGGCCTCATAGTTTTGCATATGGTCGTAGGGGTCCATCTTTCCAGTGTATGCAACCATCTGAGGCATTTTGAACTTTGGGGGTAGAGGTTTTTGCATGATAGTCATGCAGAAAGGTACTCTTCTTCTTTGGCTCTCTTCTGCAGATACTAACTTCTTCTCTTCTAGTATCTGTTCTATCATCTTCTTCATGTCCACGGGGGGAGCGAGATGATTTCTAGCATGAGACGAATCAGGTAGGTCTTCAACTATCTCCTTGCCCTTTGTTTGAGGTGCGTTTGTTCGTACCATTTGCGTACACCAAGTGGGGTCAAACTCTGACTCGGCTCCCCAAGTGCTTTGATCTTCAACACCGTTCTTTCCAGCACCTCCGACACCATGTTCCAAGTTAGTACCAGCCAAATTTGACAAGTTATGGTGGTGGGCGGTAGACCCTGTCGCTTGGTCAACGCCTTGCCGCTCAGGCACCTGTCGTCCAACACCAGGCACCTGTCGCGTGACCTCTGTCTCAAGGCCTAAGCCTGCCGCTTCCTCAGTCTCTCGCGGGTTACCTGCGATAGGCCCTCTGCTCCCCTGTCCTGTCGCACCCTGATGAATGTCATGCTCTTCCACAGGGGGAACCTCTCGTCGGCGATAGGGGTCTGTCGCAATCGTGTCCTCCTGTCGTCCAAACACCTGTGACGGGACACTTCTATTTGTTCCTCTTACCAAGTTCTGCACGGTAGGCGGCAGATCCAATGTCGAGAGAACTCCTTGGAACAAATCCACCATGGCTCGCAGCGCCTGTGTAGTTTCTTCACTCTGTCGCCTCAAAGCCTCGAATTCTGCCGCCGACACAGTAATTCTTTCTTCCTCCCTATTCACCTGGTTCGTCCGGCGAATCTGTTGTTCAGGGGAGCTCACAGAGTTTTCCTCACTTCCGGCCTTTACGTTTGTCGATCTTGTTCTCACCATCTTAGAAAATTTCGATTGGCTTTTTATACGTTTCCCACAAACGGCGCCAATTGTTGTTGCACAAAACAACAATAAAGGTATGCTGACGTCGATGTTCGTACTTGGTCCCACGTGTCTCGAAGAAGCTTCTGTAAAATAAGAAAAGTCAGAGAGACGCAGGGGTGGTTCCCTGCGTAGACACTCCGATGCTTAAGTCAGCAGAAAGTTCTTCAGTATTGGGAAGAGTAAAAGCTAGTAGTCAAAAATTAGGGAATAAAATTGTACCTGAGGGCCTATTTATAGGCCAACATTCTAGGTTAATTGCTTAAGGATAAGTCCATCATCTTGCTGAGAGTTTGTGTCCCAATATAACACAAATTCCTTGAAAACCGGGAGCATTCGGAGCCTGTCGCCTGCGAGAGACTCATACCACGTGGCACGTTGTGTCGTCAGGGATCTGTCGCTAACGGGAGCCTAAGCCATGCGCCACGTGTCGTCATATGACTGTAGGCGACAGACTGGGAATCTGTCGCCTGGCGATAGGTATAATGCGCCCCACGTGTCACGTTGTGATTGCAGGAGATAGAGGGTGAGTCTGTCGCCAAGCGACAGGTATGATCACGCACTTGTACCTCTGTCGCCGAAGGCCACGTGGACCAGTGTGTCTGTCGCCCAGCGACAGGTGTTATGCAGGTTGCCTTTGTCACCGAAGACCACGTGGACCAGTGAGTCTGTCGCCCAGCGACAGGTGTTATGCACGTTGCCTCCTGTCGCCGAAGGCCACGTGTACCAGTGAGTTTTTGCCACGTGGTAATCTCTGATGCTATTGGGCCTGACCCAACACGGGTAGACTTTGTCATATAAAAAATGAATAAGAATACACGTAATTTCATAAAAAAAAAGCACTAAGGAATCAAGAAGGAATTAATATAAAATATCTAAAATACCCTTTTGTCTTAATTTATCAATTTTTCATAATTTTTTTTACCCATTTTCTTATTTGTGAATGTTACAAAAATGTCTGAAATACCACTACTTATTAAATTTATCAAATTTTAAATATTTTTTTACTTATATTTTTTTATGTTTTTAATTCATGTATTATTTTCCAAAATACCTTTATGTTTTAATTTATCATTTTTTATTATATTTTTTCTATCCATTTTCTTAGGAGATGCTCAACATACTAAGGAGATGCTCAAAACACTCTCATTTTCTTATGCTTTTTTAAAATCCTAAAAAAAAATCCAAAATATCCTTAGTTATCAAATTTTCTTTATATTTTTTCCGACCCATTTTTCTTTTGTGTGTAAGTGTGTATATTTATATATTAATCTTAACAAAATATTCAAAATACCTTTACAAAGCAGTAACATAAAATAAGACTTAGTAGATAAACAAAAAAAAAAGGATTACGCTATGGAACAAGGATTTTTGCTAACAAAAACAAATAATCTTAGAAGTTGCTTTGGATTTTGGCTCTCTAAAATATGGCGTTTAGCATCACAAAACTGGATGCTTCTAAAGTAAATTGAAACTGAAGAAATGATAGCACTTGCATGCACTTGTCCATCGAACGATTCATGCCTAACATTGCCTGGCTCATTTTTCTCAGTGTCTCTAGTTCTTAGCCCACTTACTGCAGATTTAGGTCTCAAAACCTGACTCCTACTTATTTTCCCTTGCTGAAAAGGCTCAAAACCATGTGATCCTAGCAAGTTAACTTTGGAACTAACTCCAAGAGAATGCCTTAGCACGTGGAAGTTGTGAGACAAACAACCTACATATGCTGATTGAAAGTGTGGCAAGGGCTGGATTCTGCATCTAGGCAACTGCAAAATGGAAAAGCGCATGGAACTTGTCATCGTTTGGGCTCTCAATCAACTGCAACACAAATAGAATAAAATGCTAATCAGAATGGTGTAAACTTATGTATGCTAATAGAAGAAATAAGTATTCTGCAGCTCCATAACAGCTAAGAACACATCAAACTTCTATTTGAATTCTCCATACATTTAAATTCTAACATAGGACTGAATTTTACTTCTTTGCTCTTGCAGTTGATGTCGTATTGTACTTGAAAAAGCAAGAATGGAAAAATATTCCAGGGCTTCAACTATGTGATATGGAAATACATAGCCAGACTGACATTTTCTAGATGCTTCATGAGAAGAATCTGTAATAACTTGCAAGTCCTAATGAGAGATTATATAGCAGATAAAAAGTTCCCCATTGTCCATACCAGAAAACTAGATAACACCAGTAATTTCTTAAACTATGGGTAGGTGCTATCAGAACTTCCACCATAGTTGCCATTGCCACTAGCTTCACTTCCATTGGTTTCAGTGAGATATGTTTAGCAAATTCAATAATGAACATACAACATCCAAATTTATCCAGAAGAAACTCAATCTAATCAAACAATAAACAAGGTACCAATGCTTAAAGGAATAAATAATAAATAGGAAGTTTGGTGAACAATGTCACAAACCTCAATGGAGAACACGTCCATGAGATTCATCGACTGATATTTATGGCATGGTCAGAGCCTTTTAAAACTCCTTGCGTATTTGGAAGAAGAAAAACAAAGGAGTAATGGTGTAGATTAGGATTTCATTTAAACTAAAATAATTTAAAATTAGGCAAAAAAATTTATTTCAAAAGATTAAGAATTCCTTAACATATGTTGCGTCCATCATTAATAATAACCAAGTTGTCTATGCACATAAGGGATATGATTTGAGGATGAATAATGCCTATGCCAAATTAGCTTTGAGTAAAATGACAATAAAGAATATAAGGAACAGAAAAAAAGTTTGTAAATTGATGCATATTCAGTCCCTCTGTTAATTTGCCTTTAGATGTTATGCTTAAAATATTACAAGAAACAAATGAGATATAACAGTATGCTTATAATCTACAAAAGACTCGAGCTTGATGCAAGTTGACGTTTTGAAGCTTCTAAAAGCAGTAAATTTGATTGGCAAGACAGGATGACGATCTTTAGCAGAACGAGAGAATGGTAATATATAAGTTCCTTAATACAAATCTTACTACAGAAATAAGTAGATACGACCTTACAAGAACACAAGAATATGATCCCCACATAATAACTCTATAAATTCTTATATGTTATATGAAGAATTGAATGTCTGCATACAAAAATTAATTGAAAATATCACAGGGGCAAATTCTTCGTAACTCAAATATATCGTAACTCCTCAAACTCTCACAATATTTCAGTCTAATCCAAAAACTTGGCTATCCTTAAGTCTCAATGCTATGCTTCTTCAAAATTTCCTATTAATTACCATAAACACAAATTCATCTGTAAAGCCAAATTTGTGAGGCAAATAGTGAGGCCTAACTAAGCTTCTTCAACTGGAATTCAATATTTTGTTGGTAGTCACAACCTGAAGTAATCACCCATGTAATAAATTGAATGAACATCAAAATTAGCAAGTTACAAAAGTTCAATATATCTTTTCCTTTCACATAGAAACTTCCACAAGTGAAATCAAAACCTGCCAGCGGTGCCTAACTTCAGTTTCCAACACCCTAGCCTATATAATGATTCTTCTCGCAATCTTAATACGACTCAGGAACATTTCTTACATTCAGTTCAATCCATTTGTGTAACTTTAAACTAGATAACATTCAACAAAAGTTCTTTACTTGATTAAAGTCTAACTAAACGTCATTCAAAATAGAGTCCAATTCATAAGTCAACTTACCATATCAAACAACAAGAAAGACACATTACTACAGATAACCAAATTACAAACAAAACAAAATGAATCAAGAACTTTCAACATCAACCTAGATTTTAAAATCAATCATTTCAACAAACGCAAGTCTCAAAATCCCACAATTCATCAGATTAACAACTCAAAACAACAAATTTATTTAAAAAGTTAGCATTTATGAAGCAACAATACATAATTAAAAAATGTAAATAAAAAACAGAAACTTATAAAGAGAAGCTTACACCTGCGTATGAAGCAGCTTAAGGGGGAACCTGAATATTTGTTGGGTCAAGTTTTTCAAGGTTTGTTGGCTGAGTTACGGTTGCGAAAGTGAAAAGAAAGAAGGAGCAAAGGAAATAAGGATAGACTAGGTAAATTAACATTCATCTGTATGCCCACGAGTGAAGTAGATTTTGTGTGGTTGCTGCAGTTCTTGCTCTCTTTTGGATGAGAAGAGAGAAAGCTTCCTACGACTACAAAAACAAAAATTCAGATTTCAGTTGAGGCTAATGAAGAAGGAAACGTAACGGCATGAGAAGTTATCTGATGGTTTGAAGCAGTAAAAATAGATTATTTTTTAATTTTATAGATATGATTTAAATTTTAAAATTATTATTTTTAAGAGAATTTTATTATTTATTATTTTTTATTTAAATAAGATTAATTTTAAATTATAAAATGAATAAAAATATATATAGTTAAAAAATAACGAGAGGAGAAGAATCGATTAATAATCTAGTTCTAGGTTGTAATTTCACAAAATTTACAAGGATACACTTGGAAAGAATCTTTTATTAACCAATTTCTAGCGAAAAATTTTAAATATACTCCTTTTAATTATTCATATCCAACTTTGTGTAATAAACAATAATTAATACAGAAGAATGGATAGAAAGAGCTAAAAAAAATGAGTAGATTTAAAATTTTTCATTCATAACTTTGTAGAAAACAAATTCGATGCTTTCTCCTCAGAATTGCCGTTCCATAGCGCGCAGATTTGAATGCTTTTGAAGAAGCGAAATTTTTAGCAACATTTTGAACCAAACTTGGGATTCTGTGATACGGAAGGAACGAAGAAGAAAAGGAAAGGCAATTCCAATCAACCAAACGGCATGTTAGTGAATCTAATCTAGTCAAGAATTTATAAACAAAGAAGGAAGGATTTGAATCAATCTAATATCAGAAAAGCACCCATCTAATACTATCTTACTAATAGAAGAAAATGAAAATAAAATGGGATAAACAATTTTATTAATGAAATCCATCAATGTTATTAATAGATAATTCTAATCCGTCAAATACTGACATGAATAGGAATGATCATCACTTGTCAAAATCAAGAAGCAGCACTCAAAACATCAAAACTAATTAAACACACTTAATTTACAGCCACATTACTAAATAGCAAAAAGATAGAGGAATTAAGTCTTTGTGCTATATAAGAATCACTATTTTATAAATCATTATTAAATTAATTCGATATATTTTTAAGTCATGAGGAGTATGGAAAATGATTTAAGGTTTTGTTTGGAGAAAAAAATGAATTATGGAAGATGAGAAAGTAAAGAGCAAACAAACAAGTATTAGGAAATTCATTTGTTATTAATGACATTTTGGTCTTTTGCCAACCAAGACTTAATATTATATTAATATAATATTTAGACACCTGGTATTCTTCTTGAATAAGTCATAAGTGGTTGGCCAACTATTTGAAAAAACAAAAAAACAAAAAAAGTCTAAGTGAAATAAAAGAAAATAAGGAAAGCAGAATATTTACTACTAAAGGCTTATGAGATAAGCTTTAAAAAAGTACTAAATTATATTTTTTTATTTCTTTATTTCCTTCTCTCATTAAGTGACCGGCAGCCACACTTTTCTTACCCAGCATAAGCCAAAATTAAGAGAAGAAACGTGAGAGCTTGGAAAGAAAGTAGAAAATTGTGAGCCACCCAAACAGCAACCAGATTTTATTACCAATTTTTGTCCTACTTCCAGTCAGTTTTAGCCTTTCCTCCCTTCATAAAAGTTGTTCCAAATTCTCTCCTCTAAAACATATCTGAATTTCATCTCAAACAGAGTTTGTTTGGCTGGTGAAAAGTTTGCTGGAAGCTATATTTGTCAAGTTGCCCTGTTTTCAGGGAGATTGAGAGATTCATCTTGTGAGGCAGAAACGGTCAGGAAAACGACCTCCTTTCAAAAGGGCCAAGAAGGACTGGTTGAAGCCCTACCTATTCTATACCACATATCCAAAACTCAGCTCAAACGGACCATGTTTGGTAGGGAAAATCTGTTCTGGAAATTTCTACTGCACATGGCAAGTAATGCTGAAATTTTCTGTTCTTTCTAAACTGGATATAGGTTGCATTTTTGATTTTTCTAAGCCTATTTCTAGTGTTATAATGGTGTAAAACAGACCCTAAAGTAGTGTTTTAGGTCTTGACCAAATGGGTTTCCATAAGGAAAGTGTAAGGAAACAAGGGGGCTTTTTTTGTTGATAGTGTAATTCATGTTAATGAACATGAGTTAAATGTAATGGAAGCTTTAATGTGAAATTTGCACTTGTATATAGAAAGATAAACTTTAGGCCCAAGGAAGGGCAATGTAGTAAATTCACCTTTAAGGTGAAATGACATTGGAAAATGAGAAGTAGATGAGTACTAATGTGAACGGTACAGTTGGAATGATCGAAAAGAGCATAAAGTGACTTTTGACACATTATAGCTAAAGTGCAGCTAAGAAAGAGTAATAATTAGTTAGTGTTAAATGGCTATGTGTAAGTGTAAAGTGGTAAATGACATTGTCTATATATGCTTGTAGTGTTAACGACGCAGTTTGGTGGTGTACAGTACGCGGATTGCCAAGCATGAACGAACAAGCTTAATATTTGCTTTCGGTAAGTTTACTACACAAGCTACGAGTAGTAGCTTACAGGGTAAGTGCCCTACATAAGCTACAAGTAATGATTTATAGAATAATTGAAAGGTTTATGTAGTAAATGAATTGATTTGGATGTGAATTTTGAGATGTGTGGTTATTGGGGATATAAATGTTTTTCTTTGCAGGTTGGGTAATGATATATCCTAACCCCGTCTTATCGCAAAAATTTTGAAAATTATTAAAAGTTGGATGTAGATCTCTATGTCTGCATCATGCTACTACATCTTTATGCATAATTGGTTTGATGAGAGTTAACCTTATACGAAGTTTATACGAAACGTATGAAAGCTTTTACATCTCATTTACATCATGTTTTGAAGTATGTGAATGATATGACTTTATAGCATATTCATATGAGTTTTTGGATTGAGCATGCATTGCTTGTACATCTTATTGATATGAGACTTCAAAACATGAAATGATTTCCAGTTTATAGACTTTTACGGCATCCCATTGTACTATGAGACTAATAGACCACTATGGAACATGTCCGAGAAGTTGATACTCTTATATGGGCACTATGTGGCTTGTCCGACATTGTCGTTGACAATGTCGGACAAGTCCCAATTTTGGTTGATCACTAGTGTAGACACCTTATTTTGTCCGAAATCTTAATTTGTAAAAAATAATTAATTGCATTGGGTGACATTATATTTTAATTTAACAATTTAGAATTAGGCTAGAATTAAATTAGAATTTTTTTATATTTAGAATTAACATTAATTAGGAAATTAAAATTAAAATAGGATTTAGGAATAATTAAAAAAAAGGAAGAGAGATAAGAAAAGAAAATAAAATTAATTTTAGGATAGGATAATTAGGATAATTAAATTTTTAGGATAATTATTTAAATTAATAGAGTTAGATTAGGATTAACATAAGAATAAAATAGATAAAATATGAGATAATTATGAGAATAAATATAGTTGTATTAAGACTCTAACAAGTTTTTGGACTATAAAAAAGGGATTAAAGCTCATGATTGAAGGGGGGACATACAATCAGATGAATAATCGAGCACTCAGCCTAGGCAGAAACTTCTACCTCACTTCCTGATGAGTGTCGTTAGTCACCAAAAATAAAACTTCCTAACTCTACTATGTAGATAGTGGAGTAAGGGTCGAACCCACAGAGACTGAATTATTTAAGTTAATTATTAAATTAAAAATCTAATCTTAAGGTTTAGGGAAAGAAGAAATTTTGGGGTTTTGGAGTTTTGTAAGCTATGCCTAAAAGAGAGAAAGCAAGGATTATTAAATATCAAAAACAAATATGAAAAAGCTTCAGTTACAACGTAATTAATTATTCTTGGTTTTAGATGTTGATCATTGATTACAAAATATTATTGTCAATTAAATAGTCAACTATAGCATAACAACAAGCTTTGTTACACCATATTCCCTTACTGAGTCGTTAGTTAAAACAAGCTCTTTAACTAATCTCTAACTACTTAACCTACCTAGAACAAGCTCTCTAGATCTAAGTTGTAACAGCATTAACAACTAGAAAGATATAGGTTGACATTAGATAACAAACACATAAGCTCGGTTCATTTAATCTAAACCTCAATTCTCTTCCATCCCTAGTGATTAACTTTATAAGCAATTACGGACTTATATTTTTAATCTGGCAGTAGATTATTCAATTAAATTAAATAGTGGGCCCTACCATCTAATCAAGTAAATAATCATGCAAATATGCTCAGAGAATCTTGGATACTTAATCAACAATTATATTATAAGCTCAAAATCTCACAACATTCTTTTTCCAAGAACAATCAATTTACCTTGTAACTGAATAAGAAACCTACTCACTAGTCATATTCAAGATCATAAATTTCAAGTTTAATATTATAAAGATATCAAGAATCATGCAAAAGACAATCAATATATCAATCTTTAATAATCTAAAACAAGAAATTTGGAATCAAGATTATAAACTAGCAAGAACTAAACAAATAATATGAAAAACAAAACAAGAATCAAAATAATTATTACTAAAGAAATCAGCAACCATATAACATTATAAAATAGATAAAACCTAATAAACCTAAGGGAAGAATCAGTTTAAATAAAGAAACGAAAAGAAAACAATTTAATCCTAAAAACTATAAAGAAATTGCTTTACTTTGAAAAATATTAAATACAAAATTAAATCTGTTTCTATTGGGAAGAGTAAAAAGAAAATAATTTTATAAGATAAAAGAAAGAAATCAGCAAGACCAATGATAAAGAAAAGAAGAAAAATAAAATTTTTAAGGAAAAAGAAATCAGCAATATCAAAATTAAAAGAAAGAAAATAAAACTTTTATTAAAACCCTAAAGAAAACCTTACAAAAGACTAAAAGGGAAGAGGGAGGAGAGGGATGTAAGGGGATGCTGTTTATGAGAGCCTTGTGCTCTTTATATAGGCCTAAGGAAGAGTTTAAAAGACTTTCTTAAGCAATGTGGGATTTAGATAAGAGTTTTGTTGGGAAACAAGTAATTTGATTAGTTAAACTCTTACCTTTATCTCATCGTCTTTTTACAATTATTTTCTAAGTAAAATTCCTAATACCTATTTTTATTAATTAATTACAGATCTAAGACATAATAAAATTAAGAAATTATCTTGTCTCAACAAAATCTGGTCTTGAACTTGCTTTGTTGGAATTTCTTCTTAATCCCGTTTTTCTGCCTAGAATTTCGTACTGATTTTGTCCAGATATTTGACCCACCAAACAAACTCCGATTTTTGCGATCTTGTGCATTGTGGAAACCTTGAGAAGTCCTCTACAACTTCCATGAAGGCCACTTCTTGAGATCAGGTCGTTAAATTGGTCAAAAATGTCAATCTTTCAAGCTAGACAGAAAATACTATACTTTGCTTTTTTTTAGCTTCTTTTTATTCCAACTTTGATATTTAATACCTAAAACATAAAATAAACATTAGTTAGCTCTTTTAGGCATAAAATATCATTAAAGCAAATATATTAGCACATATAAAATTTGCAAAATATCATCCTATCAAATTCCCCCACATTTAGCTTTTGCTAGTCCTCAAGCAAACCTTAGCTAAACTAATTCCTAAAGAACTAAATCCTAAAATCCTAACTCACTTTCATAGGAATCACGATTGCATTTAGCATATGCAATAAGCCTTTAAACCACTAGGTCACCCCTAGTGGACGAGTTGTGTCTCGTGAGGGCTTTCAGAAGATATACCCACAAAATCTTTTACTTAAGACTCAATCTTAAAAATTCAAAATAAGACTCAATTTTAAAAATTATGACTCCAAAACAAGATTAAGATCATGGACATATTTTCAAATCTTTCAATTCTTAACTCGTAACTTCAACAAGAGTTAAATAATCAAGTCAATCATATTCTAATAATTACTTCTCATATTCATGCATACTTCTAAATAAATTCATGCAAAATTTACAATCAACACAACTGAAATATATAATATCAACTTTGCAATTATCCACTTTACATTACCACAAACAAAGTCAATAGATCAAGATTTTTTTTTTCTTTTTCTTTTGAGGTTTCAACAATGGTTTCCCTAAGTACTTACTTGCCTTTTTACGCAAATGTTAATATTGGTGATACCAACACCCGGTTACTCAACAAGTTAGCCCTCTTTTAGAGTGCTTTGCATACTCATATTTCAAGTCACTTCAAAGAATTTAATAAATAAGATCAAGCAACTCGAAACATTGGAGTAGAATTTAAAGCTTTCAAACTCTATATATTTTTTCTTCTTTTTTTCTCTTTTATGTTTATTTTTTTTCTTTTGTTCTTGTCTATTTATCATTTGCTTATACCAACTTCAATAAACTAATCACATCATCAATATCATATGATCAATCATATTTAATCATGAACTCACATAAATTCTTTAGAAAGTACTCACTTCAATAATAATAACAATCAAAATAGTCTCAACTTTCTTATAAAACTTTGTTTTAGTTTAGAATCAATCCTTAAAAGAAAGAAAACATATCATGATCTTCAAAACTCTTAAAAATTTGATCTTTTTTTTTAATTTCCACTTCCTAAAAAAAAAAAACTTTATAGACTCATAAACCAATATTCCCCCCACACTTAAATCTTACTTTGCCATTAAAGTAAGTCTAGCATGCAAGAAGAACAATAAAAACTCAAAATTAAATGGTAATACAAGTAAGGAAAGAAATACTCCCTTGTTTTTACATCCTTGGGTTGCCTCCCAAGTAGCGCTTTTGTTTATTGTCGTTTGCTCGACATTGCCACCCTTTCAATCCTCGTAGATTGGATCTTCCAACTTCACCTCTTCCACATTGTAGACTTTAAATCCCTCATAGTATGGTTTCAATCTATGTCCATTCACCTTGAAAGCTTTTGAAGTTTTTGAACTTTGAATTTCAACTGTACCATGAGGAAAAAATTAATAACAATAAAAGGTCCTACCCATCTATAACGTAACTTACCTGGAAATAACTTAAGCCTTGAGTGATAGAGAAGAACTTTTTGTCCAATTTCAAAAGTTTTTCTTGCAATATTCTTGTCATGGAAGGCTTTAGTTTTCTCCTTGTAAATCCTTGAGTTTACATAGGCTTCATTACGAATCTCTTCTAGCTCTCGCAATTGAAGCTTTCTGTGGTTTCCCACTTCATCATAATTCATGTTGCATTGTTTTATAGCCCAATAAGCTTTATGTTCCAACTTAACAGGAACATGGCATGGCTTACCATAAACCAACCTATAAGGGGACATCCCAATATGTGTTTTATAGGCTGTTCTATATGCCCATAATGAATCATTAAGCCTCATACTCCAGCCTTTCCTTTGAGGGTTCACAGTTTTCTCTAGAATACTTTTTATCTCCCTATTAGAGACTTCTGCTTGGCCACTTGTTTGAGGATGGTAGGCTGTTGACACCTTGTGAGTGACGTGGTACCTCTTCAATAAAGCTTCAATCATACGATTGCAAAAGTGGGTACCTCTATCACTTATCAAAGCTCTTGGTGTTCCATACCTAGCAAAAATATTAGATTTAACAAATTCTGCAACAACTTTAGAATCATCAGTCCTAGTGGCTTTAGCTTCCACCCATTTCGAGACATAATCAATAGCAAGAATTATGTAAAGATTACTGTAGGAGGAAGGAAAAGGTCCCATGAAATCAATGCCCCAAACATCAAAAATTTCACAAACTAGAATAGGGGTTTGTGGCATTTGGTTTCTTTGAGAGATGTTACCTGACTTTTGGCAATGCTCACATGTCTTGCAAAATAAGTATGCATCTTTAAATATTGTGGGCCAAAAGAATCCACAGTCTAATACCTTTCTTGCTGTCCTATTAGGTCCAAAGTGGCCTCCACACTCATAGCTATGGCAAAAGGTCAAGATTGATGGAATCTCATCTTGTGTGACACACCTTCTTATTATTTGGTCAGAGCAATTCTTCCACAAGTAAGGGTCATCCCAAATATAATATTTGGCATCACTCTTAAGCTTATCCTTCTGAGCTCTAGTCAAATCATGAGGCAAAGTGTTAGTAACTAAATAATTCACAATATCAGCATACCATGGTGTAGTTACTTTGACTGCCATCAATTCTTCATCAGGAAAGAACTCTTGAAGTGGTAACGCATCTTCTTCTCTTTCCAGTCTACTTAAATGATCTGCCACAAAATTCTCTGCACCTTTCTTGTCTTTGATCTCTAAGTTAAATTCTTGAAGCAAAAGGATCCATCTTATGAGTCTTGGCTTTGCCTCCTTTTTGGATAGTAAATATCTCAAGGCTGCATGATCAGAATAAACAATTATTTTAGTACCAAGCAAGTAAGATCGAAACTTATCTAAAGCAAAGACAATAGCAAGAAGCTCTTTTTCTGTGGTGGAGTAGTTTCATTGAGCTTCATTTAGGGTCCTTGAAGCATAATAGATAACGTGTGAAGCTCTTCCAACTTTTTGTCCCAAAACAGCCCCAATTGCGTAATCACTTGCATCACACATCAATTCGAATGGTAGATCCCAATTAGGTGGTTGAATGATTGGAGCAGAGATTAAACATTCTTTCAACTTGTCGAATGCTTCCTTGCATCTCTCATCAAACATAAAATCAACATCCTTTTGTAAGAGTTTACACAAAGGTAACGCAATCTTGGAGAAGTCTTTGATAAACCTACAATAAAAACCTACATGTCCAAGAAAAGAACGCACTTCCCGCACTTTTGTGGGGTAAGGTAAAGATTGAACAATGCTAATCTTAGATTTATCAACTTCTATGCCATTTGAAGAAATTACATGCCCTAAAACTATTCCTTGTTCTACCATAAAGTGACATTTTTCAGAATTTAAAACAAGGTTAGTTTCCATACATCTTCGAAGGATAAGTGTAAGGTTGTCTAAGCATTCATCAAAGGAGTTTCCATAGACTATGAAATCATCCATAAAAACTTCTATGATATTTTCTACATAGTCAGAAAATATGCTTACCATACACCTTTGGAAAGTGGCAGGGGCATTACAAAGACCAAATGGCATGCGTCTATAAGCAAAAGTGCCAAAAGGGCATGTGAAGGTGGTCTTTTCTTGATCCTCGGAAGCTATCACAATTTGATTATAACCTGAATAACCATCAAGAAAACAATAGTGAGTTCTACCAGCAAGTCTTTCAAGCATTTGATGAATAAAAGGTAAAGGAAAGTGATCCTTGCGAGTAGTAGCATTCAATTTTCTATAATCTATGCAAACTCGCCACCCATTTTGAATTCTTGTTGGTATCAACTCGTTATCTTCATTCTTCACCACCGTGATGCCTGACTTCTTTGGAACCACTTGTATTGGGCTCACCCATTTACTGTCAGAGATTGGATAGATAATCCCAACATCAAGGAGTTTTAAGATCTCCTTTTTCACAACTTCCATCATTGGAGGGTTCAATCTTCTTTGAGCCTCTCGTGTCCTCAAGTAAGATGCGATGCATACACATAGTTGGGCTTATTCCCTTGATATCTGCAATAGTCCATCCTATGGCTGTCTTATGATCTTTAAGCACTTGAATGAGCTTTTCTTCTTGTATTGGTGTGAGGTCCTTTGCAATGATTACAGGCAAGGTTTCATTGTCTCCCAAAAACACATATTTAAGATGTTCTGGCAATGGCTTCAATTCGATCTCAGGGGCCTGCACAACAGAAGGAAGAAGCTTTGTATGAGTAATAGGCAAGTCTCTCTTTAAGTTTTCATACCTTGCTTCGAGTAAGGACTGAAGAGCAAAAACTTCCTCCTTTAGTAAACTATTAAAATCAGCAAAGGGGTCTTTTTCAAACTTTTCTAGTTTTAAATTGTGGCTTATAGCCACCTCTAACTTGTCTTCTCTTCCTAGCTCAAAGAATTGTTGGGTTACATCATCAATAACATCAATTCCAAAAACAGCATGCACATCACTAGGATATCTCAAGGCTTCAAAAATATTAAATTTAACACTTTCACCATCAAATTCCATAGTTAATGTTCCATTGTGCACATCAATTTTAGTCCTAGATGTTCTTAAAAATGGTCTACCTAACAATATAGGTGCAGCATTAAGAGAGTCATCATCTTCCATATTCAGTATGTAAAAATCTGCAGGGAAGACAAGTTCATTAACTTGGACTAGTACATCCTCAATTACCCCTTCGGGATATGTATTAGATCTATCAGCTAATTGAATTATTACACCAGTCTCTTTTAAAGTTCCAAGATTCAAACTTTTAAAGATTGACAATGGCATAACATTAATCGAAGCACCTATATCTATCATGCATCTTTCAAATCTAATATCACCTATCTTACAAGGGATAGTGAATGTACCTGGGTCCTTGCACTTGGGAGGGAGTTTCCTTTGGATAACCGCAGAAACATTCTCCCCCACACTTACCTTCTCATTACCTTGCAATTTCCTCTTGTTAGTGCACAATTCTTTTAGAAACTTTACATACCTTGGCACTTGCTTAATGGCATCAAGAAGAGGAATATTGACTTCAACCTTCCTAAAGGTTTCCAAAATCTCCTTTTCTTACTCATCTTTTTTGTTTTTGGCTAACCTGCTAGGAAAAGGAGGAGGGTAAGTGCCTGTGTTAAATGGAACTTTTTTATTACTTACCTCTCTATAAAGTGGTAGAAGGTTGCTGACATATCCTTCCTTGCCTGCATTATGCTTGTCGACACCCCCATTTGCATCATCAAAATCGGTCCCTTGGTCTCCTTTGTTATTAGAGTTGACATCCTCCTTTATTTCACTTGAATTTTCAATTTCTTGATAGTTTTTAGAGCCATTGTCAACATCTATAATTAAGGGTTCCTTAGGGCCAATTTCCTTACCACTTCTCAAAGTTATGGCATGTGCATTCTCTCTTGGATTGACCTCTGGTTGAGATGGCAACTTGTTGGATTCCTTAGCTTCAAGTCTGCTTAGGGAAGTAGCCATTTAGCTCATTTAACGCTCAAGGTGTGCAATTCTTTGATTGTTCTCTTATTGATTTTGTAAAGTAGAGGCAGCAAGATTCTTTACAATTTCTTCAAGAGACATGGTTCCACTTTGGTGTTGTGTTTGGGGTGGTGGCCTCTCTTGGTATGTAGGTTTGGGGACTTGAAAATTACTTGGCCTATTGTGTGGTGGGATATATGGTGTAGACCTATTTCCATATTGCAAATTTGGGTGCTCCCTCCAACCAAGGTTGTAAGTATTGGATTAAGGGCCATACTTACCTTGGGAAGGCCCTGGGAATCCTCCTACAGCATTAGCTTGCTCCATGGAATCTTCTTGTAAGGTTGGACACATATCAGTAGGGTGTCCTATGTTGGAGCAAACTCCACAAGCCTTGGCTTGTTGCATTTTACCTACAGCTAATTGTTGCACAAGAGATGTTAGATTAGCATTTGTTTTTCTAAAGAAGAAGTACTTACCTCGTGTGCTTGCTTAGATAGTGGTGGTGGATCACGCCTTGTATTAAATTGTTGAGAATTGGCAGCCATGTTTGCTATCAAGTTTTGGGCTTCTTGAGGAGTCTTATCCACTAAAGCTCCTCCACTAGCTGCATCTATCATACTTCTATCATGGGGTAATAGTCCCTCATAGATATATTAGATCAATAGTTGCTCATGAATTTGGTGATGTGGGCAACTAGCACATAATCGCTTAAATCTTTCCCAATATTCATAGAGTGACTCACCATTAAATTGCCTAATTCCACAAATTTCTTTGCAGATGTTGGCTGCCCTAGAAGCAGGAAAATATCTTTCCAAGAAGAGTTTCTTCATATCATCCCAAGTGTTGATGGTCCTAGAAGGTAAGCAGTAAAGCCAATCCTTGGCTGCATCTGCCAGAGAGAATGGAAAGGCCCTTAGCTTGATTTGCTCTTCACTAACCCCAGCAGGCTTCATGGTGGAGCAAACAACATGGAACTCCTTTAGATGTTTGTGTGGATCTTCACCTGCAAGACCATGAAAAGTCGGTAAAAGATGTATCAAACCAGATTTTAATTCAAAAGCAACATCTAAACTAGGATAGGTCATGCAAAGGGGTTGTTGGTTCATAGTGGGTGCTGCTAACTCCTTCAAGGTTCTATTAGCGTTTTGAGCCATGCTGTCCTCTTCTGAATGACTAGAGAATTCAAAAGTGGGATTGAACGTGGCCTCGGTGGAAGGTGGATTGTTAGAAGTCAATGGTGGTGGTTGGGGCGTTTGTAGCACCGCACTTTGGGTTGCTTGAATGTAATCTCTAATCTTCGAAGTTTGTAACTAGAGTCCTCGTCAGACATGCAAACCCTACAAAGGAAGAAAGAAAAGAAAATAATTAGATCTTTAAATTATAATAAACAACTTAAATAAATAACAATCCCCGGCAACGGCGCCAAAATTTGATGAGTGTCGTTAGTCACCAAAAATAAAACTTCCTAACTCTACTATGTAGATAGCGGAGTAAGGGTCGAACCCACAGAGACTGAATTATTTAAGTTAATTATTAAATTAAAAATCTAATCTTAAGGTTTAGGGAAAGAAGAAATTTCGGGGTTTTGGAGTTTTGTAAGCTATGCTTAAAAGAGAGAAAGCAAGGATTATTAAATATCAAAAACAAATATGAAAAAGCTTCAGTTACAAGGTAATTAATTATTCTTGGATTTAGATGTTGATCATTGATTACAAAATATTATTGTTAATTAAATAGTCAACCGTAGCATAACAACAAGCTCTTTAACTAATCTCTAACTACTTAACCTACCTAGAACAAGCTCTCTAGATCTAAGTTGTAGCAGCATTAACAACTAGAAAGATATGGGTTGACATTAGATAACAAACACATAAGCTCGGTTCATTTAATCTAAACCTCAATTCTCTTCCATCCCTAGTGATTAACTCCATAAGCAAGTACGGACTTATGTTTTTAATGTGGCAGTAGATTATTCAATTAAATTAAATAGTGGGCCCTACCATCTAATCAAGTAAATAATCATGCAAATATGCTCAGAGAATCTTGGATACTTAATCAACAATTATATTATAAGCTCAAAATCTCACAACATTCTTTTTCCAAGAATAATCAATTTACCTTGTAACTGAATAAGAAACCTACTCACTAGTCATATTCAAGATCATAAATTTCAAGTTTAATATTATAAAGATATCAAGAATCATGCAAAAGACAATCAATATATCAATCTTTAATAATCTAAAACAAGAAATTTGGAATCAAGATTATAAACTAACAGGAACTAAACAAATAATATGAAAAACAAAACAAGAATCAAAATAATTATCACTAAAAAAATCAGCAACCATATAACATTATAAAATAGATAAAACCTAATAAACCTAAGGGAAGAATCAGTTTAAATAAAGAAAAGAAAAGAAAACAATTTGATCCTAAAAACTATAAAGAAATTGCTTTACTTTGAAAAATATTAAATACAAAATTAAATCTGTTTCTATTGGGAAGAGTAAAAAGAAAATAATTTTATAACATAAAAGAAAGAAATCAGCAAGATCAATGATAAAGAAAAGAAGAAAAATAAAATTTTTAAAGAAAAAGAAATCAGCAATATCAAAATTAAAAGAAAGAAAATAAAACTTTTATTAAAACCCTAAAGAAAACCTTGCAAAAGACTAAGAGGAAAGAAGGAGGAGAGGGATGTAAGGGGATGCTATTTATGAGAGCCTTATGCTCTTTATATAGGCCTAAGGAAGAGTTTAAAAGACTTTCTTAAGCAATGTGGGATTTAGATAAGAGTTTTGTTGGTGTTGTTGCCAAAAACAACAATAAATATTTGCTGATGTCGGATCCTCGATCTTCACGTTAGTTTGTCTTCAAGAATTCTGCAAGAGAGAAGACCATCAGGGGGCGCAGGGGTTTTCCCCTGCGCGTGCACTCCGATGCTTAAGTTAGACAGCGTTTTAGTAGGCAAATAGAGCTTAGGGTTTAAGAATGATACCTGTGACCTATTTATAGGAGTTATTTCACGCGTAATTACCTTTAAGCCCCATAGCTTAAATAATAACCCAGTTGATCATTTATGGGCCTTTTGAGTCCTCTTTCCTCTTGGGCTTATATTATCATTTGGCTCAATGGTCTTCAACTTGATTTATAGAAAAGCCCAGTAATAATTGACCTAGTCCACATCAATTGCTCCCCACTCTTTTACAAGGTTTACCTTGTGAAAGAGTATATAAAGAATGGGCTTTTCAAATTCTCTTGCTGCCCTCTTCCAAGAATCTTTTCATCTTCACTTGAGGGCTTAACTAGTGAACTTCATTATTATTCGTAGCAGAAATAACTTCGTGTCATCATTTTTTTTTGTCAAAGTGTCTTTTTAGAACACTACCGGGATATGTTTTTCTTCTCTGAGCTAAATGCTTCTCTAGTGGAATATACCACCCTTCTTTTCAAATTCAAGGTCTTAGCTGACCGAAACCAAGAGTTATAAGGAGAAATTACAAGATTGCGGAGCCACCAAAGCCTTTTAGTTTCATCAGATGCGGTTTGTGCTTGGCATGCTCCGGATTGGTTGAAGCTTGATCCTGATGCTGAGGGTTTGGAACATTTTCTGAGAATAGGCATTTATAAAGATCTATCTGATCTTACCAGCCCTTAAGAGCCTTTTCGTTGACCCGAGATGGTCGGGGTTCTCACAGGCTTGGACGAAGATGATTTAGATAATTATAGCACCTCAGGGCGTAGATGCTTGGGTGCCTGTTAGTATCGATGCTCCTTTTGAGGCAAAAGTTAATCTAGAGTGCTCCCCAGTTTTTTGTGAAAGAGCTTAGTCTTTTACAAACTGATCAGCCCATTTTTAAACTCATCTACCGAAGCAACTATACATTTATCTTGTATTAGTCTCACGTAATAATCCGGCTTTCCTCATGCACTTTTTTGCTTCAAGTTTTTTTACATATGGGGCTTATGTCGCTCAATTACTGCTTCAAGCTCAAGCGCGTCATGCATGACTTACATCGCAAACTTTTTTGCTTCGGTCTTTTGGTTTGCCCATCTCGCACCCTTTTGTGCTTAGGGACTTTTCATTTGCCTATCTCGCACACTGTTCGCTTAGGGATTTTTGAATTTGCCCGTCTCGCACCATTTTGTGCTTAGGGACTTTATAGAATTGATAAGGATATAACATCGCCCGTCTCGCACCATTTTGTGCTTAGGGACTTTATAGAATTGATAAGGATATAACATCGCTTTTATATCTGGAATGCCAATATAAAACGTTTGCATGCACTTTGTCAATCAATTTCGGGGACATCCGATAAAATTGTAACGTACCTCGTACCATACCTCACAGCCTGCATACTTTGTGCTCCCCAAGTTTTTCTTTGCAACTTTTTGTGTCCAAAGAAGAACTTTTACTGGAGTATTGGTCCTGTCTTGCGTACTATCCGCTTAAGGACTTGTTAGAATATAATATCATTTATATCCGAGACATCCGATAAAATTGTAACGCACCTCGTTTAGAGATATTTTTGCCCGTCTCACACCCTTTTGTGCTTAGGGACTTTTTGTTTTGCTCGTCTTGTATCTTCTCGCTTAGGGTCTTATTTTTGCCCGTCTCGCGCATTTTTCGCTTGGGGACTTATTTGTGCCCGTCTCGCGTCTTTTTCTCGCTTAGGGTCTTATTTGCCCGTTTGGGGTCTTATTTTGCCTTTCTAGCTTCTTTGTCATGCTTAGGGTCTTATTTTGCCCGCTTGGGGTCTTATTTTGCCCTTCTAGCGTCTTTGTCATGCTTAGGGTCTTATTTGTGCCCGTCTCGCATATTTTTTGCTTAGGGACTTATTTATGCCCGTCTCGCATATTCTTCACGCTTAAGGTCTTATTTGTGCCCGTCTCGCGCATTTTTCGCTTAGGGACTTATTTGTGCCCATCTCGCGTCTTCTTCACGCTTAAGGTCTTATTTGTGCCCGTCTTGCGCATTTTTCGCTTAGGGACTTATTTGTCCCGTCTCGCGTCTTCTTCACGCTTAAGGTCTTATTTGTGCCCGTCTCGCGTCTTCTTCACGCTTAAGGTCTTATTTGTGCCCGTCTCGCGCATTTTTCGCTTAGGGACTTATTTGTGCCCGTCTCGCGTCTTCTTCACGTTTAAGGTCTTATTTGTGCCCGTCTCGCGCATTTTTCGCTTAGGGACTTATTTGTGCCCGTCTCGCGTCTTCTTCACGCTTAAGGTCTTATTTGTGCCCGTCTCGCGCATTTTTCGCTTAGGGACTTATTTGTGCCCGTCTCGCATCTTCTTCTATTCCTGCAACATGTCTAACAAACATGGAGGATTATCATAGTACAGATAAAAATAACTGGCCTTTCGTTTCATAATGTAGTATTTTCAATTAAGTGGAATAATTGCAGTAAATGTTAAAACAATAATAGCAAATGTTTACCACCAGTACCATTCCAAGTCTTTGTCTTTGAAAAATCTGTAAGGTACGAGTGCTGTGATGTTTTGCTGTCAACCATGGATTGTGCACCGAGTCGTGCCTCGGTACCATCAATCTATCTTCACGAGCTTACCACAAGTTGTTTTCGATTGAACCAAGCTTTTCCTGGCTTGCTGCCTTTCACGACAGTGGTTAGTGCCTATCTCGGACACCTGCCTAATTCAATCACAATTGTTAGAGTGGACAAGAAAATTGAAAACATCGTTTGAGAGTACCTCAGATCTGGTTACCACCCTTATGTCCCTGCTTGAGTGTGTTTGCAATTTCCGTTGTGCCAAGCACTCCCTTGTATTGATACTCCAGAATGCTATGTATAGGGGCTTACAAAAGAGACATATCCTTGATCTCGACACCTTGAGCCGGCACATCCTTGTCTTGCTTAAAGGACTCATGAAGCCGACACACTTTTTATATAGATAAGCTCTCTTTCACATGTGTGGTTATCAATAGTCTAAGTGTGTGGCTCTTAAGCCACTTCTAGATTGCTAGAGCAGTTCTTGGGTTGAAGGAAGCTTTTGGACACTCGGTCGGACTAGGTCTAGAGGATTCTAGATTGTTTCGCTCAAATTCCGCACTTGGGCGTGCGCAGACATCGCCTGCATTGTGCTAACGGGGGAATTTTGTGTATGGGTGTTGTGTTCGCCTAATTTTCTTCGCTGTCATTTTATCAAAGTAGGGAGCTTATCGCATGCGAGAGCCCATATCTCATCCAAGGCCTGTCGCTCGTGGGAGCTCCCCTGTCACCCAAGGTTTGTCGCATGCGGGAGACCATCTCTCGCTAAAGGCTTGTCATGCACGGGAGCTCTTGTCTAGCTCACGGCCTGTCACTCTTCTTGGCTTTGAAGTTCAATTTCACAACGAAGAAGATAAGGTTGCCCATTTTGTGAGATCTTCAATAGTGGTCCCTCTTTTTCGCCATTTTGGCATTTGCATGCGTGAGCCACCTCTCACAGAAAGAGTCTGCCACGTGGAACCTTGTCGCCAAAATTTGTCATGTGCGTGCCTGTGCTCGCTGAATTAAGGACATGGTTGTCGCCCATTCCTTGTACTCTGCCGCCAGAGATCTTTCAGGTGACAGGCTGGGCTCTACCCATTTCGTGTACTCAATCACCAGGGAACTTTTGGGTGTTAGGCAGGGCCGTAGCTCACTTCTTGTATTCTGCCACCAGAGATCACTACCTGCCGCCAAATATGTGACTAGTCATTGCCTCAGCTTTTTCTTTCTCTTCTTTTGTCTTTCCATTTTTTGCGGCACAATACCTTTTATTTTTATAGTATTTAGCGTACCTTTACACCATATAGCTCCCCAAGTTCTTCTTTGGAACAGCGTTGTCATTTCTGTTCAAAGATGAACTTTTTCTCGAGTGTTGTGCTTGATGATGTGCAAAGTTGCCTAATCCTTTGTCGCTTTGGTTACCCAAAATGGCTTGCCTGTAGAGTTTTCTCTCCTAGGTGAGTTCCTATATCGGTTGATAAGGGCTTGCTTGCTTGGGTCTTAGGATGGCTGTATTCTTACTCAACGACAACACCATATTCACAACCGTACTCTCGTGGTGGCCACTAGCTCGTCTGACCTTTTGTGTCCTGCCCGGTTTTTGCCGCTCATCTATGTTCTTACACATCTGGGCGAACATGAGGGGGCATCTTAAGTTCTAGCGTGTTCCCTGAGGTCTTTGGTTGGGGATCGCCCAATAGAGCTCTCCTGGACTTACGCTCGCTTGTTCTTAGTTCTTCGTCTAGCTCTTCCCTTTCCTGGGTGAGCTCATCTAGCGTTGTGTGCAGGCTTCTGCCAGACCCTCTGGCTTATTCCTTGCTTGCCAATCTAGATTGTTTCTCGCGCCTTAGTACTTGCTTTACCGGTCGAGCCTTGCTGTGAAGGCTGGGCTGTGGCGTTGGTCATGTAATCGCCGTATGTTACTCAATCGTCAAAAGTGCCAGTGGTCTTGTGCTCGCCACATGACACTACACTCGTAAGCGTTGCTTTGTGCCTTGTGCGCAAGATGCTAGGCTCACAGGAGCCATTCGCTTGTCTAGAATGCTTACAGTGTGACTTTTTCTCACTCGCATGGCTGTCGAATCGCTTTATTACGACATTACTTGTCGAATGTGCTCATCATTACCTTTGACCTATTGTCCTAGCGTACGACGGATCGATCTGTCGTGGCAGGAGCCCTTCTATTGTAGAGGTGCCTATCGTACATTAGCAGACTTGCGTTTTCTTCTCCTCTATGTCTTCATTCAGCCCCTTTAAGTTGGGCTTCATGCATTTTTTGAGAGCTATGGATATGCAAGTCAGCAAACAAGTGGTGGTTTTGAGTTTGTTGCTGTTCACATTTTTGCTTTCTTTTTCATGCAGAAGGTAGCAAACACATTTGCAATGATAGGCTTCGATTTAGTGAAGAACCAAAACGGGATAGTAAGATGTTGATGGTGAATGGGAGCTTCGGTGATAAGTAGTGGTGCTTGGAGGATGCGGTGATGGGGGTGGTTATGGTGTCAGAGAAGAGAAGGCCAGTGGTTGGACTAAGCTGCTTTGTCGCAGGCGGGAGGCTTCCTCGCCAACACCTATCGCACGCGAGATCCACACCTCACGCCCAAGCATGTCGGCGCTAAAGCAACCCCCTCTCGCCCAAGGAGGTGTAGCATGCTGGAGCTGTAGCGGGCGGGAGGCTTCTTCGCCAACACCTTTCGCACACGAGATCCACACTTCTCGCCCATGCATGTTCGCCCGTGGTTGCAGAAAGAGGTCTACCTCGCGCGACAGGCTTAGTGCGACATGATAATCACCTTCTCGCCAAAGATATCTCATGCGGAAGATACCCTTTTGCCGGCAGGCTCCTCGCATATATCTTCCAAGGCCTGTCGCCAGGGGTCTGTCTGGCGCGATAGATAGCTCTCGCCTGTGCTAAACAGGAGGAGGTCTCTCGCCGAGGGTCTGTCGCATATATCATCCAAGTCTGTTGCCAAAGTCTATTTTACGCGGGAGATGGCTATTCTCGTGCTAGCAGAAAAGAGGTCTCTCGCCAAAGGTCTGTCGTACATATCGTCCGTCTGTCGCCAGAGCCTGTTTGCGCGAGAGCTAGCGTCTGGCTTAGCTAGTAGGAGGAGGTCTCTCGCCAAGGGTCTGTCGCATATATCATCCAAGTCTGTTGCCAAAGTCTATTTTGCGCGGGAGATGGCTATCGCTCGTGCTAGCAGAAAAGAGGTCTCTCGCCAAAGGTCTGTCGCATATATCGTCCGCTTGTCGCCAGAGCCTGTTTGCGCGAGAGCTAGCATCTCGCTCAGCTAGTAGGAGGAGGTCTCTCACCGAGGGTCTGTCGCATATATCATCCAAGTCTGTCGCCAAAGTCTATTTTGCGCGGGAAATGGCTATCGCTCGTGCTAGCAGAAAAGAGGTCTCTCGCCAAAGGTCTATCGCATATATCGTTCGCTTGTCGCCAGAGCCTGTTTGCGCGAGAGCTAGCATCTCGCTCAGCTAGTAGGAGGAGGTCTCTCGCCGAGGGTCTGTCGCATATATCATCCAAGTCTGTCGCCAAAGTCTGTCTGCGCGAGAGTTAGCATCTCACTCAGTACTGTCTCTCGCCCAATGTAACAAAACCGGTGGCTCTCGCCCAATGCTAACAGGAGAGAAGGCTCTCGCAGAACTAACAGCTGGAGGTCTCTCGCCAATAGGCCTGACTGCGCGAGAGAGAGCTCTCGCCCAGGTGACAGGAGGTGTCTCTCGCCTATCGCCCATGCCGCCCCTGGGAACCCCGCAGCCAGGGTCATAATTCTTTTCAAATGTGCCTCATTAATAAAACTAAAAGTTGAAATCGCCTCCCACCCATGCAAGTCTCTCGCCATGTTGTGCCCAATTTTGTGGCGTAATTTGTGCACTCTGCCGCAGCCTACGTACCTTCTCTTTCGCAGATCGTCTTTCACCAATTTTTTATGGCTTTTCTGTTTGTTTCCCACAGACGGCGCCAATTGTTGTTACCAAAAACAACAATAAATATTTGCTGATGTCAGATCCTCGATCTTCACGTTAGTTTGTCTTCAAGAATTCTGCAAGAGAGAAGACCATCAGGGGGCGCAGGGGTTTTCCCCTGCGCGCGCACTTCGATGCTTAAGTCAGATAGGGTTTTAGTAGGCAAATAGAGCTTAGGGTTTAAGAATGATACCTGTGACCTATTTATAGGAGTTATTTTACGCGTAATTACCTTTAAGCCCCATAGCTTAAATAATAACCCAGTGGATCATTTATGGGCCTTTTGAGTCCTCTTTCCTCTTGGGCTTATATTATCATTTGGCTCAATGGTCTTCAACTTGATTTATAGAAAAGCCCAGTAATAATTGACCTAGTCCACATCAGTTGGGAAACAAGTAATTTGACTAGTCAAACTCTTACCTTTATCTCATCATCTTTTTACAATTATTTTCTAAGTAAAATTCCTAAGACCTATTTTTATTAATTAATTACAGATCTAAGACATAATAAAATTAAGAAATTATTTTGTCTCAATAAAATCTGGTCTTGAACTTGCTTTGTTGGAATTTCTTCTCAATCCCGTTTTTCTACCCAGAATTTCGTACTGATTTTGTCCAGATGTTTGACCCACCAAACTAACTCCGATTTTTGCGATCTTGTGCATTCTGGAAACCTTGAGAAGTCCTCTACAACTTCTATGAAGGCCACTTCTTGAGATCAGGTCGTTAAATTGGTCAAAAATGTCAATCTTTCAAGCTGGACAGAAAATACTGCAATTTGCTTTTTTTAGCTTCTTTTTATTCCAACTTTGATATTTAATACCTAAAACATAAAATAAACATTAGTTAGCTCTTTTAGGCATAAAATATCAATAAAGAAAATATATTAGAACATATAAAATTTGCAAAATATCATCCTATCACTTCCATCACCATCATAAACCCAAGCCACTTTGATACCTGGGATATCATCACCATCATCAGTGGCACACCATCAACGCTACCCCTGCCTCGTGTCACTTTGCTGTTGCGTCCGTGCCTTTGTTTTGGTCATCCTCTTCATCAGTGCACCATTCCTCATTGCTGCGAACAACTGTTGCATCCGTGCCATCCATTGCCACTGCTTATCCCCGCTTGCTGCTGGTTACGACATTAAAACAAGGGAGAAAGCCAACATATGCACATGGGAGAAAGACAGAAAAAAAAGAGACAGCTGTTGAAAAGAATGAAGAAACAAAAGAAAGAAAGAAATAGGAAATAAAGAACTAGAAAAAAGAAAAGAAAGTAACGAAGCTTACGTGCCAGGTATGTGTTTAATTTATTAAGGTTAATTTAATTGATGAACTAACAATAGGATTATAGAAATTATTGGCATGATTAATTTATTTAATGATTTATATGGTCATAGTCTAACTTAGTAAATCTGACTTAATAATTTGACGGTTTGCATGATAATTAAATTAGTAATTTGGTGTAAAATATTAATTATGTATATAATTTGTATATTTGCATGATGATATGATAATTAGTTTGGGGATTTAATTAAATGATTTGTATGTTTGGGGTAATTTATGCAGTAGAATTTATGAAATTTATTTAGAAAACTAATCTTTTAAGAAAATGTTAGAGGAGTCTTTAGGTTATAGAAAGTCATTAATAAATAAATAAATAAATAAATAAATAGAATAAATAAAATAAATATGAATTAGTCAAAATATAAATAAAAATAAGATAAAATAAATTGAAATAAAATACTAAAGATGAATATGGATTATGCCGAGGATGAAACTCTAAGAAAGTCAATTGAGACTCCTTGAAAATTTTTAAGTGAAAGAATATTTCTTAAGTTGAGCCTAATTGATGGAATACTTTTGAAAGATTTTTTAATTAATTCATATTTATTTTTGATAAATAAAAATAAAAATAAGTTAGATGAATTAGATATAAATAAATAAAGATAAATAAATGAGATAAGATAAAGTATATAAATAATAGATAGAATTATAATAAATAAATATAAAGAGTAAATATGAATTATGCCAAAGATGAAATTTCAAGAAAATCAATCAAGACTTCTTGGAAATTTTTAGGTAAGGAGGTTCCTTTTGGTTTGAGCCAAATTGATGGGATTCTTAAAAGTGAATTTTCAATAAAACATAATTCATGTTTATTTCTTAAAAATAAGGTAAATGAGACTATAAAAATATAAAAATAAATTAGAAAATCTAAGAAATTTATAAAATGAATATGTGGTTATAATTAGAGACAAGATTAGGAAAAAGAGGAATCTCATAAAATGTTAAAATTTATCCAACGATGGAATTCAAGAAAGTCAGTCGAGACTCCTTGAAAATCTTGAGGTAAGGGAGATTTTTAAGATTTGAGCCAAATTGATGGAAAAATCTTAAAAATATTCCCAATATAGAAGCATATCGAAATTAATATATATACAAGGCAAATTGTAAAGATAACCTAAAAGTAGTTGGTACCATTTTAGGATGGGAGTTGTAGGAGTGCTAATCCTTCCTTACACGTAACCGTACTCCCGAACCCTAGTGTCTTTGAACGTAGACCAAGCCTTATCCTTAATTTGAATAGGTGACCAATCACACCTAGGTAGAATAGTTGGTGGCGACTCCCGTAATTTTAGTGTCCAGCTATTAGGTTTTCCGAAACTTAATACGTTATGACAGTTTGGCGACTACCATTGGGGACTTTAGAGAGTCAAGCCAACAATTGGTTTTAGGTTATTTTAGGTTTGCCTTAGGTATGTTAATTTTTGATAAAATAATAAGACATTAATAACTATATGTTTCTTTGACACACACTTCACGTGCATGCATGCATTAGCCCTCTACCCGGGCTTTATCCTTTTAGGAGGAAGTAAAGTAACTACGCTCTCGTGAGGTAATACCTCCGCAATGGCTAGCGAAATACTCTCACTCAAATTGAACCTTTCCATTTGTAACCTATAATAGGTGAGGATTGGGTGCCTTACTAGTCTTGGGTGGATGACAGTGAGGAACAATTTGGGAACCTTTAGCCCTTTTGTCTAAAGCCATGCATATAGTGAAATTAAGAAGACCAACTGTAAGATAGAGCCATATCAACCGATGCTATAGAAAATAACCATTACTTAGGACACATGTTTAATCAAGTTTGTTTGATTCTGGTTTACACATGAGACATTAAGAGGGTACCATGAGTCCTTTACCCAAACATTTCCATGCATTACTCATCCATTATTGTTATATGACAACTTTTTACCACACCATTCCATTCATACACATCATCTCGTTTTGATTTATCTTCATTCATTGTTTTTAAACAAAACATTTTCAAACCTTTTCAAGCATCACCACAAATAATGAACTCTTAATTATGGTAATAAAGGTTCAAAGATAGCTCGACCAAAAGTTTGTTCATATCACACTCGTTATCAAGCTAGGATTATGGAAGAAGAACAAAGCATTCGCATAGAGAAGATGGAAAAAGCTCAAGAGGATATAAAGGGGCAATTGGCCCAAATTACTGAGTTGTTGAAAAACTTGAGTAAGGGAAAGGGGGTAATAGAATAAGTTGTAGTGCAAAAAAAGATTTGTCTTATGGAGGCATGAAGGGTTCTAGTCATGCGATTTTAAGGATTTATAAATTCTAGTTTCGTTTTTGCTTTCTTTTATTTCTTTAAGTAATGCAAGATAGTTTTGAAGGTGCTTAAGCCCATAACCACAAGATAAAGTTTTATGTATGGGCTAACTTTTATTTATTCTCTTTTCAATAAAGCGACTAGTGTGATGCACTGTTATTTTCTCATTTTCTCTGTTCATTTTCCATTTCCCACTTACTCACCTTACCTTTTATTCACAAGTATCCAAATAATGAACATGATGATAATGATGTCAATAAATCTGGGATTCAATTTTGAAAGAACTACTACTATTGATGAATTACTAGTCTGCTAATGTTGCGAAAGCATGAAAATGAAGGAAAGGTTGTTCACCATCTGCACTTGATAGATGGTACAAGAAAGGTTAATCTCTTACAGAAGCTTCTAACAAGTTTGTCATTGTTCAATAAACAATTTTTAATGAGAGTATTTACATTTGAAATGATAAATGGATTTCTTTCACTATCCTACAAGCATGAGTAAAATTATCCTTTGATTACCCCTTTTGAGCTTATTATATTTTTGTAATATAACCCACCAAGAATCACCCTCCACTCTAGGGGCAAGGAAGATGAAATAAATAAATTTTGGGGGTAAAAATGAAAGTGTTCATGATGAATCAAGGGGCAAAAAAAAAAAAGAAAACCCAGGAAGAAGAAGAAGAAGAAGCAAGAAAAGAAATGAGTGAACTAGAAAGGTACTAAATGCTTGAGTGTTTTACTTGTAAAAAAAAGTGATCCTTTGGTTTATAAACCCTGAAACACATTTTAGGCCTGCTTTATCCTTTTCTTTCAGAAACCCTCACTTGAGCCTACATTACATGCCTTTAAAAGCCCATTTTGATCAAATGTAAGTGCTTAAATTGAAGAATCATGTATTGAATGAAGACATATTTGTATAATGAGATAATGATCCTTTGAAGGAAGTAGATCAAGTTGAATGAAGAAACCCATGAGCTTTAGAAGATATCTTGGATCGAAATCAAGAATGCCTATTAGGGGCATGAATTTGGATTGAGCACTGAAGGTTGAAGTTTGTCAAAGCCAATGAAGTTGAAAAATGAAGAGAAAAAAAAAGAAAAAAAGGAAAAAAATAAAAATATTAAAAAAAAAGAAAAAAGAGAAAGAAGAAAAAAAAGAGAAAAATAAAAAGAAAAAGGAGGATTCAAAATTGAAAACCCAAAAAGGGCAGTTTGAATCAAATAAGGGGTACCTAAGTTGAAAACCAAAAAGGCGGCTTAGGAAAATATCAGCATCAAAAAGTTCTAATACGAGGGTAAGATCGGTAGACACTATATGAAAGAACATATCAATAAAAGTGGGCTTTTGGAAAAGAATTTTAGATTGACTTGATTGAAATTGTCAAAATGTTTATTAAATGGATACTAAAAACCCAATTCCAAATTATCCTATTGATTTTTCATGATTTCATGTTCCTTTTCTAAGAATGAATACTTATCTCCCTCATGATTATCTTAAATTTATTCCACCCCTATAATAAATTGAGAAGATGTATGAGTGCATTACATTGGTGTTCGAGTTGGAAGGAAAATAAATAAATGTTGATAACCTTTTTTGGGTAAATTTTTGAAAAAAATATTCTTTTGAGAAATCTTGCATTACTAAGAGTGAGAAAGAAACAACAATAAAAAATGATGAAAATATAAATTTGAAAGCATGATGGCAAGTCTTCGAGCATAATTGGACCAAGACTCAATAAGAGATGGGATAAGAAGTGAAGATAGAAGATTTAAATAAGAAGAATCGAACAAATTGAGTGGACTTAAGGAAAATGAGATGAGCTTGAGAATCTTGTTACCACAATTGAGATTGCATATACATACATTCATGGAGTAATTTAAGTACCATTCATAGCACTCATGGCATTATGATGTTCATGATATTCATTATATTCATGACATGCATGACATTTCTTTATTGCATTTAAACATGAAAACTAAAAATTTGAACTTTTGTTAGGATATTAGGGTATTAAGTTTAGTGTAAGGAAAATATAGAATGATGAGAAGATGTAAAGAAGAAGGTAAAAATGAGAAGGTGTGAAAAAAATGAGAAAATAAATGAGGGAAAATTTGAGGAAAAGAGAAAATGTAAGAATATAATGGATAGGATGAAAATTTAAGGATGAAAATATAAGAGATGGTAATTTGAAAAAATCATGAGGTATGAGAAGATGATGAGAAAAATGTTTTTTGAAAAACCTTAGATAAGAGTAAAGCCTAGTTTAGCTGGCACCTTAGAGGAGGATGAAGCCCAATATTGTTGGCATCAAAATGAAAGTTAAGTCTAGTCAAACCCATGCTAATTGGCAATATGAAATGAAATTTTTATGTTCAAAGTTCCAATGCCTCTGGTGAGAGGAGCACAAGGTTATGTTTCAAAGTTCTAATGCCTCTGGTGAGAGGAGCACAAGGTTATGTTTCAAAGTTCCAATGCCTCATGTGAGAGGAGCACAAGGTTATGTTTC
This sequence comes from Heritiera fomes, assembly GCA_032173925.1. NCBI lineage: Eukaryota > Viridiplantae > Streptophyta > Magnoliopsida > Malvales > Malvaceae > Heritiera > Heritiera fomes. The sequence continues at coordinate 23,227,159 of JAPDPM010000011.1, forward strand.
CAAGTTTCAATGCTTCTGGTGAGAGGATCATAAGGATAGTTTTCAAAGTCCCAATGCCTCTGGTGAGAGGAGCAGATGGTTATTTTTCAAAGTCGTACAGCCTCTGGTGAGAGGGACCAAATGTTTCATAAAAATTGTAAATATTTTGTAAAAATAGAAAAAAACAAAAAAATTATAAAAAATAAAAAAACAAAAAATATCCAAACAAAATAGTTGTCTAATTATCTTTGCACAATTCCTGATTTTTAGAAAATGTGCAAAGAGAGGCAGCTGTAGACACCTTATTTTGTCTGGAGTCTTAATTTGTAAAAAATAATTAATTGGATTGGGTGACATTATATTTTAATTTAACAATTTAGAATTAGGCGAGAATTAAATTAGAATTTTTTTAGATTTAGAATTAACATTAATTAGGAAATTAAAATTAAAATAGGATTTAGGATTAATTAAAAAAAAGGAAGAGAGATAAGAAAAGAAAATAAAATTAATTTTAGGATAGGATAATTAGGATAATTAAATTTTTAGGATAATTATTTAAATTAATAGAGTTAGATTAAGATTAACATAAGAATAAAATAGATAAAATATGAGATAATTATGAGAATAAATATAGTTGTATTAGGACTCTAATAAGTTTTTGGACTATAAAAAAGGGATTAAAGCTAATGATTGAAGAGGGGACACACAATCAGATGAACAATCAAGCACTCAGCCTGGATAGAAACTTCTACCTTGCTTCCATCACCATCATAAACCCGAGCCACTGATCCCTGGGATATCATCGTCATCATCAGCGACACACCATCAACGCTGCCCCTATCTCGTGTCGCTTTGCTGTTGCATCCGTGCCTCTGTTTTGGTTATCCTCTTCATCATTGCACCATTCCTCATTGCTGCCGACAGCTGCTGCATCCGTGCCATCCATCGCCACTACTTATCCCCGCTTGTTGCTGGTTACGACATTAAAACAAGGGAGAAAGCCAACATATATACATGGGAGAAAGATAGAAAAAAAAAGAAACAGCTGTTGAAAAGAATGAAGAAAGAAAAGAAAGAAAGAAACAGAAAATAAAGAACAAGAAAAAAGAAAAGAAAGCAAGGAAGCTTACGTGCCAAGTGTGTGTTTAATTTATTAAGGTTAATGTAATTGATGAACTAACAATAGGATTATAGAAATTATTGGCATGATTAATTTATTTAATGATTTATATGGTCATAGTCTAACTTAGTAAATCTGACTTAATAATTTGATGGTTTGCATGATAATTAAATTAGTAATTTGGTGTAAAATATTAATTATGTATATAATTTGTATATTTGCATAATGATATGATACTTAGTTTGCATGTATATTTAGAATTTAATTAAATGATTTGTATGTTTGGGGTAATTTATGCAGTAGAATTTATGAAATTTATTTAGAAAACTAATCTTTTAAGAAAATGTTAGAGGAGTCTTTAGGTTATAGAAAGTCATTAATAAATAAATAAATAAATAAATAGAATAAATAAAATAAATATGAATTAGTCAAAATATAAATAAAAATAAGATAAAATAAATTGAAATAAAATACTAAAGATGAATATGGATTATGCCGAGGATGAAACTCTAAGAAAGTCAATTGAGACTCCTTGAAAATTTTTAAGTGAAAGAATATTTCTTAAGTTGAGCCTAATTGATGGAATACTTTTGAAAGATTTTTTAATTAATTCATATTTATTTTTGATAAATAAAAATAAAAATAAGTTAGATGAATTAGATATAAATAAATAAAGATAAATAAATGAGAAAGGATAAAGTATATAAATAATAGATAGAATTATAATAAATAAATATAAAGAGTAAATATGATTATGCCAATGATGAAATTTCAAGAAAGTCAATCGAGATTCCTTGAAAATTTCTAGATAAGGAGGTTCCATTTGGGTTGAGCCAAATTGATGGGATGCTTAAAAGTGAATTTTCAATAAAACATAATTCATGTTTATTTCTTAAAAATAAGGTAAATAAGAATATAAAAATATAAAAATAAATTAGAAAATCTAAGAAATTTATAAAATGAATATGGAGTCAAAATTAGGAAAAGGAGGAATCTCATAAAATGTTAAAATTTATCGGACGATGGAATTCAAGAAAATCAATCAAGACTCCTTGAAAATCTTGAGGTGAGGAAGATTTTTAAGATTTGAGCTAAATTGATGGAAAAATCTTAGAAATATTCCCAATATATAAGTATATCGAAATTAATATAAATACAAGGCAAATTGTAAAGATAACCTAAAACTAGTTGGTACTATTTTAGGATAGGCGTTGTAGGGGTGCTAATCCTTCCCTACACGTAACCGTACTCCCGAACCCTAATGTCTTTGAACGTAGACCAAGCCTTATCCTTAGTTTGAATAGGTGACCAATCACACCTAGGTAGAATGATTGGTAGCGACTCCCATAATTTTAGTGTCTAGCTATTAGGTTTTTTGAAACTTAATACGTTATGACAATTAGGTTTGGAAATGACGAGGATTTATGGCCATAGGTAACACCCTAGTTCCGGGGTAACAAGGACTGCTTGCTGATAGCTACAGTAGGCTAAGACTTTATTAGTTGAATTATTGGGTTTGCCTAACAAGAAATGTTTTATGAACATGGCATATGAGATTACTTGATATGTGATTGAACTTTACGAAGCATTTTTTTTATGATAACTACATGATTTGACAAAACTGACTTTGCATCGTTTTACATGCAATACATTGGTTTTACCATAAAGGCATTGTGATATTGAGTTACATGAGACATGAAGTTTAAATGAGTTATTGATATGTGATTTTATACGAACACATGTTGCATCCATTAGTAGTGCTATATTTTGTTTGTTACTATCTTTGTACTTGTGTAGTGGCTTACTAGCTTTCCCTAAAGCTCACCCCTTCATTCTCCTTTACAGGTTAAGCTAAGATAGCAATGTTTGATAAGAGCTGTACCTCATTTTGACGTTTCAAGCTAGACGTCAGACCTTAATTCGTAGCTTGGTATATAACTTTACTATTCATATGTACTTGGAATTTGATCATTTTGTACAGTAATGTAGTGTGAGATGTGATAAGTATGAATATGTGATTACTTTAAAAAATCGGTTTAAAACAAGATGTAAACGGGTGGTTGTTGATTATTGACATGAATAGTGTAAAGTTATAATAATTTATGGTTGAGAAATTTTTTAATGATCTTCAGGTTATCTGAAAATTATGAAACTTTTCCAAATATTTCATTGGACTGTATGAGAGTGTGATAGGCCATTTGAGGCCAAAGATATCGAAAAATGAATAGTATTTTGCTTTGTTTTTTGGATTATGTTGCAAGGGGTTTTCCGTAGTTAAGCAGAAATGTTGTCGAAATTTAGTCTTAAGTGATTTTAAGCTATGAAATGAACTGAGACCTAAGGAAATCAACCTTGAACCTTGATTGAGTGAATAGTAAATCAAAATTGAAAGAGCAAGACTACTCGCTATACAAATCGTAGTTAAAGTAAAAGAAAAAAGCTAACCTCAAAATCCGTTCTTCCTCTATTTTGTTATTGTAAATGTCTCATTTTTTGAGACATAATAGATTGGTATCATATGAGGGTTTGTCTAGTCGAGTCAATCTATAAAAAGGTTCTAAGGAGTGTTTACATCCCATGTCACATTTCACAGTGTAATAACCATAATTTCTTTTACATGTTAAATAGTGTTAAATGAGCCTTAGAGATGTTTAGAGGCCAAATTGTGACACTTTTGGATTTTGGTGTAGGAATGCAGGCTTTCGTATAGACAAGTTGGCGGGTCCCACGGGATCGGACACTCAACCAGAAACCATGTAAGTACCATAAATTTATCATAAATGGTTTCAAGTAAGACAATTTGTTTCATGTGGTTATTGAAGGAAACCGAAACTAACATGCAGCGGAAATAAATCATTCGGCCTCCACCAGGATCGATTCGGAGAGTTGCCTGATTAGGGTTTCGAGATTTTACCTAACGTTTTTCTTTGATTTTTCTTTCGTTGGTCGAGTCACAAGCAACAACTTTTTCGTTCCTGCCTCTACGGTATCCACACGAACGGATCTCACGACTCTTGAACGTCTCACGATTAGAAGCCTTAAAGAGCTTTTGATTCCTTATAATCGAATTGCTAGCTTCGATTAAAAGGAATGTTTTTGTTTTCTGTTTTAAAAAGTGTTATACGGCTATGTTTCAGAAAACATCCTTTTATAGGCAGTAAATTTTAGGGTAAAATTTACTGCCAAACAGAACTCTAATCCTACTTAGAATAGGATTAGTTATATCCTTAATCCAATTCAAAATAGGATTAATTAAGCTCCTCATTGATCTGTTCTAAGTGTGCGACCCAATAGGTTCTCAAAACAATGGCAATGACAAAATTGTCACAGGCAATGAGTGGTATCTAGCAACACATCATTGCTACCCATGTAACGAGAATGTCAATGACTCGACATAACCTTACTCGTGATAGATGTTACTGTGTAGTCTAATCCCTTTATCCTTTGATGTCTTGATTAGACACAAGTCATGGAATGTGTCACACTTGTATAGTCTAATCAGCGTTTCTTGATTCCTGTGTAGACTAATTAAACAAATAAAATCAATATCTCATATTGACTTATTCGAGCACGGCCATGCATTTCTTAGTCTCACTCTATCAAAGGGCCCAAGACATCACTCTTGTTATATAAGAGGGATAAATCCTATCTTGATCACTCAACATCCCTCTACATAGATCAAGGCATACCCAATTACTACCTTTATAGTCCATCCTATTACGAATGACATCTAGCAGCATTAAAGTATGCAATTCTCTATGTTGGGATCTCTGATGATCTCAAGTCAATGGATCACATACACTATCATCACTATGAGAATCGCTTATGACACTCATATAACAATCCATGTAGCGTTCTCATGGAGGGTCGATCCAGTACATAGTTCTCTAACATGTACCTATGTGATGACTTGATATCATATATCCATGACAATGGTCATCAGTCAACCACATACTAGTCTTATCGTATCATTGTTATCCTTGTTCACAATAATACTTGACTAGGGATATTTTAAGAATAGTGTGTTATTACTATTCTAAGGACATTATCATATAAGATTACATTACGCAGTTATAAGACAAATATAATAATGAGCTATAATAAAATGTCATGATACATAAAAATGCCAAAGTCAATCATCTAATGAATGGTTCTAAGGGCATAATCCAACAATCTCCCACTTGCACTAAGACCATTCACTCATGTATCTAATACCTAGTGACCTAGTGTGACGATCATGTCTTTGCTGCGTCAAAGACTTCGTCAGTGGGTCGGCGATGTTATCGTCAGTTGGTACTTTGCATATTCTCACATCTCCTCTCTCGATGATATCTCGAATGAGATGGAAGCGCCGTAGTATATGTTTGGATCGTTGGTGAGATCTAGGCTCCTTAGCTTGTGCGATGGCTCCATTGTTGTCACAATAGAGCTCAATCGGATCTATAATGCTAGGAACAACTTCAAGCTCAGTAATGAACTTCCTGATCCAAACAGCCTCCTTTGCAGCTTCAGAGGCAGCTATATACTCAGCCTCTGTTGTAGAATCGGCCACTGTCGCCTGCTTTGAACTCTTCCAGCTCACAGCACCACCATTAAGGCAAAACACATAACCAGACTGCGATCTATAGTCATCTTTATCAGTTTGGAAGCTAGCATCAGTGTAACCTGTTACAATGAGCTCTTCCTCACCTCCATATATCAAGAATGTATCCTTAGTCTTTGTCAAGTACTTAAGAATATTCTTGACAGTGATCCAGTGACGTTCACCAGGATCAACTTGATATCTACTCGTCATGCTCAAGGCATACGAGACATCGGGACGTGTGCATAACATGGCATACATAATGGATCCAATAGCAGATGCATATGGAACTTTACTCATACGTTCTCTCTCTTCTTGTGTTGTAGGACACTGTTCTTTTGAGAGAGTAATGCCATGTGTCATAGGCAAGAATCCTTTCTTGGAATCCTGCATGCTAAACCTCTTTAGCACTTTATCTATGTATGCACTTTGACTTAGGCCAATTAATTTCCTTGATCTATCTCTATAGATCCTTATACCCAGTACATAGGTAGCTTCGCCCAAGTCCTTCATTGAAAAGCAATTCCCTAACCAAGTCTTTACAGACTGAAGGGTAGGGATGTCATTTCCAATGAGTAGTATGTCATCTACATACAACACCAGGAAGACAATAGTGCTCCCACTGACCTTCTTGTAGACACAAGGTTCATCTTCGTTCTTGATGAAACCAAATTCTTTGATTGCATCATCAAAACGAAGATTCCAACTTCGAGAAGCTTGCTTTAGTCCATAAATAGAACGTTGCAGCTTACAAACCTTTCCAGCATTTTTTGGATCAACAAAACCCTCAGGTTGTGTCATGTACACATCCTCGAGTAGCTTTCCATTAAGAAAAGCGGTCTTGACGTCCATTTGCCAGATTTCATAATCATGGTATGCAGCTATCGCAAGCAAGATCCTAATGGATTTGATCATTGCGACTGGTGAAAAAGTTTCATCATAGTTAATACCATTAATTTGTTTAAAACCTTTAGCAACCAATCGCCCTTTATAGGTATGAACATTTCCTTCCATGTCGGTTTTCTTCTTAAAAACCCATTTACACCCTATAGGTTTTACCCTTTCGGGTAAGTCAACTAAGGTCCAAACTTGGTTGGCATACATGGATTCCATCTCAGATCTCATGGCTTCAAGCCATTTCTCAGAGTCTGGCCCTGTAATAGCCTCTTGATAGGTAGTAGGCTCATCTTGGTCCATGAGCAATACATCACCGTTCTGAGTCATTAGAAATCCAAATCTCTGTGGCTCACGATGTGTTCTAATTGATCTACGCAAGGCTTGTGTCTCTTGAGCAGGCGGTTGCTCCACAACAACTTGTGGTTCTGGTTCCACAACAACTTGTGGTGCTTGCTCAGGCTCCATCTCAACATCGGGTACGCTATCTTGTAGCTCTTGAATTTCTTCAAGTTCCACTTTTCTCCCACTAGTTCTTCTAGAAATGAATTCTCTTTCTAGAAAGACACCTGTTCGAGCTACAAACACTTTGCGCTCAGTGGGATTGTAAAAATAATATCCTTTAGTTAATTTAGGATATCCCACAAAATAGCACTTATTAGATTTAGGTGCAAGTTTGTTAGAGACTTGACGTCTCACATAAGCCTCACAACCCCAAATCTTCATAAAAGACATACTGGGACGTTTACCAGTCCATATCTCATATGGTGTCTTTGGAACCGATTTAGATGGAACACGGTTCAGTGTAAAAGCAGCTGTTTCTAATGCATGTCCCCAAAAGGATTCTGGAAGATCTGTATGACTCATCATTGATCGAACCATATCTAATAAAGTTCGGTTTCTCCTTTCAGATACACCATTCCATTGTGGTGTACCTGGAGGAGTGAGTTGTGAGACAATCCCACACTCTTTAAGATAGTCATAAAATTCTTGGCTTAAGTATTCACCACCTCGATCTGATCGAAGTGCCTTAATGCTCTTGCCAAGTTGGTTTTGTACTTCATTCTTGAATTCTTTGAACTTTTCAAAAGATTCTGACTTGTGTCTCATAAGATACACATAGCCATATCTACTGAAATCATCAGTAAATGTAATAAAGTACATAAACCCACCTCTGGCCTGTGTGTTTAAAGGTCCACATACATCTGTATGTACTAATCCCAATAAATCACTTGCCCTTTCACTATTTCCTTTGAAAGGGGCTTTAGTCATCTTACCCATTAAACAAGATTCACATGTCTCATACGATTCAAAATCAAATGAGTCCAAAATTCCATCTTTATGGAGTTTGGAAATGCGATTCTCATTTATGTGTCCCAAACGACAATGCCAGAGATATGTTGGATTTTGATAATTAGATTTAATCCTTTTAGCATTTATGTTATAAATAGGCATATCAAGATTTAGAATGTAAAGACCATTAATTAGTTGTGCACTACCATAAAAGATATCATTTAAATAAATGGAGCAACAGTTGTCCTTTATTATAAATGAAAAACCCTTCTTGTCCAAACAAGAAATAGAAATAATATTTTTAGTGATGGAAAGCACATAATAACAATCATCTAATTCTAAAACAAGCCCTGTGGGCAATGTCAAAATATAAGTTCCTACAGCTAATGCAGCAACCCTTGCTCCATTTCCCACTCGCAGGTCGAGCTCGCCCTTAGTCAACAATCTACTCCTTTTGAGTTCCTGCACATTTACACAAATGTGAGAACCACATCCAGTATCTAATACCCATGATGAAGAAGTAGATAGATTAACTTCTATAACATAAATACCTGAAGTGGAAGTCTCACTTCCTTTCTTCTTCTTTAGCTCTTCCATGTATTTGTTGCAATTCCTCTTCCAATGTCCGGTCTCACCGCAATGGAAGCATTTCCCTTCTTTGGCAACCCCACCTTTAGGCTTCAGTGCAGTATCATTGGGTTTGAACTTGCCATTGGTTTTATTACCCTTTTTCTTGCCCTTTGCATTAGCCCTGCCCTTAGCTTTCTTAACTATTAAGACATCTTTGGGCTTGGCCTTTTTCATGTTGGATTCAGCTGTTTTCAACATGCTAAGTAACTGTGGCAGAGTCTTGTCAATTTCATTCATGTTGTAATTAACAACAAACTGACTGTAGCTGTCTGGCAACGATTGCATAATCACATCAGTGGCCAACTCTTGGCCCAAAGGAAATCCCAATCTTTCAAGGTTTTCAATATATCCAATCATCTTGAGCACATGAGTACCAACGGGAGTCCCCTCTGCCATCCTACACTGAAACAATGCCTTAGAGACATTGTACCTTTCTTGCCTAGCTTCCTCTTGATAGAGTTGCTTGAGATGCTCGATCATATCGAACGCATCCATTTCCTCATGTTGCTTTTGAAGCTCAGGATTCATGGAGGCAAGCATAAGGCAACTAACATCCAATGCATCATCTTGATGCTTCTTATAAGCATCTCTTTCTGCCCTTGGAGAATTAGAAGGCGATTCCTCAGGTAAAGGAATCTCAAGGACATACAACTTCTTTTCTTGCTTGAGGACTATCCTCAGGTTCCTGTACCAATCCAGGAAGTTTGTCCCATTTAACTTGTCCTTCTCAAGGACAGATCGCAGTGAAAGTGTGTTATTTGTGTTTGATGCCATGGTAATCTACAACAAAAATATGCAAAATATAAGTATCATGAATGCATTCATTTAATTAAATATTTATTAAATGATGCTCCCACTATTTTTATCGAATCAACAACCCTCACTATTAATTCGAAAAAATTATCACATAATTTTTCTAGTGGGCCAAGATCCATATTTCACCTTATCTAGAGTTAGCTTTGGCTAATCGCCCAAGATTTGGCTATTTAGGTAGGCAACACTTACCAATTACATCTCATGTAACTCTTGGATAGTTAGGTGAACAACACTTGTTCTAATTCATCTCATGAATGGTAGCCCAACTATATGCCTCTAAATTCCCAATTCTATTGAGGAAATCTAGTTAAGTCAACCCAATTTATAGTCTTTGGATATCACTATTATCCCATCGCGTCTTACTAAGATAGATATGATATTTTGCTTTGGCAAACATAACAAAATCGATTCTAGCCTTGACGAGTGCTATTCATTGGTAGGCATCTATTATTGACTTAATTTAATTTGAGGGATTTTCTTAGTTTATTGAATAAGATCTCACCAATTTTACCTTTTTTTTTAAATTATCATATGATTTTCATATCATAAACGTACAAAATAAACCATGCATCTCATGCAATTAAGCAATAAAATAAACGTGACATAGTTATAGCCCAAACTAAATGGATTTCCCAAGCCAATGAGAAACCCTAAGGGTTAACCTAAGGGTAATAGCATCTTCTCCAAGTGCCTCTTTGGTCATCCTTTGCATGGTTGTCAGCTCCAATTACATAGTTTAAGAGAAACCTCGAGTTACATTCGAGGGGAGTAAGATGAGAAAAGAATGTACAACAAGAATTTCAAGAACAAGGCACGACACACAGGTCGTATTTATTAAAATTTACAACCACCAAAATACAATCATATTGGGCTAAGGCTATAACTATGCACCATGCTCAAACAACAACCACCGTGTTATACAAACAAGTGTAATGCAATTTCAAATTTTAGTTTTATTAACGAGGCATATTTGAAAAGAATTATGACCCTGACTGCGGGGTTCCCAGGGGCGGCAGCCCTTGGGCGGCGGTCCCGCTGGCCGGTCAGCGGGCGGGGTCAAGGGGCAGCGCCTCTTGCGGCCCGAAAAAAAAAACAAGGTCAACAGTATTGACATTGCCAACGCCCCTTATCCGGAAGTGTCCTAATCTTATCAGGATGTTCCAGCCAGTATCTCATACTGACTATAATTTTAGTCGCATTAGAACTCTTATCTAAAAGTGTTTCGACATTATTCTATTTCTTCCATAACGTTTATGCAGAACAGAAACCGCCATTAATAATTCGCATCACAGATTATCCATAACATTTATGCAGAACAGAAACGCCATTAATAATTCGCATCACAGATTATATCTCACATATAAGTTGAATCGAAATTGATATATATCATATATATAATTTCAATAATTCGATTTGTAGCCTCTGAATATATCATATACATTCTAATCCGTATTAAAACGATTGCATGTAATCATAAACAGAAAGTAACCAGAGATCATGCTTTTATCAAAACAAATCAGGGACTCCGAATCTGGCTCGGATACCAGTGAAGGAAACCGAAACTAACACGCAGCGGAAATAAATCATTCGGCCTCCACCAGGATCGATTCGGAGAGTTGCCTGATTAGGGTTTCGAGATTTTACCTAACGTTTTTCTCTGATTTTTCTTTTGTTGGTTGAGTCACAAGCAACAACTTTTTCGTTCCTGCCTCTACGGTATCCACACGAACGGATCTCACGACTCTTGAACGTCTCACGATCAGAAGCCTTAAAGAGCTTTTGATTCCTTATAATCGAATTGCTAGCTTCGATTAAAAGGAATGTTTTTGTTTTCTGTTTTAAAAAGTGTTATACGGCTATGTTTCAGAAAACATCCTTTTATAGGCAGTAAATTTTAGGGTAAAATTTACTGCCAAACAGAACTCTAATCCTACTTAGAATAGGATTAGTTATATCCCTAATCCAATTCAGAATAGGATTAGTTATATCCTTAATCCAATTCAGAATAGGATTAATTAAGCTACTCATTGATCTGTTCTAAGTGTGCGACCCAATAGGTTCTCAAAACAATGGCAATGACAAAATTGTCACAAGCAATGAGCAGTATCTAGCAACACATCATTGCTACCCATGTAACGAGAATGTCAATGACTCGACATAACCTTACTCGTGATAGATGTTACTGTGTAGTCTAATCCCTTTATCCTTTGATGTCTTGATTAGACACAAGTCATGGAATGTGTCACACTTGTATAGTCTAATCAGCGTTTCTTGATTCTTGAGTAGACTAATTAAACAAATAAAATCAATATCTCATATTGACTTATTCGAGCACGGCCATGCATTTCTTAGTCTCACTCTATCAAAGGGCCCAAGACATCACTCTTGTTATATAAGAGGGATAAATCCTATCTTGATCACTCAACATCCCTCTACATAGATCAAGGCATACCCAATTACTACCTTTATAGTCCATCCTATTACGAATGACATCTAGCAGCATTAAAGTATGCAATTCTCTATGTTGGGATCTCTGATGATCTCAAGTCAATGGATCACATACACTATCATCACTATGAGAATCGCTTATGACACTCATATAACAATCCATGTAGCGTTCTCATGGAGGGTCGATCCAGTACATAGTTCTCTAACATGTACCTATGTGATGACTTGATATCCTATATCCATGACAATGGTCATCAGTCAACCACATACTAGTCTTATCGTATCATTGTTATCCTTGTTCACAATAATACTTGACTAGGGATATTTTAAGAATAGTGTGTTATTACTATTCTAAGGACATTATCATATAAGATTACATTACGCAGTTATAAGACAAATATAATAATGAGCTATAATAAAGTGTCATGATACATAAAAATGCCAAAGTCAATCATCTAATGAATGGTTCTAAGGGCATAATCCAACAGTTATGATTTGAGCCTAATACGAGAATTTAACAATAAACCGAAAATTTCAGCCTTTGGCTCATGACCAATCTAGCTTGTTTCGATCATATCTCTTGATCAGAGTATCGAAACGATAAACCATAAAATTCTTATGAAAGCTGACTTAAAGGTATTTTAGCCATGAAAAGATCGTAATTTGATTCCATACAGATTAATACCAGAAAAATTCCGAAGGTGAACAATGTGCAATGAAACCTGTTAGTCGACACTTCTATAAAGAATCGAGCATATCACTTAGTGGGAAACTCTGATTAAGGTGATTCAAATTTTTATGAAAGGCTAACTCGATAAGCTTTCTGACGATATAAGGCTTGCTGTCTATTTCAATGTGGATCAACGGCAATGAATTTTGAGATTCACGTCACAGTCAGGAAATTCTGACTATGAGCAACCGGTAAAGAAGAGAGCATAACTTTTTGTAGAGAACCCCTAATTAAGTGATTCAAATTTCATTGAAAAACTAATTTGGAGACCTTTCCGATCATGTATGGCATGCTCTTAGAATCCTTGTAGATTGATACAATTAATTGTCGGAAGTTAGGCTCGAAAATTTGGCAATTATGAGGTTATTGAAGAAAATGATTAAATTGGGAAAGTTAAAAGGATTTGGGGTTTTGTTGGATTAAAAGGATGTTGAAGAGGGGTTTAAATAGATTAGAAATAATATTATCTTGGCTCAATCATCATATTAAAGATGTTAATTGGGTTCAAAGTGAGAAATGTAGGAAAAGAGACCCCAAAACATAAATTTTAATTAAACAATTAACAAAAGATACAATTTTATTTTCATCAAAACGTGGAACCTCTCTTCTACCTCTCATACTCGACTCTTCCCTCTGCCATGGTCAGACCACTTCTTTCTCTACTCTTCTTTACTAGTGCCGAAGGTGAAATTTAGTTTCTCTTGTTCTGGGCAAAACCGAGCCTCCAAGAGAAGAAAGGAAAAGTTAAATCCCCAAAATCCTTATTGTCGCGACCTACATTCTACCACAAAAAAAAACTAAACAGAACCTTGAAGGCAGCCTCAGATTTGAAGATATTCAAAGGAAATTCAGGAAATCTTGAAGAGGGCTTAAGGTTTTTGGAGTGGTATTGATGAATTTTCCCTTGCATGTAGATTTGAGAACTGTCTTGTGCTAGAATCAAAAGGTTCTTGGTGTGCTAAGGCTTGGCCATAGCAATTCAAGGTAAGGAGGAGTTGATTTTTTTTCATCTCTGATGTTCATGACAGAATGTTAAAATAAGTTGCATGTTTCATTTGAAGGGAGGATTGAAACTAGAGAAGAAGAAAAGAAAGAGGCTCATGGTTTTGGGTGGAAAGGGGTTGATTTTCTTGAACTTTTGAGAATCTTAGCTGCTACATATTGATAAGTGGGTAAGATTCTGACTTTAAAATCCCTAATTGTTGAATATGAATATGAAACTATAATGATTTGAGTTGAATTGCTGTGAAATTGGCATGGCATGATTGGATTTTGGGTTTGCTGTAGAAATTTGGGTAATGGTTCTGTTCTGGACTGATGTTAAAATGTTCAATTGAAATGTTATACAGTGAGAAAAATTCTGAAAAAAAATTATGATAGATAGCTTTCTGAGCTAGGAATAATTCAGTTTTGGAATCACTTGATTTGGAATTCTGTAGCTTGAGATATGTACAAATGAGTACAGGGTATTCTGCCAGAAAAACGTGAATTCCAGTTTAACTTTGAAAAATTGTAGAAAATAGTCTAAATTGAGTTAGGTTGCAAGCATTGCATTTTTGAAAAGGTAATTAAGTTATTTTTGTTATGGTTTTGAGTTTACACCAATTGGATATGCCTATAATTATATATGAAGCATTTTGTGCAAGTAGGTCAGTGTCACACTGTGCCTGAACACTGCTGGAAGATAGTGCAATTTTGAAAAATTGCAGATGTTGATTTAGGAAGAATTAAATCACGAACCTTACATTTCTAGATAGGGAAATGAGTTAGCTTTCATCTAATTCAGGAATTTGTGGATTTGGAATTATGTAACTTAGGATATGTATATATAAATGTAAGATACTCACTAGAGGGTACAAACAGCCTAGTGTCAACTTCAAAAATTCCTAGAAAATAATTCAAATGGAGTTTGATTGCAAGCTTTACATTTTCAGAAAGGTAAATGAGTCAGGATTGATATGGTTTTGGGTTTGTACAAAATATATATCCCTATAATTAGTAATATAAATTTTAATGAACACAGGTCAGGAAACTATCCTGCCAAATGTTTCAGATTTGGACCAAAGTTTGGAAAATTATTGGAAATGGCACGGGATGAATTAAGAAGTAAGCCTTATACTTATGAATAGGGAACTGAGTTAGAAGTAATATAAAATTTACGGCTTGACGATTAGATTCTGAAATTTATACTTAAGGCTAGCACAATGACAAAAGGTCAGAAAATCCTAAAGTGCAGAAATTGAATCAAGTAGATTATGAGAGGCTCAATGGAGCAAAAAGGAAATGAATAGATAGAACTAGTTCATATTTGAAATAACTCATAATTACTCCTTGATGTCATTCTTGTTGAATTGTATAATTTTTAATCCTAGAATGCCATTAGGGGTAATGAGTAACCCGATCGACCTTGTGTATGTGGAGAGTGATGCTAAGGACTGAAATTGACTAAGAGCTCTTATAGCTCGTGTGAAACTTGATAGGCCAGGGAGGATTGAATCTGTAAGATAAGGAAGCATTGTAAGTAATCCTAAGTAACTACCATGCATCCAAATCATCATACGATGTTTTAAATTCTGATTTGGTATGGAAATGAAATGAAATGCTGCATATGAAATCAACTTTGATGCATATTGAAAATGCTGCATATTGGGCCTATCCTTGACTGATTGGTTTAGCTTTTTGAAAATGTTTTATAAGCATGCTATAGGCTTGCCAAATCGTTATTTGGTTTTATGTATTATTGCTTTAATATGATGACACTTTTGAGTTTCCAAATTGAACTAAGCTTTTGGTTTGATACGGTTTTCTAATTTTGTTTTATAACTTAAAGTGCTTTAAAAGCTTAGCAAGCCCATGATTGTTAGATGCATATTTATGCACTATGATTTTGATATGAAGTCTTGGAAGGCTGATTTGATAAGATTGATATTGGATACTGTTTTAAACCCGAGGTATTGAGACCTTAGGGCACCGTACCTTGAGAATTGTGTGGGCGTTCTTAATTGACTTAGAGCTGTGTCTCGATGACTAGCTCTCGGGAACGATCAGCTTGTCCCATATATTATGTTTGGACAAGTAGCACTGTCATCTGATCAATGAACCGGGGTTGATTGGTCTATGCATAGGCAGCATCCCTTTTTGGGAGATTGCTACGGTTAGCTACCGTAGATCGTTATTGTGTTAGCTCTAAGTATCTTGGTGATGCTATGCCTTATCTCTTAGTACTACAATCTGTTTTATCGATTGGACAGTATGATTCATGATGATGCTTTGACGATTGATGATTGGCTTTTACCTTATGATTTGAGAACATGTTTTACAATCAGCATATCAGATCTGATTTAGCAATGTTCGAAATGAGATTTAAATCTGTTTATGAGATTGCTATTCTTTATGTTTTAAAATGCAGTCATGTTTTATACTGCAGCATATCGAAATTGATTTACCAGATGTGTATGATTTATGAGTTTTGAAAACTGAGAGATACATGTTATGATTTTTATGTTGCTTCTATAGTTACTTACTGAGTTTATGACTCACCCCCCTCTTCTTTCCCTCCCTTTCAGATTGATAATCATTATCATAATGCTTTGACTCGAAAAGCTCCTTGGGAGTGATTCCCAAGTGCAGTTTCAGGTATATGGCTTCCAGCATACTAGATAGACACAGATTGAGTATGGCATAGTGTATTTACTTATATTTTGATTGGTTGTGTAAACAAAGTCCGGGATGTAGGCTATGTTATTTTTCTGTTAAGATGAAATGGTTTGATGGTTGTTCAAGATGGTGTTCGCGTTGATATGTGCAATAATAAAGTATATGTAATAACCACAATTTCTTCTACATGTTAAATAGTGTTAAATGAGCTTTGGAGGTATTTAGAGGCCAAATTGTGACACATTTGGATTTTGGCGTAAGAACGCAGGCTTTCGTACAGATAAGTTGGTGGGTCCCATGGGACCGCATACTTAACAAGAAGTAGTACTTTAAATTCATCATAAATGGTTTTAGGTAAGACAATTTGTTTCATGTGGTTATGATTTGGGCTTAATTCGAGAATTTGACAATAAACCGAAAATTTCAGCCTTGGGCTCATGACCAATCTAGCTTGTTTCAATCATATCTCTTGATCGGAGTATCGAAACGATAAATCAAAAAATTCTTATGAAAGCTAACTTAAAGCTATTTTAGCCATGAAAAGCTCATAATTTAATTCCATACAGATTAATACCAGAAAAATTCCGAAGTTGAATAATGTGCAGTGAAACCTATTAGTCAATACTTTTGTAAAGAATCGAGCATATCTCTTCGTAGGAAACTCCGATTAAGGTAAATCAAAATCCATTAGAAAGCTAACTTAAATACCTTTTATCCATATAATTATTGTATTTTAATTCATTATATATTAAAAACAAGAAATTTCTACATACACTTCACATGTATGGAATTCAGTATTAAGCAATCAGTAGAGAGTTGAACATAACTTTTGATAGGGAACTCCAATTGAGGTGATTCAAATTGCATTGTAAAGCTAACTCGAAGATCTTTCTGACCATATATGGCTAATATTTTTATACATTATAGATTGATCTCGGGGAATTTTTAAAGTTAGTTGTAAGTGGAGTAAAGTGATCAGAAAAAAATGAGAGTAATGTTTTAAAGATATAATGTGGCAAAAAGTGCTAATTATTGATTTTGGAGAGCAAAATTAATATGTTAATAGTGTTACCTTCCTATTGGTTAGAATAATTGTAAAAAAATCAGATAAAGAAGGCAAATTTCTCAACTAATTTAGCTCCATACATGGATTGCATTGCTAAACATTAAAGCAGAAAAGAAAAACATAAACAAAGAGAAAAGAGGGGGAATTTTATAATTTGACCATGTGGCAACTTGTCATTGGCTGGAATAGTAATAAAAGAGGACTAATCTCAGCCATTTCCAGCCATTATAACCGACATACTCCCCTATTTTCTGCTCCAACGTTTTAGCCCCAAATTTTCCTAGGGTTCTTCATGTTTTCCTCATTTCTCACCATGAAAACACTTCTTTCAAGCCCCTAACTCACCAAGCTTCTTTCACCGACTTTGTTCCCCATCACCATGGCTATCTAACGTTGGGATTTTATGGACAAAAGCCAACGTGACAGGGGTCGGAATGGAGCTATACAGTTTGGCAATGAAGGGAAGGTGAGGTGATGATATTTTCTTAAATTCTAGTTATGGTTTATGATTAATATATGTATGAGAAACATGTGTAAGGCCTTAGTTTGAAACAAAATGAATGGTAGTGGCAGTAGGGGTATTCGGTCATATATGGGAAATGAAGAAATTGATGAAATTTTGTTGTATGTAAGTAGAGATTAGTAGAAAAATGAGGAATGAAATTGTTGGAACTTGATTTGATTTTGGTTTGTGATGAGTTTGCAAGAACTTGGGAGTGGCATGAAAATGGGTATCAACCAACCATGAACTTGGCTAAATATTGGTGATGAAACTTAATGTATGGAATGTGTTTGATGAATATACTAAGTAAATAGAAAATATTCGTAAGGTTAGAGTTGAGAAAATAAGGAGGCTGTAGGGCATTATCGGGTAGCTTTGAAGGCATGAACAAGGATCATTTTTGGCTGAAGCAATGCAATTTGAGAAGAGGGCTGTAATGTGGTCTTCATGGCAGCTCACGTGCTGCTCTTATGGGTCATTAAGGGCTGAATTTAGGACTTAAACAAGAGCCAATAGATACATTGTTTTGAAGATTGAAAGAGGTAAGATTAAATCTGACTTTGTGGCTATTTGTGTAGGCTGTGTAAGTGACAAAAAGATTGGTTTCTTGGTACCACAAGTAGAGGCTTTTTGGAAACACAAAATGCAAGGCTGAGAACGAAAGAAGAGGGGGTGCATTTAGAATCCATAACAGCTACACAACAGCAAAGATCCAAGCTAATTTAGAAGGGCTTTCGATTTTGCTCAACTTAAGGGGTAAGGTTCTAACTTTATAATATTTGATTATTATGCATGAAAATGAATTTGTGATGAACTAAATCAAATGGCTGTTGTATGGATGAAGGATTAATTGAATTCCAGCTTATGTTCAAATCTGGAATTGATATTCTGTTTTTGGGTTGTAATTAAAATGATCAGTTTAATTGTTATACAAGGAGAACAATTCTAGAAAAACTATGGTAGATAGCCTTTTAAGTTAGGAGAAATTCGGTTTTGGAATTTCTTGATTTGGATTTCTATAACTTGAGATATGTACAAATGAGTACAGGGTACTCTGTCCAGAAATGTGAATCATGGTTCTAACTTTGAAAAATTGTAGAAAATTGCCTAAATTGAATTAGGTTGCAAGCCTTACATTTATAGAAAGGTAATTAAGTTAGGATTGTGATGGTTCTAGGTTTGCACCAATTGGATATGCTGATAATTAAATACGGAGAATTTTGTGCAAGTAGGTCAATGTAACACTGTGCATGAATACTGCTGGAAGATAGTGCAACTTTGGAAAATTGCTAATGTTGATCTAGGAAGAATTAAATTATGAACCTTACATTTCTAGATAGGGAAATGAGTTAGCTTTCATTCAGTTCCTGAGTTTGTGAATTTGGAATTATGTAACTTAAGATATATATATATGAATGCAGGATACTCACTGCAAGGGGACAAACAGCTTAGTGTCAACTTCAAAAATGCCTAGAAAATAGTCCGGGTTGACTTTGATTGCAAACTTTACATTTCCAAAAGGGTAAATAAGTCAAGATTGATATGGTTTTGGGTTTATACAAATTGGAAATCCCTATGTTGATATATGAGGCAGTTTGTGTACTAAGGTCAGATGACCATTCTGTTTGAATATGCTTGTACATAGGATAACTTTATGGAATCAATGGAAATGATTGAGAAACGATAAATTGTGAAGTTTGCCTATATGAATAGAGAATTGGATTAGGTTTCAATGGTCTTTGATTCATAATTTTTTTGGATACTCCTATGATTACTAAAGTAAATTTTAATGCACAAAGGTTAGGAAATCAATCTGCCTAACATGCCAAAAATGGATAGAACTTTAGAAATCTACTGGGTACAATACAGATTGAATAAGAAAATGAGCCTTGAATTTCTGAATAGGGAATTGAGTAAGGAAAATTAGATTCCAAAATTTTCACTTAAGGCCAGCACAATACCATAAGGTCTGAAACCTTAAAAGGCTGAAATGGACCAAGTGGGTTATAAGTAGTTCAAGTGAATGAAAAGACAATAAACAGTACTACTAATATTTGAATAATTATGAAAACACTACCAAGTATCGTTTCTTGTTGAATTATACAAAGCTTAACGTTAGCTTATAATTGGAAGTACTGAGATTGACAGAAGTATCGAGATTGATTCAATCTACTATGTGTTATGTAGAGGGTTGTTCTAAGGACTAAACTTGACCCGAAATCTATCGACATTGCAAGACTTATTAGGCGAGGGAGAATTAATTCAGAAGCTAAGGAAGTACTGTAAGTAATCCTAAGCAACTACCTTGCATTCAAATCATCGTACGATGTTTTAAATTCTGATTTGGTATGGAAATGAAATGAAATGCTGCATATGAAATCGACTTTGATGCATATTGAAAATGCTGCATATTGGGCATATCCTTGACTGATTGGTTTAGCTTTCTGTTAATGTTTTATAATCATGCTGTAGGCTTGCCAAATCTTTATTTGGTTTTATGTATTATTGCTTTAATATGATGACACTTTTGAGTTTCCAAATTGAACTAAGCTTTTGGTTTGATACGGTTTTCTGATTTTATTTTATAACTTAAAGTACTTTAAAAGCTTAGCGAGCCCATGATTGTTAGCTGCATATTTATGCACTATGATTTTGATATGAAGTCTTGGAAGGCTGATTTGATAAGATTGATATTGGATACTGTTTTAAACCCGAGGTATTGAGACCTTAGGGCATCATACCTTGAGAATTGTGTGGGCGTTCTTAATTCACTTAGAGCATTGTGTCTCGATGACTAGCTCTCGGGAACGATCGGCTTGTCCTGTATACTATGTTTGGACAAGTCTTGGTGTCATTTGATCAATGAACCTGGGTTGATTGGTCTATGCATAGGCAGCGTCCCTTTTTGAGAGATTGCTACGGTTAGCTACTGTAGATAGTTATTGTGTTAGCTACCGTAGATCGTTATTGTGTTAGGGTATTCTGCCAGAAAAACGTGAATTCTAGTTTAAATTTGAAAAATTGTAGAACATAGCCTAAATTGAGTTAGGTTGCAAGCCTTGCATTTTTGAAAAGGTAATTAAGTTAGGATTGTTATGGTTCTGAGTTTGCACCAATTGGATATGCCTATAATTAAATATGAAGTATTTTGTGCAAGTAGGTCAGTGTCACTTTGTGCCTGAACACTGCTGGAAGATAATGCAATTTTGGAAAATTACAGATGTTGATTTAGGAAGAATTAAATCATGAACCTTACATTTCTAGATAGGGAAATGAGTTAGCTTTCATCTAATTCTGGAATTTATGGATTTGGAATTATATAACTTAGGATATGTATATATAAATGCAGGATACTCACTGGAGGGTACAAACAGCCTAGTGTCAACTTCAAAAATTCCTAGAAAATAATTCAGATGGCGTTTGATTGCAAGCTTTACATTTTCAGAAAGGTAATGAGTCAGGATTGATATGGTTTTGGGTTTGTACAAAATATATATCCCTATAATTAGTAATATAAATTTTAATGAACACAGGTCAGGAAACTATCTTGCCTAATGTGCCAGATTTGGACCAAAGTTTGGAAAATTATTGGAAATGACACGAGATGAATTAGGAAGTAAGCCTTATACTTTCAAATAGGGAACTGAGTTAGAAGTAATATAAAATTTACGGCTTGATGATTAGATTCTGAAATTTATACTTAAGGCTAGTACAATGACAAAAGGTCAGAAAATCCTAAAGTGTAGAAATTGAATCAAGTTGATTATGAGAGGCTCAAGGGAGCAAAAAGGAAATGAAAAGATAGAACTAGTTCATATTTGAAATAATTCAGAATTACTCCTTGATGTCATTCTTGTTGAATTGTATAATTCTTAATCCTAGAATGCCGTTGGGGGTAATGAGTAACCCGATCCACCTTGTGTATGTAGAGGGTGATACTAAGGACTGAAATTGACTAAGAGCTCACATATCTCGTGTGAAACTTGATAGGCCAGGGAGGATTGAATCTGTAAGATAAGGAAGCACTGTAAGTAATCCTAAGCAACTACCATGCATCCAAATCATCATACGATGTTTTAAATTCTGATTTGGTATGGAAATGAAATGAAATGCTGCATATGAAATCGACTTTGACGCATATTGAAAATGCTGCATATTGGGCCTATCTTTGATTGGTTGGTTTAGCTTTTTGAAAACGTTTTATAAGAATGCTGTAGGCTCGCCAAATCTTTATTTGGTTTTATGTATTATTGCTTTAATATGATGACACTTTTGAGTTTCCAAATTGAACTAAGCTTTTGGTTTGATACAGTTTTCTGATTTTGTTTTATAACTTAAAGTGCTTTAAAAGCTGAGCGATCCCATGATTGTTAGCTGCATATTTATGCATTATGATTTTGATATGAAGTCTTGAAAGGCTGATTTGATAAGATTGATATTGGATACTGTTTTAAACCCGAGGTATTGAGACTTCAGGGCACCGTACCTTGAGAATTGTGTGGGCGTTCTTAATTGACTTAGGGCACTGTGTCTCGATGACTAGCTCTTGGGAACGCTCGGCTTATCCCGTATATTATGTTTAGACAAGTCCCGGTGTCATCTGATCAATGAACCGGGGTTGATTGGTCTATGCATAGCAGCGTCCCTTTTTGGGAGATTGCTATGGTTAGCTACTATAGATCATTATTGTGTTAGCTCTAAGTATCTTGATGATGCTATGCCTTATCTCTTAGTACTACGATCTGTTTTATCGATTGGACAGTATGATTTATGATCATGCTTTGACGATTGATGATTGGCTTTTTCCTTATGATTTGAGAACATGTTTTACAATCGGCATATCGGATCTGATTTAGCAATGTTCGAAATGAGATTTAAATCTGTTTATGAGATTGCTATTCTTTATGTTTTAAAATGCAGTCATGTTTTATACTGCAGCATATCGAAATTGATTTACCGAATGTGTATGATTTATGAGTTTTGAAAACTGAGAGATGCAGGTTATGATTTTTAGGTTGCCTCTGTAGTTACTTACTAAGTTTATGACTCACTCCCCTCTTCTTTCCCTCCCTTTCAGATTGATGATCATTATCATAATGCTTTGACTCGAAAAGCTCCTCGGGAGTGATTCCCAAGTGCAGTTTTTGGTATATGGCTTCCAGCACACTAGATAGACATAGATTGAGTATGGCACAGTGTATTTACTTAGATTTTGATTGGTTGTGTAAACAAAGTCCGGGATGTAGGCTATGTTATTTTACTATTAAGATGAAATGGTTTGATGATTGTTCAAGATGGTGTTCGTGTTGATATGTGCAATAATAAATTATATATAAATCATTAGTACTTGATGGTTTAAGATGAATATCATAATTGAATCAATTAAAGAGAAATAGAAATGGGACCTTAGTGATCAAGGATCACTTAAATCAAATGATAGCTTACACAGTCACCTACAAATAATGAATTAAGAAATAGAAAAAAAATTAGCCCACAAATTTAGGCTTCCGTAAGGATTAAATGAAAATCGGGATGTAAAACATAGTACTATTCATGTCCGACTATGAACTAAAAAAGTAGTAATGGATACTATTCTAATGTATGCATGTGTTATTGTAATAGTGATGCGACGTGGTAGAGGTAGACCGCCTCGAGGGAGGTCAGAGATTTTTAGGCCATGTAGGACACCTCCACCCGCTCCTCCTCCATCACCACATCATCCAAAAAGTTTCGATACACAGGGACGTATGGCACTGTTAGAGCGTAATGTAGCTGATATGGCTGTGAGTATGCTCGATCTAACAGCGCTAATAACTTAACAGTTTAGAAGTACTAGTACACCATCACCATCAACTAGACCACTAGTCCATCAAGCATCCAGTTCCCAGGATCCACTAGTACCTCCACAATAGCCACCTCCACCTTAGACAGTTCCTCCTCCACAGTCACAGCCTGTGGTAGTTCTAATGTTTATACCTAGTGTTAACAGGCTTAAGCAATTTTAGAAAATGAATTCACCTGCATTCAAGGGGGTTCAAGATCTAGAAGAGGCTGAGGTATAGCTACTTGAGATAGACAAGATCTTCGAGTACATGACTTGTGGACCTGAGGAGAGAGTTGCTCTAGTCGTGTATATGTTCAATGGTGAGGCAAAGCATTGGTGGAGATCAGTGAAAGGGACATTAAGGGGATAGGATGCATTTATCTCTTGGGATAAGTTTTTGGCCACTTTTCACCTACAGTATTTTTCAGAGAGTGTGAAACAAATGAAGCAGTCATAGTTTTTGAACTTGATCCAAAGGAGTATGACAGTAGGACAATACGAGTCTCGATTTACTATTCTAAGCTGCTATGATCCATTGATGGCTAAGGATGAGGAAAGAAAAGCTATTAAGTTTCTCGATGGTTTGAAACCAGCTATTAGGGTTCGATTGTCAATCTTATGGATTGTGACCTACTCTGAGGCCGTACAGAGAGCTTTGATGGCTGAGCAAGACTTTAATAAGGCACAAGCACAGTATGAGACTCGAGGTAAGGGTAAAGGTCAGAGCAAGAGGTAGACTCAAAGTAAGGCACCATCCGATCAGTCTAGAGGTAAGAAGAAAGATAAGAAGCAGAAGACCGATGAGCCTTAACAGAAGGCTAATAAGCCTAAGGGTAATTAGTAGTGTGCAAAATGTGGTAGGAATCATGGCACTAAATCATATCCTATGAGACTGGTGTTTGCTTTATGTGTGGGAAGAAAGGACATTTTATCAGAGATTGCCCAGAGTGGAAGACTCTTGAGACTAGGACTGAGACACCAACGGTAGAGAAAGATAAGGCACCGATAGATAAGGGTAAAAGACATGTAGCTCAGGGCAGAGTGTTCACCCTAGATCATAAGACAGTTGACGGTTCAGACTTAGTGGTTAAGGGTAAGCTTCTAATTTCTGATTGTGAAGCTTTATGTTTGATAAACCCAGGCTCTATACATTCATTCATTTCCCTTTTATTTGTTAACAGACTGAATGTAGAGTCAGAACATTTGGGATGCATGTTACATATTAGCACACCACTGAAAGAATCCCAGATGACTGAGTCAGTTGTAAGAAAGTATAAATTTAAAGTGGGAAATAAAGAACTAGAGGTAGATTTAGTTTTGCTTAATATGAATGACATAAATGTAATTTTGGGTATGGATTGGTTAGCAACCAACCATGCCAATGTAAATTATAGGGATAAAAGTGTAGTCTTTAATCGCCCAGAACGAGTTGTATTAAAGTTTGATAAGTGAAATGAAATGAGAATTCTTTTTGGTATATGAAGTCTGATATCAAAATTTTGTTATTTTGAATGAAGGTTATCTAGCCTTTGTGGAAGATACTGATAGTGCACATCCAGAGTTATCAGAGATCCGCGTAGTCAGGAAGTTTCCTGATGTATTTCCAGATGACCCACCAGGATTACCACCTGACCGAGAGACTGAGTTTGCCATTGACCTATTACCTGACACTCAGCCTATCTCAAAGCCCTCTTGTAGAATGGCATTAGTGGAATTGGAGGAGCTGAAGAAACAATTGCAAGATCTACTCGACAAGGGTTTTATTAGACCAAGTGTATCACCGTGGGGCACTTCGATGTTATTTGTCCCTAAGAAAGACAAAAGTCTTTGGCTATGTATTGACTATAGATTACTGAATCGAGCTATAGTGAAGAACAAATATCCTTTACCATGAATAGATGACCTATTTGATCAGTTGTGAGGTGCACAGGCCTTTTCTAAAATCGATCTGTGATCTAGGTATCATCAGTTGAGAATTAAAGGGGAAGATGTACCCAAAACAACATTTAGGATCCGGTATGGACATTATGAGTTCCTAGTTATACCATTCGGGTTAACCAATGCACTTGCAACATTCATGAGCCTTATGAACGAGGTATTTAATCTTTATTTGGATTGGTTTGTGATTGTGTTTATGTCACAATCCGTGACCCTATTTTCACCTTATTGTACACAACTTAACCGGTTGAACTATCTGTGATACTTCACTTGTACTAACTGTTAAACAATTTTACATAACATTACTTATATTATACACATTCCCTATCTTAATTAATTGGATAAATAGTACTGTAGACATGTCTAAATACATAAAATAAATGATCGTACCTCATATAAATCAGTCGGTCTGTCACATTGTCCTTTGTGTACAGCCGTGATCCACAATCAACTGATCTCACAATCATCAAAACCTGAAATGTTTAAAATTAAGGGGTGGGCAAAACCACGACTCAGTAAGGGAATTATATGCCTCACTTGATACTCAGCTATCTATATGCTGAAAATCTTTTTCATTTTTCCTATGGGCTCTAGGCTCGCATGTATGAAGGATACTATAGTCGGCTAGGGATCCGGATGTAGTAAGGTAGGTATTTTGAAATACCTATCTTGTTCCGGAACCTAAAAGCAACTGCAGAGAGTAATAAATTTCTTTTCATTTGAAATTTAAATCATTTTCCTTTTTAATTTCATATCATTTTCATATTCTTTTCATATATAAGCATAATTCAATAATCATACACATTCTCTGTCTTATGTATAAGATCCATTCCCTCTACTGACATTTGTCACATTCACGAATCACAATCATTTATTTATTGTCACAATAACCTATGATTCCTCATAGTTCATCAAAACACGTGTAGCACTTAGCTCATAAAGGATTCTAGAGGTGGCTCCCATAGTTTCTGAAGATTCTATGTAGCACTTAGGTTCCTTGAGTTCTCTAGAGGTGGCTCACACGATACAAAGATCGAGTCTTTACTCGGATTAGCCTTTATGCCATATACTTTTCACTATCTTATCAGAAAGTCGTGTAGCACGTAATGCTCAAAGGATTCTAGAGGTGGCTCCCATAGTTCACGAAGAATCTATGTAGCACTTAGGTCCCTTAAGTCTTCTAGAGGTGGCTCACACGGTACAAAGATCAAGTCTTTACTCGGGTTGGCCTTTATGCCATATACTTTCCACTATCTCATCAGAACTCGTGTAGCAATTAGTGCTCAAAGGATTCTAGAGGTGGCTCCCATAGTTCACAAAGAATCTATGTAGCACTTAGGTCCCTTGAGTCTTCTAGAAGTGGCTCACACGG
Source organism: Heritiera fomes (assembly GCA_032173925.1). Taxonomy (NCBI): domain Eukaryota; kingdom Viridiplantae; phylum Streptophyta; class Magnoliopsida; order Malvales; family Malvaceae; genus Heritiera; species Heritiera fomes. Next base: position 23,254,010 of record JAPDPM010000011.1, read on the forward strand.
TACAAAGATCGAGTCTTTACTCGGGTTGGCCTTTATGCCATATACTTTCCACTATCTCATGAGAACTTGTGTAGCACTTAGTGCTCAAAGGATTCTAGAGGTGGCTCCATAGTTCACGAAGAATCTATGTAGCACTTAGGTCCCTTGAGTCTTCTAGAGGTGGCTCACACGGTACAAAGATCGCTGTAGCATGTATAATCTACTATTCCATTTAAAATCATGGTAAGAATATTAGATTTATCAATTCTTCCTTTTTGAAAACATATTACATGTTCGTATCACATGTTTTATGAAAATCATCTCACAGTACTATAATCAGTACCGTAATGAGCATTTTGTAAAAAATGCTATAAGTCAATTGATATTCTTCTCATATCATATAAAACATGTTCTTTTCACATGTCATGCATTATATATAGAGTCTATGACAATCATCAATCATGTCATGCTATAGACCCCGGAGGGCAAAGAAATAAACATGTCAATTCTATGACCATAATCTATATTGTCCTCGGTGGATCACTGATCAGGTGTCGACTGAGACTAAACATATCACAGATCATACATCAGCATGATAGGATGCCTACTAGTCTCAAAACAGTATTTTTCATCATCAATAAACCTTTATGGAATTTATAAAAATATATTTTCATAATTTAAAACCATAAAGGTTATAAAACCATTTAGTGAATATTTAAGAAATATATATGAAAATATTCACTTTATTTCTTTTCGTTTTTCATCTTATATTACGAGTAATTTACATATCAAGAGAATTTTCGGTGATTTCATTATCACCATTCTCAAAGAGAATTTTCGGTGATTTCATTATCACCATTCTCGAAAACATGAATATTTTAAAATCACTTTCATTTTATTCATGTTTTTATGAAAATATTCATTTCCTCAATTTTCGTGATTGAAACTCATTTCTCGTGATATAAAATCATTTATTATGATTTTCAGTAATTTTAGAGAATTTTTCGATAAT